>RSDY01000004.1:0-196277 GCA_010758995.1 Sporobolomyces pararoseus | reverse complement strand
ACTTACAGTTATGATTTCATAAAATCCTAAAATTTCTAATTCGTTTCTGAACTCTTGTAAGCTCATTAATCTCTCCTCCTCCTTCTCAGCGCGATCTACACTACCACCTACAGAATCTAGCCGATCATCATATTCTATGAAACCTTTCAAAAGCAGGGTGATCAAACTCAAACTTAATTCACTAGATTCAGTTGAATCTTCTATAGCAATATTTCTAGTGGTACTGTTCCCCAATGGCGTAAAGTTTGATGTACCGGTAACAGGGGTCTCTCTAGGTAAATGAGAGATCAAGTTTGGTAAAAATTGTGAAAATCCTCCTACCGCTACTCCTCCCTTTTTTGAACCGAGAGAAGAAGAAGAAGAAGTTGTAGAGGGAATTAAATGTCGACGAATCGAGTTAAAGTGACAAGAGGTAGTAGTAGTATCTTGTTGTTGTAGTAGTGATAGTAAATACAAAAGGATTGAAGTTGCAGGTTTTGAAATATTGATCAATGGTTGAGTTGAAACGATTTGTACCAACCTCTCAACGAATCTTTTACTAGCTTTATACTTGATTAGTCTTTCTCCTTCTCCTCCTTGGTGTAATGCTTGATTATTTTCTAAAAATCTCATTTTTTCTAAATCCCTAACTACGTTCAAAGCGTAAGCTAAAGTATTACCATTACTATTCTCGACTACCTCTTCTAAAACTTTCCAACCATCTCTTTTTTCAGAAAGGAACTCTTTCAAGAAATCTTGATCCTTAATGAGGGTTTTCAAAGAGAATGTAGTCAATTTCAATTGACTAGAAGAAGTGAGAGGATCATCTTGAAGGTTTGAAGATAATTTTTCAATAGTTTCAATAGCTTCTATTTGAGGTGAAGAACCTAAAGTGAAAACGTTCTTGCCGCCATTGTCAAGTAGTAGAGTTTGATGTAAGTTTTGAGAAGTTACTAATTGTCCAGTGGATTTAACTCTCAAAGCGAATAAAGAAGAAGGTTCAGAAATTTGTAATTGACTAGATGCAGTTAATTGCTACTTGCCATTCGAGTATGCGTGAGTTCGAGATGAGAGAAGAGAGGAGAGAGAAGAGAGAAGAGAGGAGAAGAGAGTTTACGCGAATGATTTCTTCTAGAGGTACTTCTTGATCTATACGTGCTTTGACATGTCTCGAACCGTAGTATACATAGATTGTAGGTGATGTAGTAGTAGTAGTTGAAGGCTTGTTCATGAGAGGGGAAGAAGGAGAAGGAGAAGGGGAAGTGGGGGTGTTGGCTGAACTTGACAGATTCGATCCTCCTACTACTGAACCTTGCATGTATTTCTGCAAGTTAATGATTGTCGAGCTCGGGTGTTTCGGAAAGTAGGCGTAGTGGGTGAGAGAGAGAAAGGGAAGCAAGACGCGTTTCCGCGATTAATTTTTATCTCTTTCTTCTTCCCTTCACTCCTTGAATGAACCAACCTCTTTCTAACCGGTCTTATTCAATTGTGATAACTCTCTACGATCCTTCCTTACTCTCAACTCCTCCTCCTGCTCCTGCTCAATCCGAAGTCAGTCTCCACTTGAATCCACTCATCCCTACAACTTCAACTCGTTTACCTACTAGACTAGATCGAGAATTCTCGAGGGAATTAGATAAAGGTGATTTGGTATTACCACCTAGTAGTAAAGATTTTTGGGAATTGAATTTACAACATCATAAATCTACTAGTTCGGAACCTCTTTCTCCTCCTCTTCGTCCTTCACTCGAACGATCGCAAGGAAGTGTAGGAGGTGTAGGAGAAGGAAGAAACACAAAGAAGATTTGGTCTCAAAACTTTGGAGAAATTTCAAGTTCGTTCTCAAATTTAAAACTCTGGACTCCTTCACAACTACTTCCTACTTCAACTTCCACTCCTCGGAAAGAAGCTATATTAGATTTCAGGTTTGGACCTTTATCGATAGATTGGATTAAAATGAACAATTCCAACAATAACTCATCGGAAGAAGGAGGAGGAGGAGGAGGAGGAGAGGTTGAAGGATCCGGTACTACTTCACTTTATTGGGGAACTATACACTTGTATCGTGAAGCAGGTGTCACTCAAGAGGAGGAGGGAAGAGAACCGACGAGAGATGATGGAAAAACTTTAGGAATGGTTTCAGTACCAGGGAATTTAAACGCTTCATCAATTTTAAAATTCCTCAACAACAACAACAATGATCACGAAACTGGTGGTGGTAGAGGAGTTGGATTAGAAAGTATTGAAGAGATTAGAATGTTAAGAGATTCAACTCCTTCGAGAAGTATTGTCGTTTTAAAATTCAAATCTCGAGAGAAAGCTTTAGAGTTTAGAAAAGAGTTCAATGGTAAAAAATATTGGAAAGGTTCGAAAGATAGTGAAATTTGTCAAATAGTACCGATCAGTCAAATCTTGATTAAACCTACTTCTTTACCTCCTTTCACTTTTCCTTTGAATCCTGGAGATCCTTCTCTCAAACCTCCTTCTTCAAAATCGAAACCTGGGAAGAAGAAGAAACTAACTAGTAAACAACAAGATCAAGACCAAGGAGGAGAAGAAGGAGAAGGAGATAAAGTCAAACCACCACTCGTCGTCGAAGAGAGAGAAATTCCTCTATGTCCAATCTGTTTAGAGAAATTGGATTCTAAAATTACTGGTTTAGTTCAAATCTTGTGTAAACATTCTTACCATTGTAACTGTTTGTTACGTTGGGGTGATTCAAGGTAAAATATCTCTCTCTTTCTCTCCTCTCCTTTAAAAGGGCAAACTTCGTTTCTTGAAACTCGACTGACTCCCTCTCTCTCTCTTCCTCGTTTCAGATGCCCAGTTTGTAGAGCTACAAATTTCAAACCTTCTAGTACATCTCCTACAGAAGGCGAACAAGAAGAATTACCTCCTACTCCAAGAAATTGTACGATCTGTACCTCTCCTTCAAACTTGTGGATTTGTTTGATTTGTGCAAACGTTGGTTGTGGTAGGTATCAAGGTGGACACGCTTTTACACATTTTTTAGAATCTGGTCACAGTTATAGTTTGGAATTACAAACTGGTAGGATTTGGAGTTATACAGGTAAAAACCCGTCTCTCTCTGTCTCTTATTCTAGGTGAAGTTTACGGGTGACTGACTGATTGGGTTGGATTTGTATCTTGTTTGATAGATGATGAATACGTTCATAGATTATTGAGAGTACCTTCCTCCACCACCACCCTCAACAACAACAACAACAATAACCATCATTCAACATCTAATGCACGTTTAATCGAATTACCTTCGATTCCTTCTTCTTCCTCCCTCCATCATCATCATAACCCCGATGATATTTCTCAAAAAATTGCAAACTCTTACAACGAACAAGTAACTGGAGGTGGAGGTGGAACTGGTGGTGGACCAAACCGTTCAACTGAAGAAGAACAATCAAAATTAGAATTGATCGCATTAGAATACAGTTCTCTCTTGTCACAGAATTTAACTGAACAAAGAGAATATTTTCAAGAAGAATTGAGTAGGAGTAAAACAAGTTGTTTAGGTTGGGAAAAGAGAGTAGAGGAATTGGAAAGGTTTTTAGAAAAGGAGAAACATAGGTTCGAGATGG
This sequence comes from Sporobolomyces pararoseus, assembly GCA_010758995.1. Lineage (NCBI taxonomy): Eukaryota > Fungi > Basidiomycota > Microbotryomycetes > Sporidiobolales > Sporidiobolaceae > Sporobolomyces > Sporobolomyces pararoseus. Next base: position 192,705 of record RSDY01000004.1, on the reverse strand, counting down.
AGAAGAAAGGGTTTTTGGAGATTGAGAAAGAGAAAAATGTAGAATTGAAGACGTTGAGAGATAGGTTAGAAAGTTTAGAGAAGGAGTTGAAGAGGAATGAAGATGATAGAAAAAGAGAGAGGAATGAAGCTACGAAATTGAAGAAGAGTTTAGAGAAAGAATTAGAAATGGAGAAATCTGTCACTTCAAATTTGACTGATAACCTAGGAAACATGAAACGAGAAATCGAAGTTAGAAGGAAAGAAACTGAAGAAGTTAGAGGAGAAGTCGAAGAGTTGAAAGACCAGTTGAACGATTTAATGGCGGCTTTAACTATGAGGGATAAAATCGAACAAGAACCTGAAGGGAGTGAGTTGAGAGGAGCTAGTATCGGAGTAGTACAAGGTGGGAACGAAGGAACGGGAGATGGGAAGAGTCCTAGTCAAATTTTGAAGGACAAGAGGAAAAAGAAACCAAAGAAGAAGTAGACGAATAGTCGGAGCTTCTTATTGAACAATAATTACCCAGTGTTCTTGTGTGACTGGACTCTCGTTGGTTTCGTTTGGTCATGATTGTTGTAGATAACTATGCTCGTTTCTCTTTCTTTTCTTTCGTTTCCTCTCAATGTAAGGAATACCTCCTTTCCTACTCGAGGTCTCGGAAAGCTCTCGACGCTATTCTTCGTAGACTAGCGAAGTTCACTAGAGCTCATCTGGACATTTTGAGCGGATTTGTTGCCCCAAATTCGGTAGTCAGAATCTTTCGAAACCGGACAGCATGCGAATCGCTGCGTTCTTCCCAGCGACTGCTTCGTGCTTGTTTTAGATATCCAACGACATGAGAAAGAAAGGCAAAGTGTTACAAAACGATAATACTGCTACTTCAGAACAAACCAAAAAGCAAAAGTGGCATCCAGTAGAAAAATGAGCGAGAATCTATCTTCCAGCCCATTGAGCTTGAGCAGGATCTTCTCCACCTGCTGCTCCTCCTGGATAGTATCCTCCTTGAGCTTGTTGATGTTGAGGGGGAGGTCCACTGCCGTTCAATCCGATTCCAGCTACTCCTTCAGTCAAACTTCCGATTGACAACTGTTGCTGATGATGCTGCGGAGGAGTCGAATACACAAGAGCGTTAGGAGGTGGTGAGACTGCTGAATGAATCGAAGAGTGAGGAGGAGGTGCGGCGTGAGCTGATGAGAGAGCTGGAGAATGGGCTGGAGAATAATGTGATTGCGATGCGGAAGGAGGAGGAGGTTGAGTGACTTGAGCTACTTGAGTTGGCCATACCCAAGCCTGTCCATCCCATACAGGTTGAGGTTGAGGTTGAGACTGAGAAGTAGGCTGAGCTTGAACTGGTTGGTGAGAAGTAGAAGTTTGAGATCGTGAGAGGGAAGGAACGGGAGAAGCGACAGGGTTCGGTCTTTGTTCGTTTGATGGATCGTGATACGGTACTTGCTGTTGCTGAATAGGTAGAGAGTCAGGATCAGTTGGAGCTGCACCTCCTTGTTGCTGATAATACTGTAAAGAGCGAGATGAACCGAGTCAGTCGCTTTTCGTGTAAAAAGAGAGGAAATTTTAGCTCACTTGGTGATGAGCAGCTAGTTGTCGATTGTACTCTTCCATCTGTCTTTCGTATTCTGCCCACTTCTGCTCGTACTCTCTTCTCTGTCGTTCTTCAATCGCAGGATCTACTCCACCTACCACAGCTTGAGCCGGTAGATGCTGCTGATGAGTTGGATATTGAGTTTGAGATGGTACAGCACCCGCAGCGGGGGAGAAAGTACGATGAGGTTCGGCCTGAGGAGGAAGCTGTTGGTGATGATAACCGTTTGTTTGAGGTTGAGGATACCCATCTGATCAAGCGAACGTTGAGTCAAAATACAAACGAGATAACTGTCTGTGAGTGAGCGAGCTTACGAGGTACAGCTTGAGGAGGAGGTTGAACTCGTTGTTGCATCATTCCTTCGTAAACTGCTCTAGCTTGATCAACTTTTCGACTCATTTGCTCCAGATCGGCTATTCGAGGCGAGTAGGACGAGTATAAGCGATACATTCAACGATCTCATAGGGATAGAAAGCAGAAGCGTACCTTGTTTCTGATCGTATTTTCGAATCAATTTTACTACTCGAGGTCGCAATCTCATACTTGAGTTGTACAAATCCTGCAATGTCATATTTCGTGAGTCAGATTCTCTACGGTCTGCGAGGATGAAGAGCCAAAGGAGGAGAGGGATGAAAGAAAGGCAGCTCACTGTCAATTCATCGTTGTCTGCGAAATCTTGACCTTGTTCCCTCAGTTGGGCCATGAGAGCCAGTAATCGATCTACGAGTGCTACTTGAGCGAAAACTTCAGCTTCAAGATCTTCCTCTGACAATTGTTGGGATTGAGCTTGAGCAGGTTGAGCTCGAGATTCTTCTTCTTCCGGAAGCGGTTCCTATCGATCCAGAGCGACAAATTGAGTTAGGTACTCGCAGAGAAACGTGGTTCCTGAACGAGAGCAGGGAAATAGGTAAACTCACGACATGGTTTCTTGGGAAAATTCCGACCCTTCCTCTCGAATTCTCACCTTTCCACCAATCCTCGTACAAACATTCTACTACTCTGATCACTTCTCCCCTCCTGAACTCTAATTCCTCAGGAGTTTGACCTACGAAATCGTACAAAGCTTGAACTCTCGAAGGTTTGTTCGAAGATGTAGAACGGGGAGGTTCAGATGGAAGAGATTTGGAGGAGTCTGATTGATGTTGTTGAGAAGAAGCAGAAGGTTGGTAACCACGGAGAGGGTTCGAAAGTGCAGCGGATTCTGCGAGAGCTCGTTGGAGGTCCTCTTCTTCTTTTCGTAAAGCTTCGTCATTCTGTTACCGACACGAGATAGATACCACGTCAGTCTCAAATTGCGAAGAGAAGATCGAGAGGAACTGACGATTCTAGGAGGTGAAGGGTTTCGTGTCGTCGTCGAAGGGAATTTGTGATCTGGAAAGCGAAAGCACGTCTGGTAAGCGCATTGCGCTCATTCTGAGTATCGAAGAAAATCGGTCGGCTCACTTTGTCGTTTAAGAGATTCGTAAGTATCGTTCATCAGATCGAAATTGGAATCGTTTTGATGCTCTTTCGTCCATTCTTCGATCGATTTCAGAGCTTCTTTCTTGACACTTTCGTGTGTAGTCTAAGAGATCGATTGAAGCATGAGTAAAGCCCTGCTCAGGGATCTCCGAGGACTGAAAAAGTACGTACTCGATCATTGATGAGTCTCGTGAGTGCTTGGGTAAAAGCTTTTCCCGAAATTTCTCTGTGTAGCGAGGGTCCACAGTTGTTGACAAGTGCGCCGGCGAGCTGTACGGAGGGTAAGACATTGCGTGAGAATCCCGCGCGCGCTTAGGAGGGCAGAAGAAAGAGACGAGAGACTAGCGCACCGTGAGTGAGAATAGTTGAACATTCGCAGATCTATGAGTCAAGCGCCTCGCCAAAGCGTTGACCGAGTTACGAGCTCTGCTTGACTCGAGCCGTCTCGTTAGTTCGATGATCCCTCTGTGGACGAAGGAGATTGAGAGGGGGAGGATGAGAAACTTGCCCTGCTTCTCCGTCTTCATTGACCTTATCCCACACAGTCAATGCAGTCTCCCAATTCATTTCTGTCTGTTTCTCATCTGTCGCTTTATCTGTTCACAACGAGAGAGAGTGATCAGAGTGAGCCATCAGTCGGAAGGAGCGGGGAGAGAAAGGGAGAGAGGTCGAGGAGAACTGACTGATGATCTCATCGTACGGGTTCGCAGGTTTACCAAACATCTCGACTACTGACTATCTTCTGTGGAATTCTGAGGAAGTTGAGGCTCGAATCGAGAGGTGGGCGGTGAAGGGAATCGGGGAAAGGGGATGACGATTTCAATCGAACAAGTTGAGACTGGACCTCTTGGACTTGCTCTGGTGGATTCGATAGCTGTCTTCTGTGCTCCTGGAGCTCGGAGCGAAAAGTCTGAAAGGTGTGAATGAGAGAGGGGGAAAGAGAAGCTGCGAGTTTCGTCGAAGGTCTTTCCACCACCTCTCATCTCCGCATCGGGTCTCCCTTGCTCACGACTTGTACGACACTCTCTATTACGAATATAGTAGTTTCATATAGAACGAACGAGCGGAATCGAGGAGACAAGTACAACGAATTCGCATCAAACAACACGGTTCTCTCTTCTTCCCGACGACCTCTGCCGACTCGAACGCGACCCAAGAGTACGCAGTAGACCTCACAAGTGACATTGAGGGGCAATGGCACAACCCCGACCTCAATCTCGAGGCCCTCCATCTTCCTCTTCCAGACCTCATTCGACCCATTCCCTTTCTTCCGAAGGACCTTACTTACCTCCAGCGAACCACCCTTCAGAATCCGACTTTGATTTCTGTAACTCCTTCTGGGTCACTCCTCAAAGATCTAGGAGAGACGGGAGGGATGAAGATAGTGAAGAGAAAGATTGGGGGAAAGAAGGTTATGAAACCGTTCTAGGTAGAGTCAAAAGTGCTAACAAAGTATTGGAGGACTTGAAAAGTGTCTTCAAAGAAAGGTACGCCAGATTCCCTTCTGTAGCAAGAGATAATCGCCAATGTTGAGTGAGAATCCAAAAGCTAACCTCCTTCCTTTCTCCTCACCACAGAGCCTCAATCGAAGAAGATTATTCGAAACGAATGGGAAAGCTATCTAAGGCTCCTTTCGGCACTGGTGAAACCGGGCGAGTCTAAATTTCTTCGATCAGCATCTCGTTCAAAACTAACTCTTGCTCGTGCTTTTCACTTTCACAGTCACATGGAACGAGCAATGATCACTCTCAAACAAGAACTTGAAACCTCATCAAAATCTCATCACGATTTGGCGAGTTTGTTGAAACAACAGGAAACGATGGTGAATGATTTTATCGCAAAACGAGACGGAGCTAGAAAGACTGTGAGCGTTCCCTCTTCTCATTCCTGCTGCTTCTCGAGAACCAGGCACTTATGTACCGTGATTTGTCAATAGCAACAAAGCGCGATTGAGAAAACTTGGAAGAATATGAATAATCAACGAGAACATGTTTTGAAAGTGAGCCCATTTTCTCTTCGAATACCTTGTAATCAGCAACTCACACGGATTGGACATACCAGGCAAAGTCAAAGTACGAGAACGATGCTATCCAGATCAACTCCCTGCATGCTCAAGCTTCTCTCTTGCAAGGTCGAGAACTCGACAAAGTATGTTTCCATTTCTCGCTGGTGACTATTCCGATACAAGAGGCTGACAAGAACAACCGCATCGTATCAGGCTACTCTGAAAATGGATAAAGTTCAGCAAACGGTAGTCGTCAACGAAAGAGATTACAAGAATTTCGTCGGAGTTTTGAAAGAGACCACCATGTAAGCTTTCGAGTCTCCTCCAATCCTCCTTACTGACAAGACGATATCCTACTTCATAGCAATTGGAATATGGCTTGGAAGACTTTCTGCGATGTGAGACTATGAATCCCTCGTTTTCCTCATAGCGTTCTCAGACTAATTTCACTTTCTCGAGTACCGTAGTTGGTCCAAGATCAAGAAGAGGAGCGATTGGAGTTCATTAAAGGAAGGATGTGGGACTGGGCGAACGCTCAATCGACGATCGCAATGGCTGAAGACGAGGTAAACCGCCCTCTCTCTCTCTCTCTCTCTCTCTCTCTACTCGTGAACAATTTCGGGAACTTCTCGCTGACGCGGCATTGTACAACCAGTCTGCCGAACGAACGAGAACTGCTCTGGAACAATGCGAACCTAAATTGGATATTCGAATCTTTGTTCAAAGGTCTGCGACTGGAAACTGCATTCCTGGTTAGTACAAAGTCTCACGCCAATCTCCTGCGGAACTGACACGAAGCTTTGCTCGAGCAGATCCTCTACCTTTCGTAGACGCTGCGAGAACGACCCCTCATCCCAAGCAAGGTTACAAGATTGCGAAATTCACTCGAAGTTCTACTCGAATTCCAGGTGTCAAGCATTCTCCCAGTGCTGTCAACGATATCGCTCGAGCTCTTCACCAGCAACCAACTTCGACAACCTCGATCCCTTCTTCGACTTCGAACCCAAACAATTCAGCTCGTTCTCCCGCTCCTGTCGGAAGTCAACATCAACGAGGTGGTTCTTCGACCAGCGCAGGAGCGGGAGGAGGAAGTACATCGAGACCACCAAGCAGATCGGCCCAACATCCTTCGAACGCGAACCTCTTTGTCGAATCCACTTCATCTCAAACCTTCCCTTCATCCGCCTCTCAAGAAACAACGCCCACTCGTCCACCTCCCTCGAGCTCAAACTCGAACGAAATCCCTTCTTCTCGATTCGCCCCTTCACCGAACGCCCTCCGTCATCCTCCTGGAGGAGGAGAGCAATATCGTTCAGTTTCTCCTACTCCCGGTTCAGCGACTCGACCAGGTCACATTAACGCATCAGCCTTCCAAAACCGTCCCTCTACCGTTCAACAAGCGACTGCTCCTCCTCCAGCTCAATATTCCGCTTCTCCCTCTTCAAGTCCGAGGAAACCGAATTCGACTGGACCACCTCCCCCTCTTTCGAACTCGACTGGAGCGGCTGCAGACGACGACAACGATGATCCTCTCCTACAAGCCCTCAAGGTTTTACAGAGCACTCCGGCACCGGTAGCTTCACCTAGATCCTCTCGAATGTCGCCAAATCCAACTTCGGGATCGACAACTTCGACCAACGCTCCAGCTCGACCTCTATCTTCGATGGGAAATCGACCTCCAAATCACCGTCCTCAATCTTCGTTAGGACAGAATATCCCTCAACCTCACCAAGCCCAAGGAGGTGCGAGGTCTCGACCTACTTCTCCAGCTCTCGTCGCAGCGATGATGCAACCGAATTCGAGTCATCAATCTCAATCTCAACCGCAATCTCACTCGATGTCAGTACCTTACGGTCAAGCTTTCCCGGGAGAACGAGCAGGTCAATCGATTTCCAGACCTGGATCTAGAGCAGGTTCAAACGTTTCTCAACAACCAGTTAACCGAAATTCTTTAGCTTCACCTTCTTCCGTTCCAAACTTCTCTCAACAACAACATCATCGTTCGACTTCACCCTCACCAGGAGGAGGAGGATTCGCAGGAGTCGGAGCGAGAGGTAGAAGTCCTAGTCCTCAACCTTTCATTCCAGAATCTTTGAGACCTCGCAGTCCAGCAGTCGCTCAACAGATGCAGATGCAAGCTCAAGCTCCATCACAGCAAAGACCTACCAGTGCGTATGGGAACAGAGCACCTCAACCTCTTCAACAGCAGCAACAGCAACCGACAGCGAATTACGGAGGTCGACCAGTTTCAGGATATGGAGCTCCTCAAGGTTATCCTCAAGCTCAAGCTCAAGCTCAAGCTCCTGTACCTCATCAATCTCATCCCTACGCTGCTCCTTCACTATCTCATTCCACTTCGCCGTACGCCCGCACGGCATCTCCCGCTCCGCCTCATGGTTCAGTCGTCGGAGGAGTTCAAGGCAATGGTTACGCTCCTCCCCCTCATCCTCAACAACACCCTTACGGCTCTTCTGCGCCTCCAGCCCCGACAACAAGTAACTCGCAACACTTCTCGCAACAACCGAGTTACTCGAACCCTGCCGCTCCTCCTTCTCTCGTTCATCAAAACCCTTCTTACCCTTACCCTTCTCAAACTCCTTCTCATTCCCACCATTCACCCTACGCTGCGGCTCCTCCTCCCGCTTCGACGATCGCTGCTTCTTCACCTGCTCCTCAACAACAATACGTTTCTTCACCGGCAGCGAGTTCTCAAATACAAAGAACTCCTTCGATGCATTCAGGAGTTGGATCTTCAGTCGTCGGTCAATCTCCTTACCAGCAACAGCAACCTCAACAGCAGCAACAGCATCAAGCTCAACATGGTAGAGCGGCATCGGTAGCTTCTGTTCGTGCTGGATCAGTACCTCCTCCTCCTCCAACTGGTCAATACACGGAACAAGGTCAACCTATCATATTCTACGTGCGTCGAAACTCTTGACGATTGCTCTGTGAGATTAAGCTGACTCACCTCGGTAGAGAGAGAGAAAACAGGTGAACGCATTGTTCGATTACCGAGCTGCTTCCAACGAAGAATTCTCGTTCTCGCAAGGAGACGTGATCGCTGTTACTGCAACAGATGTGAGTCCTCCCGAGCTATATCTTTTCGTGCTATCATCGCTGATAAGTGCTCGCTGTAGCCTGATGGTTGGTGGCAAGGATTGAGAGTAGGAGATCAAGGTCCTTCAAAGTTGTTCCCTTCAAAGTGAGCTTTAGTTCTTCTTCTTCTCTCCTCGCTTCTACAACTGACTGATGTTCGTCACCGCTCTACTCTGAACAGTTTCACTGAAGTAAGTTTAGAATCCTTCTTGTCTCTCCCTCCTCTCTCCTTTCATTAAGTCGTTTTGTTTCGTCGCTAATCCTCTTTTCCTTTCTGACCTCTCCGAAACAGCTTCTATCATAATTTTATACCTTCGCTATACATACACGCTACGTTATTCATTACTGTGTTCGAACTATTCAATGTATCTTCACTTCTTTATCGCGGAAGAGTTTTCCAAAGAGTTTCGTCGGTTCCGAGAGAATGGATTCTGGCTCTTCGGCTAGACATCGTAAGAGAAGAAGCACGAAACAGGCAAGTTCGCGTACACGCGAGATGAAATCTCATGCAAAAATGTATCGAAACCCCTGCGAAGATTTTCACAGAGATTGTCGACGAGTTTACAAACCTTATTTTCTCTCTCCTCTCTCTCAGCACCAACCGTTTTACACTCGTTTTTGACCTACGCTTTACCGGCAAATGGTTCATCAATATGAATCATTGAATACGCCAGATCATTCAATAGCTTTACCAGTCACGCCTCAGCCGAATTCATCATCTTCTTCTTCAGCTTCTTCGCTAAGACGGACCCGGCTCCGACCGACTCTACCTACACTCTCTCTCGCGTTAATACATATATCTTTCTTCCTGTGGTGGACTCACAAAGCCCGACCTACTCTAGATGCGGCTCATTCAATTCTCTCCAGTTCGACTTCGGCAACTCTACCAGGAGGAGTTCCAGTGACAGCGACCGGATCGTGCGAAGTGTGTGTACAAGACCCAGCGAACGAGCTGTGTCAGTATGGAATGAACTCGGTCAAGTTGAGTCGGCAATTCGAAGGATCGGGAGTGAGGGTCCGGAGAGCTCTAGAGAAAGCTTTGAGAGGTGAAGAGATCGGAATCGGTATCTTGGGAGCTTCAGTAACTGCTGGTAAGTCTCCAGTCGGTCCTTCTTTACTTGTCGCGATCTCTCGCTTCTCTTCGAAGCTAATTCCGTTATTCCTTCTCGAAATTTAGGTCACTCTGTTCTCCCGGGTCAACAGAAATGGCAAGAGAAGTTTTACGCCGACTTCTTGACCATGTTTCCGAATGCAAAGATGCACGTCGGAGCAGTTTCAGCGACCGATTCGAGGTTCTTTTCGTATTGCTACGAAGCAGTAGTTCCTAGCGACCTAGATCTTTATATCGTAGAATTGGATATCAATAACGAACCGTACGTCACAGCACTCTCTCGTGATAAGGGAAAGAGCTAATCTTCCTCGCGTTCGATTCTCGCTTGCAGAGGTTTAGAAACTTTACGAGACGACGACGCTCTCATGAGAGGATTGATGCAGTTACCTCAACGACCAGCTGTTATTCGCGTTAGTGCGATTGCAATCATCTTCAACGAACTCGCGAGAGGCGCGATCAGTACCTTGATAACTAGTGAATTCTTCGATGTACCAGTTATCGGGTCAGTCTTCTTTCCTCTGCCTTTGATTAATGATCGGTAACTGACACATCACGCGTTGTCGACAGTCTTCGATTCTTGATTCCTCATATGATCAAGCATCGGGAAACGGCAGAGACGATTTTCGGGTTAGATCAATGGGGAGGTCGAGATTACGTGAGTGTCCTTTCCTTTGGGTTTGTTTGCCAGACGAGACTAAAGCGTACGCTTCTTACTGTAGCGACACATGTCAAACGTCGGTCATTCTATTCTCGCCGACATGCTATCACTCTACATTCGTAAAGAAGTATGCGAAACTAAACGACTCCAACTCGTCCCTGCTCCGAAACGGAGTGAAGCGAATCTATCTATCTGGCCTCGCGAAGAAGATTTCGGAATCGTACCAGAGCTAGCTCTCTGGAGTAGAGTGAGTTTTCTCGCTTTTTCGAAATTGAATCGCTTCTAAAAACCTGACAATTCTTTCGCACTCAGTGGCTAAAACCTGTGCCCCTGAAACCTATCACCCCCTTGTGTCGAACTGTCAACACTCCACTCTCATACCTCACTCCTGAATCTCATTCACCTCTTTTCACCTTGATCGAATGGAACGGCAAACACGCTTGGGCATCTTCCTCCCTTGGATCTCAAATCCGTTTCAAATTCAGGGGAACCAAAGTTGGAATCTTTGTATACACTACGAACGGTAAAGCGCCTTACGAATCGCTCACGCCTGCGGAAGTCGGCACGGCCGAGGGGGAGAAGAAGAAAAAGAATGAAGCACCTGGAATGGCGACTTGTTGGATCGAAGAAGTTGGAGGACCTGAGGTAGCCAGTGCTGGACAATTGAAATCGATTGCTTGGGAAGTGAACACTCACTGGCCTGAGAGAGGTCCGGCTGGTGCAGAGTGAGTCTTCCCTCCTTTTCCCCTCTAAGTCTGCAGAAGCTAATCAATCAATCTTTATCAGATTTGTCGAGTTGACTGAGGGTCTCAAGCCAGGAGAACAGTAAGTTTTTCTGTCTAGTTCTCCGTTGCTGAGCATCAACTGACTCAGTTCGCATTTTCGTTTTCCCTTGCAGCATTCTCGCTTGCGAAGTTTCTCGCAAGTCAACTTCAGGTGGGTACAAATGGAGGGTACAAGGTGTAGCAAGTCAGTAAAGGGCTGTACTCATCGTAGGAATAAGCATCTTTCATCTGTCACGAGTATTATCTTTTTGTACTCTTGTAGTTTACGCATTCATCTAATTTATTCAACGCATTCTTCACATCGGAGTGAGATTCCGACGAGAGGCTCGAGAGTGGCACAACCAGTGAACGATTCGAGGATAGCGTCTTCGAACGGCGGCGAGTTTTCAATCGCGATGACTCTGCCCTTTCTCTCGCTGATACCTCTAGGTCTATGTAGTAAGGTTGAGACAGAAACTAATTCATTGACTAACTTCGTACTGGCTTATGAAACGTAAAAACTGAAGAAAGGGGAAGAGATTAAGCGGGATTGACAAAATGGGGTAGGTAAAAAATGGGAATCAAATCGAATCGGAGTTATTCATTCTTGAGAAGTGAGGCGCTTGTTGTCATTCTCGATCAATATTCTGTTAGGAGTGATCAATGGAGTTAGCTCGAATTGAAATCTACGAGACCGAAAATGAAAATAGTTCAGTGGTTTCGACGGCTTTTCTCCACTTACTGAGAACTGGTGGAACGGAGAAGTAGCTGAGTTAGTACTGCTAGATGTAGAGCATTAGAGAGTCTGAGGAGAGACGTACTGATATACAAGGCGTGAATGATTCCGGGGATGTATCCGAGGATAGTAAGGAGAACCTGTTTTCCCGCAATAGACGAGTCAGTTACAGCCGCCGTTGATACCGTGGAGAGAGATCGTGGAACTCACGTTGATCCAGAAATCAGCGTTACATCCGCGCTCGAGGAATACTCCGAGAGGAGGCTATACAGAAAATAAAAAGGTACGTCATCAGTCACATCAAATCGACGTTGGGATCAAACGGAGTCGGCGAGTAGGTGCTCTAGACGCCCAGGTATCTACTGAAGTAGTGCCGGGCGTCGTACGAGTAGAGGAGGGGCGGGAATTCTAAAGAGAGTTGGGGGTTTGTGAGGGCGGGGTGAACGACAACGACGGCTTACGAGGAGGATAGCGAGGAGGAGCTTGATAATATCGCTACACTGCAGGCCTAGGGGGTCAGTAGAGTGTCAGGAAAGTGAAAGGGAGCGAAAACTAACAGTAAAAGGCATTTTGGAAGTGAATGGTAGAGAAACAAGAAACGCCGATCTGATTCTTCCCCTTCGGCGTACTTATTTAACCCCAGATTTCTCGCAAATGTCTCGAGTTCACTGCGAATTCCTATGTACTGTACAGTACATAGTGTACAGCTTTCTCTCGTCAACTTCACCATGACGCATAGCAAACTCCGGAAGTATCACCTCAGTCTGTCAAGCTGCATCGTCTATGGACTCGGAGACCCGCTCGGCTGCTTCTGCACTTCAAAAGGCTCACTGGAAGACTCCGTTCCAATCCGCAGCGACTCGAAAAAAAATCAGAGACGTTTCTTTCTCGATTTTTCTTTGGTTCGTTTCTGCCTCGCTAACTCGGACTACGTACACTAGAGTCACAGACGCCAAGGAAGGAGTTTCGCAGCAAAAAAGTTTGGAGTAAGCCGAAGGGGGAATCACCGATTCGATTCTTTCTTTCCCTCCTCTCACTCCTCTACACCTCAAACGACTCTACTACTTCATACTAGCATCATGCCCTTTACCTGTAGCAACGAGGCTAGCATCTATGAGCTTGAATCGATGACGCTCGAGAAAAGTTGCGTTCGCAACGACTTTGGAAATCTCGCGAAAAGAGAAAAAGAAGCTCAGCTGAATGATGAGAGAACAGAGGTTGCAAAAGAGAGAGAGACGAAGACTTCAACAAAAGATTAGACAGTAGAAGAACGTAAAGCACAAAGTGAGCGAGGAGAGGGAACAAACGAAGAGAGGAGAGGATTATGAACAAAGTGGAGATTATAGAAAGCGAAAAGAGAAAACCGATTCGTGACAATTCATTCCTCCTCATCATCGTCAACAACGAAATCATCGAGATCTACTTGTTTACCCTTACCCTTTCGAGTTACCTTTCCTTCCTTTCCTTCAACTCCTTTTCCTCCTTTCTCCTTCTCCTTCTTCTTCTCAGCTTTCTTCTTGTTTCTAGCTTCTGTTTTGGCGAGGAATTTGGCCTTCAATTCCTTCGATCGCTTCTCGATGTTCTTCTCATATCCTTCGTAGACATCTCCCTCCTCAACTTCCTTCCAGCGAAGGTAACCTTCTCCCCAAGTTAAAGCGGCTAAACGTCTATTTCCAACAGTAGCTTCGCTCAAAGTCAATCCTCCAGCCCAGTTGAGTCCTGCAGCAGCGATGTAATTCGGTCCTCCTAGAGCTTCTTGCTGCGATTGCCAGAGTTTCCTGAACCCTTCCGCTCGAAGAGAGCTATCGAAGATTGTTTTTGGGTAGACCGGAGCGATTCTGTATTCGTCGTAAGCGTATTTCGTTAAACTATCGAAGTGAGGCTATACCAGAGAAAAATCAGTTAGCTGACAACGTCAGACTTCGGTATTGCGAGAGAAATACTTACTTTAGTCCTTTTCTGACCAACAGGGAGTTTAGGTAAAACTTCCCCTTTGTCTCTACTAACAAGTTTACCTCCTTCAGGGAGAGTCTCTTGAAGAGGAACAAAGATCAACTTGTTGAAATCTGCACGATCGTACTTCTTGTGATCGAGGAAAGCTTGAATCCTTTCGATCGGGAAGAATAGAGGGAGCCATTTGAGTAGATGGAAATGAGGATCCCTCTGCGGAAGAGCAGAATGAAAGTTAGCGATTGATCTTACTGATGATGGTCGAAAAATGAGCGATTCACCTTCATTGACATGAAAACGTCAACTACGTCTCGAGCGTATTCAGGTGGAAGGTCCTTTGCGAAACCGTTTGGAACATCTTTCAAGAGAGTAGCTCGATCACGTGCATGCTGTACAGCCAAGAGACAAACTCAGTCTTCCACAAATTTGTAGGAGAAAGTGGAAAGAAGAAATGACTCACCCAGCGTTTGCGAATCGTCGATAATACCCAACTAGCATCAACTGAAGTGTCATCATCTAACTCATCGTAAACCTTTGCTTCTTCTAAGTATTGTTGAGCGATAGGAGGTAAATCCTTGAAGAGTAGAGGTGTATCGGGAGCTGTTTTTTGCCTAGCAGCCTCCCTCATGAGAGCTCCGTGACCAGGAGGAGTGTTGAAGGTGGTGACTTCTCGCTCGACAGCTGCATATACTCCGAAACCTGTAGCAGTCTCATCTTCTTCGACGATTCCTAGCTTAACCCATAAATCTTTGAAAGAATCGACAGCATTGAGACCACATCGTTTAGAAACCCATTCGAAAGTTTCGATTTCTACTTCCGTTCCTAGTGACTTCTTGCCGGGTGAGTCGGTATCGGTATCGGCAGCTTTGGCGAAGTCGTAAGCTTGCTTGAGGTATTCGTAAGGAGCAGTTCCTCCTCCATCAGGCTTGGCAGACATCGATTCCTCGATAATGTTCGATTCGAAAGAAGGAGTGGAAGTCGAGAAGTCTTGAGAGTGAGAAGCGACTGCGAAGCCGAAAACCGTTCTAGCGACCAAAATCGATTTAACCGAAGATTTTTTCGTTCGCATGGTAACAGTTGAGTGGTGAATCGGAAGAGCTGGTGGTGTAAGAGGGTAAGGAAAATTGGAAGCGAAATGAGGGAAGATGCCGTTAAGTTCTGGAAGAGAAGTAGGTTTTGTAACGATTCCAGCTCCTACTCTCGCCCATCCTCCGGAAGCGACGATGAGCTCGACCTTGATACGATCTTTCGCAAGGAGACCATAGAGTACTTCAGTAGAGAATGAGCGAAAGTCAGTTACTGAAGTAGGAGCAGTTATGGAATCGAAGAAAGGACCACTCACGTTGGAAGAGCAGGGATGCATATGAGTAATGAAGATCGTTCGGGGTACACTTTGTAGAAGGTTCGCAACCGTACTTCTTGCGGTAATCGTTTCGTAGATACTTTCCAGCACAGAGACGGAAGAGATCCTGGTGAAGATGCGAGCTCTAAGATCAACGGCACGTTCTCAAGGGCAAGTAGAGAAAGATGGAACTAGTACTCACATCGGCGAAAACTATGAACTTTTGAGCGAGTTCAGGACCAAAGGTTTCGATCAAGAACCTAACCATCTTGGAAGTACCGAACTCTCCTTCCCCATCTCCGTTCTTGATACGTGTCATGAGTTCGACGTTGTCCGGTAAAACACATTCGAGGAAGAATAGGATAGCTAATTTGATGGGATCGGTCGGATGAAGTCGTTGGTGGTTGATGTGAGGGAGGAAGAAGCCGAGGATAGAATCGAAAGGAAGGGGAGCGAAGGAGAGTCCGACGGCTGCGAATCTAGGTTTAGCCCATTCTTTCCATGCAGACTCAAGCGTATCCAGTTTGATCACTTTGTCTTTCAAGGCGAACATCACGAAATCCGATAACTCGAAGAGTCTCCTCTCGCCTTCATTAGGGTCGGTAAAATAGACGGTTGAAGAATTGAGATCTTCCTGATCCCTTGCTGCTGCAATCGGATCAATCGTAGGAAGAGCAGAAGGAGCGGTCGTCGTAGAAGCGGGTTTGGTGGGAGGAGGGTGAGACGAGGTAAGATCGGGAGAAGACGAACGAGTGAGGTCAATGGAGGGGTGAGGAGGGTCCGAGAGAGCTCGAGATTGACCATCTTGGCGAGCTGAGGTAGTTGAACCAGTGGGTTGGATCGAGGAAGAGGAGGGAGATTCGGCGAGTTGATGAAGAAGTTTAGCACCGGTAGAATGAGAAGCGGAAGTGGTTCCTTCGTCGGTAGTAGTAGCTTGTTCGTGACTGTATGTATAGAGTCATTGTCAGTCGAGGAAAGTTGATTGAAGGAGAAGGAGAAGGAGAAAGAGAGTAACTTACGGTTCGACAGTTTCATTGGAACTTTCTTCCTCCTCACCCAACTCAATCTTCAAGGCTCTATCCTTTCTCATCCTATCGATCATTTGCTCACGAGAGATTTCACCCATCACGACCAAATCGAGTACTCCCGTTCCCAAATTATTCATTGCCCTTCCTTTATACTTCTCCCCAAAATACTTGCCGTTTGAATCAGGTTCGTCGTAGAGAGGAAGGTAAGGTCGTTCTTCAGAGTTTGCTGGATCGATGATTTGCTTGAGAGCCCAATTCGTTACAGTTCCTGGTCTTTCAGCGAGGGGAATCGAGTCGTCGTACTCTTCTTCTCCTTCCTCCTCTCTTGTTGCTGCTCTTCCCTTCCTCAAAACTCTAGGTGCCATGTGCCTCGTAGGTAAAGTTTTCGGTCCTTTACGAGTCTTCCATTCCTCCTTGTCCAAACTTCCAATCTCCTCCTTCTCCGATTCTTCCTCCTCCGCTTTCGCTTTCCCTTTCCCTTTTACTTTCCCTTTCTCACTCTTTCCAGTTCCCGATCCTGAAGCAGTAGCTCTAGAAGTAGACGCTACTGGAGCTTGTTCCTCCTCGTCTGAAGTGTACCACGCCTCAATCTTTCTCTTCTTCCGTTTCTTCGTTCCACCATCTTCTTTTTTCTTCTCAGTTTTGTTCGATTGTCGTTTCTTACCCTTGACTGTGATCTTTAATTTAGCAGGTGAAGGAGGAGGAGGGTCGATTTCAGAAGCTTTGCGCTTTTTGGTGGTGGTCGAGGAGGAAAAGAGGGTGGAAGGGTGAGGGAGATCTTCTTCCGAAGAGGAGAGTTCGATAGTTTCTGTTTGTTTCGTAGTAGGTTGTATAATTAGATCGTCGTCACTATGATGAAGCTCGAGGAGTTGTCGAGACGTCGAGGGAGTTGGTTCTTGAGGAAGCGACATCTTGACTTCCTCTCAAAAACTTCGGGTATAGAAGTGAGTGAGGAGGAGAAAGTGTCGAATGAGGCGGTATCTACTGAGTTACTACTGCTGTAGTTGATTGAGTGTAGCTGAAACAGTCGAATTGGGAGGAGGAGACAGGAGAGGAGAAAAAGAGAGGATTGTTGGGATCGAAATTCCCGCGTCTAGATCGAAGACAGAGGCGCGAGCTTTGCTTCTCTTCTCTTTTTGGCATGCATTTACTCTCTGTTTTCTCGGAAAACAGCACAGCTCTTCTGTAGCTCGTTGAGCACGAAGGAAACACGAAACAAAGAGACAGTAGACGAATGAATATTTCAGGTTTGACCTTTCCTCTCTCTTCGTTTCAAGACTCTCTACTTGTCCTTCTTTCCTCAGACTGGTGAGAGGCACTGCAAGATAAGAGCCTGCTGTATGTAAATGTACAGGTAAAGGGGGAGCAAAGATTGAAAAAGTTTTTTCGTTCTTTCTCGTGCTGCTGCGAAGAGTTTCGCAAGCAAAACATGGAAATTTTTCGAACCGCAAATCCTGTCTCTGTCGTTTCTTTTCTCTCTCATCGAAGCTCGAAGAAATCTATTACAAAGGAGAGACAGTAAGGAGAAGACTACTAATCCTGGCCGGGCGACCGCATTTGATAAAGGTTGCGATTAGTCGAAATTGAGCTTCTCACGAGCAACTTATCAAAAACCGCTTGCAGCTTACCCTGCCGCTACTATTAGCTGGAGTAGTAGAGAGACCTTGAGACACGGATCTGCTTCATTCGATTTGCCGAAAGAGGCTCTTTCTGTGAGGTGGAAGAGTTTCGAAAGAAATGTTTTTTTGTCGAAGTATCCTTTAAGCGGAAGCTCAGAAATCTTATTTCGCAAGAGATGAAGTCGGCTTACGAAAATCTTCTTCCTCCATACTCACAGCATTTCTACATGAAATACTGACAGCCTCGCCCGTGACTCGAGCCTCCGGAACAGCTTTTAGTAAGAATTACGCAAAAATCTCTCTCTTCCGAACTTCTTTTCAATTCTGCGACATAGCTTTCTCGCATATCCAGCCGGCTCTCTACCAGTCCACTCCCTGTATCGTTTGAGCCTTGACCTCAAGCTTTAAGAAACAGGCTATGGAGGATAACGCTTGTTCACATTATTGAAGAAAGCTCAATTTACGATTCTCTCGAGCTTCGTCCCTTTCAGCTTCACTCTCAGACGCGCGCGGGAGAACGCCTACCACCTGACTGACTACTCTTCTCCTTCCTCCAGATTTGCTAGAGTCTGCGGTGCACAGCTGAGCGCGGAAAGCGTTGATCCATTCTGATTATTTCGTCGAAAGTACAAGTGTCTAGCAGAAATCGCAGCTTCACCAGCTACCCTGATGACAATTTCGCTCTACAGGAGCAGAGCAGGTTCTCCAGGGCTCTCTGCTGATTTCAATTCCTTTCCTTCATCGAAATCTGATTCTCCCGAAAGCTTTAAGTTCTTCCATCTCTTTTCGCAAAAGTCAGAGAGAAGCACTTTCGCATTTTGAAAACGAAGCCTCGTTTCGAATTGAGCAACAAGCTATTCTTGTGCAACTTCGAAACTTCTCCGTAGACAGTCGGGATCAACTTTCGCTTGGGAAAGCTTTTCACCTCGCTTCGATTGCTTCCGTGCGTTTCGCGAGTAACAATCTACCGGTAGCCTATCCTCGAGCATTGTGTACTCGACTATGGCCGATACCTCTTGGTGAGCTACTTCTGAATGATCAAGGTCTTCGTGATGAGAATAAGCAGACTTTGCGCTGTGCGAACAAATCGGTCCTCCAGTGATTCTCCAAATTCTCATATCTCGAAGTGTCCAAGCCTCCGGAGGTACTTGTCGACATTTCATTCCCTTGTGCGCTTCGACAGAAGATGGATACTACTGTCGACGCTTAAAGGATACTTCGACAAAAAAAACATTTCTTTCGAAACTCTTCCACCTCACAGAAAGAGCCTCTTTCGGCAAATCGAATGAAGCAGATCCGTGTCTCAAGGTCTCTCTACTACTCCAGCTAATAGTAGCGGCAGGGTAAGCTGCAAGCGGTTTTTGATAAGTTGCTCGTGAGAAGCTCAATTTCGACTAATCGCAACCTTTATCAAATGCGGTCGCCCGGCCAGGATTAGTAGTCTTCTCCTTACTGTCTCTCCTTTGTAATAGATTTCTTCGAGCTTCGATGAGAGAGAAAAGAAACGACAGAGACAGGATTTGCGGTTCGAAAAATTTCCATGTTTTGCTTGCGAAACTCTTCGCAGCAGCACGAGAAAGAACGAAAAAACTTTTTCAATCTTTGCTCCCCCTTTACCTGTACATTTACATACAGCAGGCTCTTATCTTGCAGTGCCTCTCACCAGTCTGAGGAAAGAAGGACAAGTAGAGAGTCTTGAAACGAAGAGAGAGGAAAGGTCAAACCTGAAATATTCATTCGTCTACTGTCTCTTTGTTTCGTGTTTCCTTCGTGCTCAACGAGCTACAGAAGAGCTGTGCTGTTTTCCGAGAAAACAGAGAGTAAATGCATGCCAAAAAGAGAAGAGAAGCAAAGCTCGCGCCTCTGTCTTCGATCTAGACGCGGGAATTTCGATCCCAACAATCCTCTCTTTTTCTCCTCTCCTGTCTCCTCCTCCCAATTCGACTGTTTCAGCTACACTCAATCAACTACAGCAGTAGTAACTCAGTAGATACCGCCTCATTCGACACTTTCTCCTCCTCACTCACTTCTATACCCGAAGTTTTTGAGAGGAAGTCAAGATGTCGCTTCCTCAAGAACCAACTCCCTCGACGTCTCGACAACTCCTCGAGCTTCATCATAGTGACGACGATCTAATTATACAACCTACTACGAAACAAACAGAAACTATCGAACTCTCCTCTTCGGAAGAAGATCTCCCTCACCCTTCCACCCTCTTTTCCTCCTCGACCACCACCAAAAAGCGCAAAGCTTCTGAAATCGACCCTCCTCCTCCTTCACCTGCTAAATTAAAGATCAGAGTTAAGAGTACGAAACAACAAGGGAAGCAAGCTGAGAAGAAAAAGGAAGATGAAACGAAAAAACAAAAGAAGAGAAAGATTGAGGCATGGTACACTTCAGACGAGGAGGAAGAAGCTCCAGTAGATTCTAATTCTAGAGCTACTGCTTCGGGATCGGGAACTGGAAAGAATCAGAAAGGAAAAGCGAAAGGAAAAGCGAAAGCGGAGGAGGAAGAATCGGAAAAGGAGGAGATCGGAAGTTTGGACAAGGAGGAATGGAAGAGACGTAGAGTATCACGAGCTCGTCCTACGAGAGAAATGGCACCTAGAGTCTCGAGGAAGGGAAAAGAAGTAATGAGAGAGGAGGAAGGAGAAGAAGAGTACGACGAATCGATTCCCCTCGCTGAACGACGAGGAACTGTAACGAATTGGGCTCTCAAGCAAATTATCGATCCATCAAACTCTGAAGAACGACCTTACCTTCCTCTTTACGACGAAGCTGATGAAGAGGGGAAGTACTTCGGCGAGAAAGGTAATGGAAAAGGAAAAGGTAAAGCTAGAGCACTTAACAATTTGGGAACGGGAATCCTTGACTTGGTTATGATGGGAGAAATCTCGCGTGAGCAACTGATCGACAGGAGGAGAAAGGATAGAGCTTTGAAGATTGAGTTGGGCGAGGAGGACGAGATTAATGAATTAGCCGAACCGTAAGTTTACTCTCTTTCTCCTCTCCTTCTCCTTCAATTTACTTTTCTCGACTGACAATGACTCTACACATACAGTCTCGAACAAGCTACTACTACCGACGAAGGAACCCCCTCCGCTTCTCATTCTACCGGTGCTGAACTTCTTCATCAACTCGCCGAATCTTCCTCCTCTTCTGAGATTCAACCTACTGGTTCAACTACCTCAGCTCGCCATGACGATCAATCTCGAGCTCTCTCGGATCTTCCTCACCCCTCCATTGACCTTACCCGATCTTCCTCACCCGATCTTACCTCGTCTCACTCACCTCCCACCAATCCTGCATCTACTACTTCTCCCGATAAACTTCGCCCAATCAATCCAGTACTCCAAGCAGAAGATGCAAGCGGTCGAGATCCGCTCACCACTTATTTCACTTCGCCTGAGAATGGAGCCGAGAGAAATGACGAATTGTATCGATTCGTGGAAGAGGTGCTTCAAGATCCATTCACGAGGTTAGATAATGTAGCTGTTGAATTCGAGAAACGTTTCAGGATAGGGATGGAATCGGCTGGTCTTCCTTTCTCCCAACTTCCCTTCGATTCGATCCTAGACTTCCTCTTACCTCACATCCGACAACAACGACTCAATCCTTCTGCCCCTATCAAAGCAGTTCTCGATTTTCTCCTAGAGTGTGTTCGAACGGATCATGTCCAATTGATGGAACGTTACATGAATGACTCTGGAGAAGAAGAATCAGGAACGGCTCAGTTCGTCAGATTCCTCCTGGACACTTTCGGTCCTCGTCTAGCAGATTCCTTCATAGTCCTGTGTGATGTGAGTCTCATTTCCAATCTCTCAAGCACCTCCGAATAAGAGGAAGCTGACATTCTGTCGCCGTTTCCTTTTCTTTCTTTCTTTCGCAGGATGCCTTCCGTCGCTGCATCGGCAAAGATCTTCGCGACGACTTCCGTAAAAGATACGGACGAGAACCTGCAAAGAAGTGTACTCCTGGAGACAACTATTTCTTGTTCGCTTCGAATCTTCTTACTCGTGAGTTTCTCTTCGATTTTCGCACTCTCGCTATAATCGAGTACTGAATCCTCCACTCCATCGCAGTACTTTACGGACTTCTCGCAAAAGATCGTATCAAGGTTGAGATGGTTGTCGCTTCAGGAAGTTGGGCTCGTCAAGCAGCGGGAATCGTCTCCGATGTCGTCAAACTTTCGGAACTCAATGGTACGATCCCTCTAGAAGCAAGCAAAGTCCCCTATCCTACGCCTACTCCAGCTCTCGCAATCCACCATGTCACCATGATCATGCGAACCAAGAAATTTTCCATCAAATCGATTCTCGTCGCTAGAGCGATCCTCCCCTTCGCCATCGCTGCTCACGCAAAACACTATGCAACTTCTCCTCCTTCTTTCGATTCGAACCTCATCAACGACTCGATCACCGCCCCTCACGTTCTAGGTCGAGGAGACAATGCTTTCGGCTTCGTCAAGGAATGTTACGACCTCGCTAAAGCTGCCGACGATGATTCGGACTCTCCTACTTCCAAAATGCTCGCCACCGAATGTCAACTAGCTTCTTTCGACTGGGTTGTCGGTCGTGCTGGACTCGTCATTAGCGATACTTTTCAAGAAATTTGGGTCAAACTAGGAATTGCGGAGGAAGATGAGATAGAGAAAGGTTTCGGAGTTTACGGTCCTACCGAAATCAAATGTACCGGCTTCAACACTCCTCCTGGTCACGGATCTCTCATGAGGGAAGCTGCCAGGCAAAAATTAGCTCCCGAAACACCTCTACTCTTCAAGCACTTAGCTCCTATCGCTAAACAATACTTAGAGGAATCTAAAGTTTACGATGAACTAGATGATGATACTTTGATTGATGCTAGTTGGGTATTATCGACGATTCGCAAACGCTGGGTGAGTCATTTCTTCTTCCCACTTTCTCCTACGAAATTGTGGAAGACTGAGTTTGTCTCTTGGCTGTACAGCATGCACGTGATCGAGCTACTCTCTTGAAAGATGTTCCAAACGGTTTCGCAAAGGACCTTCCAACTGAATACGCTCGAGACGTAGTTGACGTTTTCATGTCAATGAAGGTGAATCGCTCATTTTTCGACCATCATCAGTAAGATCAATCGCTAACTTTCATTCTGCTCTTCCGCAGAGGGATCCTCATTTCCATCTACTCAAATGGCTCCCTCTATTCTTCCCGATCGAAAGGATTCAAGCTTTCCTCGATCACAAGAAGTACGATCGTGCAGATTTCAACAAGTTGATCTTCGTTCCTCTTCAGAACACTCTCCCTGCAGAAGGTAAACTCGTTGTCGGAACAGATAGTAGCAAGGTTTTGATCAAACTTCCTCACGGTCAGAAAAGGCTTAAAGTAAGACTTTCCCTCGACATCGAAGCCTGCGGATGTTAGCTCGCTGACGTCCACTCGATATAGCCTCATTATGAAAGTTTGACCAAATACGCTCTCGACGAATACGGAATCGCACCAGTTTACCCAGAAACAATTTTCGACAGCTCCCTTCGGGCGGAAGGTTTGACCAAACTCTGGCAATCACAACAAGAAGCTCTAGGAGGGCCGAACTACGTCAGCGCTGGAGGACTCAACTGGGGTGCAGGATTGACTTTGAGTGAAGCTACTGTTGGAAATAGACGTTTGGCTGCTTTGACTTGGAGTGAAGGTTATCTTCGTTGGAAGAAAGTTGAGGAGGGAGATGTTTACGAAGGATACGAGGAGAACATCAAGAAACGATCGAAGGAAGTAAAGGCTAAATTCGCCGCCAAAACGGAAGCTGCAAACAAGAAGAAAGCTGAGAGGAAGAAGGAGAAGGAGAAGGGAGGAAAAGGAGTTGAAGGAAAGGAAGGAAAGGTATCTCGAAAAGGTAAAGGTAAAGAAGTAGATCTCGATGATTTCGTCGTTGACGATGATGAGGAAGAATAAAGTGTTACAAACCGTTTTTCTCTGGTCGTTTTCGATAATCTTCACCTCGTTTATAGTTTTCTCCTCTCTTCGTTTGTTCCCTCTTCTCTCTCACCAAGCTTTACGTTCTTCTACTGTCTGATCTTTTGTTGAAGTACTCCTCTCTCTCCTCTGCAATCTCTGTTTTCTCATCATTCAGCTGAGCTTCTCTTTCTCTTTTCGCGAGACTTAAAAAGTCTTTGCGAACGCAACTTTTCTCAAGCGTCATCGGATCAAGCTCATCGGCACTCGTCTTTTCTGAACAGGTAAAGGGCATGGCTGTAGTATGAAGTCGTAGAGTTGTTTGAGGTGTTGAGGAGTGAGAGGAGGGAAAGAAAGAATCGAATCGGTGATTCCCCTTCGGCTTACTCCAAACTTTCACGATTTTTACTGCGAAAGCTGTTCCTTGGCTTCTATGACTCTATTGTACGTAGTCCAAGTTAGCGAGGCAGAAACGAACCGTAGAAAAATCGAGAAAACGTCTCTCATTTTCTCAGGTCGCTGCGGATTCGACGAAAGTCTTCGAGTGAGCTTTTCGAAGTGCAGAAGCAGCCAAGCGTGTCTCGTAGTCTACAGACGATCGAGACGAGACAGAACGACGAAGGAAAGAGAACGAAGCTGTCGCGAAACCATTTCAGCTTTCGAGTCATCGTGCGCCAGCTCACCGCTGAACGCTAAACGCATACTGGCACTGCTTCGACTCGGAGACTTTCGCCTAGTCCCCCTCTATCAATACGAGTCAAAGGCGCTACAAGAAGCCAGCAGCGGCCAAAAGACGATTGCTGTGATCAGAGCTTTTTTTTCCATTTCGTTGCGACGATCGCTGGGTCTTTGATAGCTTTTGCAGTCTGAAGCATCGAGCTTGACTGAGTACATAAATCTTCTCGCTATGCAGTAGAGTGTCCAATTTGGCGACACCAGCAGAAGACAGAATGAGAAGACTTCGAAGAGTTTGCAACTCGAATCCCTCTTTCTGGCCGTCCTCCATTTGTATCGGGCATCCTCCACGTAAGCACAGATTTCCGGACTTCGTCAACGGTAGCTAGTATGAGGGAATGCCTCAGGTGAACCCCTTGAGTCGGAGCATGCGAAGTAGTCTAATTTCAACCGAGAAGCTTTGTGCGCATCATCAGTTCCGGTCTTCAATGATTCTCACAGGTCACAATGTCACGCGAAGACGCTTGACAATACCTCACAGGTCAATCAGAGGCTCGAAGTTCTCCCGATCGAGAGTTACCATGAGCTCACGCTGGCAAACTTCGTGAAACGTGAGGCTGAATTCTGCGGTCACGCTGCTCAAGAAGCCCTCGGGGCTACTTCTTTTTCACGCAACCTGCCCGGTTGAGACAGTGTGTCGTGTCTGCGACCAAGAGGAAAAAAGATCTTGCGTCCTCACGCACAGAACGGCTCGAGCAGTTCATTTTTTGATTCTCTGCGAAACTCTCGGTCTCCGCGGACTTCTTTTCTGCTTCAGTCCCTCGAACTGACGCTTGTCGAACAGTCCTTCGTTATGAAAACTTTCATAAGCGAAACCTCGATCACTAATTCTTCCGACCCTCTGCCGGAAATTTCATTTCCCCTCTCCAAATTCTCTAGCTTCCACTGTCAACTCAAACCTCGTTAAACCAAAGGAGGATGCTGTTACCTCGACAGCAAGAGACACCTGCGCTGTACGGGTCTACAGCACTCTCTTCGGCTCCATCTGTTACCCCAACTTCGGCAGCCGCTTCAAACTCTTCCGACAACAGTAACGACACTAGGAATGCTCTGTGGAAATATGGTGAGCTACCTTTACACTCCATAACACTCGCGCATCGAAAACTAACTTCTAATACTGCGATCCCAGCGATCGTCGTTATTCTCGCCATCCTTGCTCTTTCCACCGTTTTCCGATTGTTGTTCCTGCGCAGAGCCAGAAGGTTACACAGGATGCAGTTGGAGAACAATCTAGGAGTTAGGAATCAAGGGTATCGAACAAACAGAGGTGGAGAAGACAGGAGGAGGTTCTCTACAGATTCGGCAGATCTACAAGAGAGAGGGGTAGACGGAGCAAACTACTCGGTAGAACCACCTCCACCAGCTTACGAAGAAGGTGGGAGACCAGCAACTACGGACTTTCCACCTCCTCCAACTCCCCTTCCGCAAGAACCTTCTTCCTCTCTTTCGCAACCTTCGAATCCTCAACGTCCTACTTCATTCTTGTCACGTTTCTCTTCTCGTTTCAAACGTTCAGATTCCTCTCTCTCTAAGTCTCCTCCTCCTCCTCCTCCTCCTCCTCCTCCTCAACCCTCAACGAATCTTCCTATGCCTCAACCACCAATGACAAACGCAGAATATTTCGCCCTCTCCCTATCGAGACAGACGAACTCACCCCAAACTACCGCAAGAGTTTTGGCAGAAGAGAACGAATCGAACCGGTTGAGAGGAGATTCAGTGATCAGGAGAGTTCTGTCAGATGCTGGCATATTATCTCCAATTTTAGGAGGACCTTCAGGAGGAAGTGGAGGAGGAAGGAATAGAGCAACTAGTAGAGCTAGCGCGACACCTAGTGCGATCGAGTTGGCACAGAGGGAGAGAGAGGAGAGGAGGAGAGCTAGGAGGGAAAGAAGGAGGGAGAGAAGGAGGAGGGAAAGAGAGAGGGATGAAGGGTTAGGCTTACCGGTTTATTCAAAGAAGAAAGCAGAGGGAGAAGAAGTGTTGGAAATTGCAGAGGGAGTGAAAGAGGATGAAACCGATACTGAAGAGGAAGAGGAAGATAGCGAAACGGAAAACGTCGTTCCCTCTTCTTCGAGGTCTCCTGATCGAGTTGTCACCGACTCAACGGATCCCGCTCAGCCGCAGCCTACAACTGAATCGTCGACTCGTACCGAGGCGGAAGAAACTCGAAACGACAACGATCCTCGCTCTCATCCTCTCGCTTGAAACTCTCAATTCTCGTATTTCACCCCTCCGTGTCTGTGTCTTTTCTCTTATCGGTTTGTTAGATCGCCCTCTTTTCTTTGATGTGCATAGCTTCTTCTATCAGTACCCGGTCTTTTCGTTTTGTTTTGACACTTTCTCTTTTGATGTTTTTCTCTCTCTATTCAATCAGTACTTTCTCTCTGTTGTCGTTGTTTTGCAATCTCTGCCTATGATTTGTCGGACTTACCCTGCGCAAATTCGCCTTTGTGAGATGTCCAAGCTCTGCACAAGCTTTGAGCTTTCAATAGTTTCTTCTAGCTCAAGCAGAAAGATGTGTTCGAATGCGGATGGCACTAGGGACATATAGTGATATCAGACATGGCAAGAACAAGGATAAAGCTAAAGCGCGCATGAAGCGTTCTACCTCTGTTTCTCTCTCATCTCTTCCTCTATCTCCCTAAACCCTCCCGATAAGTAAAATCGTAACAGAAAAAAAAGACCCCTAATCCTCAACTCCCCGTCCCCTCCCGTTCTCTTTCTCTCTCTCTCTCTCCCCCTGAACTTACTTCAAATTGTCTACTTCACCTCCATTCCCAACTCTAACTACAACTTCTCTACACCTCTCTCCTACAACTTTTTTAACATTTTTACTAACTCCTCTGATTACCAATTCAGTTTCTTTCATCGTTAAATGACTAGGTAAATTGATCCAAATATCTACCAGTAATGAAGGACCTGATGCGAACAACCTTATAGATGGGATTGAAAGGATCGGATAATTGGTTGCTCCTTCTACTTCTCCTTCAAGAGGAGGAGTTGAGGTAGTAGTTGTGGGTTCTGGAGAATGAGATTGGGAAGATGATGAGGATGAGGATGCAGAAGAGGGAACTAGTGAGAAAGGAGGTAGAGGAGGTAGAGAAGGATCTCGTAAATTTGAAACGGTTTGATAAATTTTTGGAGGTAAAGTTGGATCATTCAATTTATCTATTCCCCCATCACCCAAAGTCAGTTTCTCGCTCGTGTACAATCACAGAGAGAGAGAGAGAGAGAGAGAGAGAGGGAGAGAGAGAGAGAGAGAGAGAGAGAGAGAGAGAGAGAGAGAGAGAGAGAGAGAGAGAGAGAGAGAGAAGACGGGTTTGAGGGGAGGAAGGGAAAACTGACCAACTAATTCACCAATAGCTTCTTTACCAACGTCCCAACCTTGTTTAGCGATCATCCCACCAACTATTAAACCTCCGATCGGATCCAACATTGGGAATCCAACTCTAGCTGCCCCGATCGCCAACAATGCAACCAGAGAACCTAAAGAATCTGATCGGTGATGGTAAGCGTTTGCTAATAAAACGTTTGAATGAGTTTCTTTCGCTACTTTCAAAGCTGTAAAGAAAAGCAAAAACGAACAAGAGGTCAGGGTTTTGTCAGCGCTTGAAACTACTTTTGAGCATGAGAGAGAGCTAGAGAAAGAGAGAGAAAACGTACTAGCTCTGTATAACCATTCTTTTACGGCTATACTTCCAGCTGCGAACCACATTGCTCTAGCATCTACTACTGCCGCTGCTACTGACTCTGAATCTACTACCCCCCCTTCAGGTCCACCGTGAGAATGACCATGAGGGAGAAAATCTAGGGATGCCAAAAGATCGGAAGGGATTTGTGGTAGAGTTGAAAGTGACAAGAGGAGGTGATGGTAAGAATGTAAACCTATTCCAGCGGCAGTTGCGAATAGTAGGAAAGAAACGACTAGAGAACCTAAAGATTCAAATTCTACGATACACAAAAACCTTCGAGAGTAAGCGTTTGGTTTTCGTTTCTCTCTCGCAATACTGCAATACTAAGGGAATGACTCACTGCCGTAACCATAAGGATATTTCTCTGAAGGTTTCCATCTCCCAACTCTATAACTTACCAAAGTGACTACATCGGCGATTAAATCTGAACCTGAAT
This sequence comes from Sporobolomyces pararoseus, assembly GCA_010758995.1. Taxonomy (NCBI): domain Eukaryota; kingdom Fungi; phylum Basidiomycota; class Microbotryomycetes; order Sporidiobolales; family Sporidiobolaceae; genus Sporobolomyces; species Sporobolomyces pararoseus. The sequence continues at coordinate 164,564 of RSDY01000004.1, read as the reverse complement.
GAGCCGCGTCTGCCAACAATGCCGAAGAAGCTAAAACGTATCCTGCAACTCCTTTCAATGCGGTCAATCCAACGTTTGAGAACAAACCGATCAAGGTGATACGGGAACCTGAATCGAGAGAGGAAGGTGAACGGAGGGAAGAGAAGGCGGAAGAGAGTACTGCAGTTTCTTCAGTGTGAGAACCGTGTGAGTGGGAGTGAGTCAATCCATGAGAGTGAGAGTGGACGGGAGAGTCTGAATGAGAGTGAGGTGCTGGAGGAGGAGGAGGAGAGGAAGGAGAGATTCGAGAAGAGTTGTTGGTTGATCTTTGTCGGAGGTTCGAAGAAGACATGATGGACCTTGATTGTAGTAGTGTTCGTGGGTTGACACTACGCAACAGGATCATGAAAGGGACAACCGAGAGAAGGAGAGGGAGAGAGAGAGAAGGAAGAGAGGTGGGGAGGTTCCTGCTACTCTCGCTGTGACTTATTCGGATCTTCTGAGCGTGTTCTTCACTGCTTGATGGGGTTATCGACGACTTCGAGTGGGTGTCGAGTGAGTTGCAAGAGAGGAAGAGATGATTCTTCTCTCTCATCATCATCACCACCTGTTGACACGCGACTCCTCCTCTATCTCGAATCCAAAGATTATCAGAGCTGTCGGAACGGTAAAGGATGGCAACCTTGATCCCTAATCAGCCAACTGCAGCATCAGCGATCGCAGAACATCTCTCAACTCCTCCAACTCTAACCCGAGTCCCTTTACTCCGTCAAAGGATACAGAAAGAACGTACTCAACTACAACAGACTTTGGCACAGAGAGCTAAAGAACAAGTAGACTTGGTCAAACAAGGTTTGAACGGATTGAGAGATGTCAGTTTATCAATCCACTCCTCTCCTTTCGCAATTGAGCTGAAAATCCCTCTCCCTCTCTCTCTCGCCCTCCTTTTCTTGTAGGCTCGTAACGGATTAGAATCTTTGAGGGAAGGATTGAAAGAAGTAGAACACCAAATGGGAGATCCTCGTTCTCAAATCTCTGGATTCGGTAAACTCGTCGAAGTTTCAATAGTTCATCGACGTCTAACTTCAACTCTCGAAATGGTAAACTCTCTCCGATCAATGTATTCGAGGTTATCTCACTTGTCTTCCTTGTTGTCGGCCGATCGTTCAGACCCTCTAGGTCCTTCTCCAAACTTGTTACCGATTCATTACCATTTAACCGAATTGGAAACCTTTAGGAATGAAACTTTGGCACAAGCGAACAAATCTGCTTTGACTCCGGACCGAGCTAAACAAACTATTCAAGTGTTGGAAAAGTATTTCGAAAGGTTGGGGGAAACGATTGAAGCTTTCGAAGCTCACTATTTCAGGTTGGCCAGGGAGTTACTCTCGTTAACTAGGAAAGGGAACTCTAGTGTAGCGGTCAAATTGTGCAAGATTGCCGAAGTTGAAGGAGCTAGGGATCAGAAAGCTATAGCGATTAGGATGGTGAAAAAATCTGGAAATTTAGATGTCGCTTCGAGGTTTAGAAGTTTACATGCAGATGCTAGAACTATAAAACATTACAGGTCTAAAGTTTTGGAACAGATCAGGGAAGGGTGTAAGACGGAGATTGAGAAGAGTTTCAGGAGAGCTGGAGAAGATGGAGTACAGTGGTTGGAAGAATTGGAATGGATTTATGACGATCTAGATTTGGTACAACAAGAATTAACAGACAAGTTTCCAGAAGATTGGAAGGTGAGTCAATTCTTGAGCTCTGTTTCTCAAATCCTCAATTCGAGAAAGGGAACCCAAAAACTCGAATTGACTCTCTTTGCTCTCTGAATCTTTTTGAACCTCAGATCAATCAAGTCTAGTAAGGACATCTCTCTTCTCTCCTCATTCAATTTCGAACTTGTTCGCTGATCATTCCTTCTCCCTCTCTTCCCCTTTTCCACTCACTCTCCGAAATGTCTCCTCGACATTCGTTTTCGTCTCCTTTTCATTCACGATTCTCATCTCGTAGCGTCAAAGGCTACCACAAAGCACTCTACGACTTTCTCGCTTCCTACGTCAAGACTTCTCCCGATGCCGGTACCCTCCTTCGACTTTCTCAATTCACGAAAGATTACACCAAAACGATGACGAAAGAACTCTCTATCCCTCCTGAATGGTTAACCCCACCACTCTTGGACGGTAACGAATCAAACTTGATCGACAGTTACCTATCCTTGATCTCTACTCGAATGGACGAATGGACTCAAAATCTAATGAAAACTGAATTGGAAGAGTTCACTCTACGACAAGACCCACCAGAAATTGATGCAGACGGTTATTACGGAATGCAAGGTGCCATCATCTTGTTCCAAATGTTGAACCAACAAGTCGATTTGGCTTTAGATTCTAATCAAGCGGCAGTACTTTCAAGAGTAGTCGATGAAGCTCACAGAGTTATGAGAGGAGTTCAAAGTCAATGGATTAAAACTTTGGATTCTGAATACAAGAAACAAATTCAAGCTGGTGAAGGTAATTCAGGAGTAGGGGTAGTACCTGGAGGTTTAGTAGAATATGTTATGGCGTTAGCGAACGATCAAATTAAATCTGCAGATTTCACTGAAGCTTTAAACAATAGGTTAGAACCTTTAGTTTCAACCAAATACAAACAAATCATTTCCGACAAATTGAACGACGCAATGGATGGATATTTAGATGTTGCGAAACGTTGCGTTCAAGTTTTGATAGATGTAGTTTTCAACGATTTGAGACCGGCAACCAAGAACTTGTTCCAATCTCCTTGGTACCAGGAAAATTCAGATGGTGGAGACCCAATGGGACAAATTGTTGAAACTTTGAGGGATTACATGGTGGAAGATTATCAAACTCATTTGAACCCGAACTTGTTTGATCTGTTGATTGAAGATTTGTTGGATACTTTCTTGATCACTTATCTAGTGAGTATTAAGAAAGCTGGAAAGATTAAAATGCCTAAAGCGGTAGAAAAAATGAGGAGGGATATTGACAAGAGTTGTGAATTCTTTTCGATTTATAAAAACAAGAAGGAATTGGAAGGTTATTTCGATGTTTTGGAAAGTGTTTTGACCTTATTGAGCGCTTCGAAAATGATGATCTTCTTGGATGTGAGTCTTCTTTCGTCTCCATCTCCTGCTTTCTCTTGACTTTTTGAGCTGACTCCCTTCTCTCGTTTCCCGCTCGTTCGCAGTACTGGCCTTTCCGTAGAAAGTATGGACCTCAATTAGCCTTCACTGAAGCACTCATGAAAGCTCGAGACGATCTAGACAAGTCGGCAGTGAATGAAATTATGGAATCGGTGAAACGGAAAGTCAAGGAAACTAAAGTAGTAGGAGATGGAATGGAAGAGCCACCGAGTATCTTTGATCGAATGCCGGTGAAGTAAAAAACTCGCTGAGAGGAGGGAGGAGATTAGGGAGAAGTATGCGCAAGGATCGAGAGGAGGAGTTTGTTGCATCGTTGCTTTTTTCGATTTTCTCACGTGGTCGGCTTTGTTTATTTCGCCGTCCCTTCACTTTTGTTCACTTGCTTGTTGTAAATCTCGGACGACTGCTTCTCATTGTACAAAGTCTGTCTCGCTGTCGAGTATCAACGAGAAAATATTTCGTCGCAGCTGACTCCGAATTTCCTCCGCGGTTGAGTTCGTTCGATGCGGAACGTTACGCCCTTGCTTGACGATTTGCGCTCTGAGGAATCGTGCCCTATGACTCCCGCAACGACTTACTTTGAGGCTTTCCAACGACTTTACGTCGAACGCTCCATTGTTTCCTCGACTTTTCACTTTCATCGACCGGAACGCCCAGCACCTTGATAGTGGACATCTCTGTAGGAACTGGATCATCTCAAGGTGAGCGCTTGATACTTTCTTCAGGAGTCGCGCAAGAGAGGGGATTACAATTAGATCAACGGTAAACAATTCGAGGTGGACGACTAGATTGGCTTTCGCTGGAAGAGCGAGTCTGGATCACAGCTGAGAAGAACTCTTAGGATATCTCCCTATGGCTAGGGAGGTCAAATAAGTCCAGGAAGGGAGAACGTATCCGACTCTCGGTTCAACTCGACTCGCAGATTGCTTTGCAGTGATTCAGGACAGACAAGGTGACTGATCAATAGAGTTACTGCGCAACAGAGCAATGTCTTCGATAACTCGCCTTCCAGACGAACTACTAGGATGGATTTTCAATTTCCTTCACGATAACACCGCTGCTCCTACTGGCAAGTCTCTCCTTTCGCTGCCAATGTTTCCGCCAGTTATGCGCTTACCCTGCCTAAGATTGCGTCTTGTCACCCATTGTCTTGCAGTCGAGTCACAGAAGGAGTTTGCCTCACTCGCTCGTACTTCAAAACTTTTCCTCCCTGTCGCTCGTTCTCGTCTTTACCATCGACCGATCCCTCCAATCTGGCCATCCGTAAAGTGGAAACAAGCACTCTCGCTCGTATCTTCCCTGTCCACTCCCCTTGGTAAACTCGTCATCTCTCTAGAAGGATTGGTAAACTTCGCATGGAAAATCGGAAACCTAGAGGAATCTCCGAATTCCCTTCCGTTTCTGATACGAGGCTACACGAAAACGTTCTCACTCTACCACAAGATAATTTCGTCCTGTCCTCGATTGACGTTCGCTGAGATCAGCTGCGACTCGAAGAAGTCACTAACCAAAGTCCTCGAAGCTCTCAAAAATTCGATTCCGACCCTCAAGACCGTAAAGCTCGGCAGCACTTCTCGAGATTGGTATGGTATTAGCTTCATTCAAGTCGTGGCAGCACTCGGCAGCGCGCAACTTGGAGATATCGAGAATTTAGTGTTGGAAGACGTCGATACAATCGACTGTCTCGATGTCGGAGAACCTTCAATCCCATTCCAAGCCAAATCTTCCTCTCTCATTTCGAAAATACGACATCGACGACTCTCACATCTCAAGATGCTGTTCCCGAAGGATCCCTCCTGGCTTGAGAAAGTTTCAATCGAAATAACCGACACATCTCTAGGTTGCTATGAATGGATTCTACGCCACCTTCCTTTGACCCTCGCCGAAATCTCTTTCACTGGATACAGGTCGGACGAACACGGCGATCCATCTGGAGCTTCACTGGGAGACTACTGGAACTCTAGACTTTGTACCCTCTTCGGGTTGGACCTCAGTCGCTTCAATTCCTTGGTAACGCTCTCTCTGCACGACTTCCATGGACCATCACTCGATCTCGTCGAGTCTCTCGCTACCTCCGCTCCTCTCCTCTCTCGCGTCGATTTCAAAGGATGCAGATGGACTAGAAACTCAGCTCGCCTACCACAAGATCAAACGTCGCCATCATTGTCGACCTGAATGCGAGCTCAAGCGCCACTACCTCTGGTATTGTTGACTTGGATGATCTCAAAGCTGTACTGTTGAAGAGAGAAAGTTGAAGAAGATTCATTTGGGACTTTTACCGACGGAAAAGAGGGAAACTTACGAGAGTTTGGGAGAATTGAGAGAGACGAATGGAGTTAAGGTCGAATGGGATAACTGGGAATCGTAGAAGGAAGCAGAGTAGGATCATGCAGACGATCTGGGGGAAACAGCTAAGAGATGTAGCATCAATTCGAGAAAAGTTGGAAGTAAAGGTTTTCGCGCAGAGTTTTGTATCTTCTCTCCTGTAATAACGAGTGCACTCCTTCCGAAGCAAAAATGAGACGGCTTGGTGTCTTTGTCGAGCTGAGCTATATTTAGCGAATGAGACTCAAAAGTTCAACTGGGAAAAGTTTTTCCCTTGACCTTTCTCTCAACACTCGCGTTCCAACCGCTTCAACTCTGCAAAGAATCTAGGAAAGATGGTCAGGCGCAAGAACAAGGTGAGCTTTCGGCAGATCTGCAGTACATTAGGAGACAGAGAAATCCATGTTAGTTGATGAAAGGTGAAAAACGAGGTGGCCCTTGTGATTACAAGATTGGTACCAGTGCGATGAGAATAGGATATAAGCTATACTGAGGACCTGTAGGCAGGTAAAGAGGAGGCAAAGGAACAGGAATCGATCAACTCTCAATCTTACTCCGGTCTATTCAAACTCTGAAGCGCTTGGAGCAGTAGAAAGCTGACAACCATTGTTTGCTGCGTCTACAGAAACACCGGAGCATTATGTCGCTACCAGGAGAATTGATTGATTCGATCGTTTCCCATGTTGGAGAACCTCGATACAGTGAGTTTACTGCTCTCTACTGTATCGCTCCTCGTATGGTTGACACTGGTCGTGCTGACTCTCTCAAAATTGCCTCTTCTAGGATGGGAAGGAGATCTGGATCGAAGAAGTTTGCGCAACCTCTGTCTCGCAAACAAATTCCTTCTCCCTCACGCTCGACGAGCCCTCTACGCCAATCCTTTCCACATGCAGTGCAGAGATGGACGTGCCGCAAAGGCTCATCGACAGTCGATCCTCGAGAGTTTACGAATGAACAAGGGAAAGTTGGGAAAACTAGTTCGAGGGACCGACCGGATCGAAATGTGGATTGAATTCGGTGGAAAGATCATGGAAGCGGGAGGACCTGGAAGTTGGGAAGAACTCGAAAGTTGGTATCTCGAGGTCCTTCGAGTATGCCCTCGACTCACCAGCACTCAACTTATCTGGCCTTCCGAGCGAATGCTCCGTCTCACCCTCGCCGCCATCAACCCTTCTCTCCCGACTATCAAGTACCTCCAAATCTTCGGCAAATACCCTCTCGAATGCAGTGATCCCCTTCTCAAGAGATCGACCGCTTTCGAAGCTCTCAATCGCGCCTTCACTCGACCTCTCGAAATTCTCGAATTTCTCCTCGTAATCAACTGGACGTACGAGTCGGACGAAAGTCTACCTCGCCTCACGCTTCAAACCGAAGAACTCAGTCTCAACAGTAAAGCGAAACTACCTTCCGACGCTCTCCCCTTCATTCCTGTTCCAAACTCGCAAACCCCTCTCCGACGCCTCTCCGTTCACTTCTACAGTACCGCTCCTGTGTACGACACTAATTTCATCTCCTCAATCGGCAAACTTTTCTCCCTTTCGCACAGCTGAACCTTTACTCTCGACCGATTCCTCCTCCTCCCGTCAGTTGGCACACCGGTGTCTCCCTCATCGAGTCTCTCCAAGTAACCTCTTGTCTCCCGTCCCTCTCATCCGTCTGGTCGTCTCCCGGAGGACTCGTAAAATCGCTCGAAGGAATCGTAGAGTTTGTCTCAGAAATCGGTACTCAGAAGGAACCAAGGGGTCCCCTCTCGTTCAAGCTACGAGGACAGTCTGAAGCATTCTCTCTCTACCACGGTATCCTCAAAGCGTGTACTCGACTCGTTTCTGTCGAGCTCATTTTTGACTCGGACGAACACCTCTCGCGACTTTTGGCGGCTATCGAATCTTCGGCCCCGACCCTCAGGACAGTCAAATTCAAGAACTCGGAGCTCTCCAAATCATACACCATAACGTCGAAACTCGTGTGGACGGCTCTCAAGGACGTCCGCTTCGGTGGGATCGAAAATCTAGTCTGTGAAAAAGTTATACCTAGTACATCTTCTGTCTACACCGACATGGGGCCCTCAGTCAATCTAGCTCTCAAGACTCTCTCCCTCACGATGACGGACGCAAGGGAGTCCCTCAATTTGATCAGGCTTTTGTTCCCCCAAAACGCTTCGACTCTCGTCTCGGTCTCGGTCGATGTCTTCTGGGTCTCTCGATCCGATCTCACCTTCCTCACTCAGCACCTTCCAGCAACACTCGATTCTCTCATACTCTGGAACACACCTACGGAAATCACTCTAACAAACTATCTTGTCCTTTCACCCTCTTCTTTCCTACCGTCCGACTTCGATCACTTCAAAGCTCTCACTCACCTTTCTCTCCGTGCCTACGACGGTCCTTCGCTCCTTCTCCTCGAGAACCTCGCCTCTTCCTCTCCCAACCTCATCTCGCTAGAGTTCCCTCTTTGCAAATGGGTCTCGGATTCTCCTCCAAGAACTGTCTCGGCACCTTCGACTACCGAGATCAGAACTGCACTCGACCGTTTCGTCCAACTGATCAAGATTGATCTCGGAGTGATCGCAGTGGAGCAGGTAAGAGAATGGAGAAAGTTGAAGAGGGAATGTTGGAAGAATAGAAAGCTGGAAGTCAAATTCGAAGCTTTAGTATCGAGAGTAGTTAGAAGTAGAACCCGATCAAGAAGGGGTGGTCGAAGGTAGTAAGCTAGGCAATAGGTTCAGAGGCCGCAGAGTCAGGACAGATTTGACTACCAGTTTACAAGTTTTCGAAATTCGGTTTTTTCTCTTTTTTTGTTTTCCCGCAATCTTTTTTTGTGCCTTTTGCTTTCTATATCCTCACAGTCATAGCGGAGGAGAGAAGTAACTTTGAAAAGCCAGTTTCCGAGCTTCAACTCGGGAGCATCTCTCGATTTGAGCTGTTCCAGTCATGTTAGGCGCACGAGGTTAGCCTCGCTTTGTCTCTAGTCCTTTTGACAGCGCAAGTTGTTTTTGATGCTACTAGCTAGGTGTGGGTTGAGCGGGAGTCTTCCAAAGGGGTTTTCGAACAGGATTTTTCGCTGTCTGGAACTTGTTTCTGAAAACCCGAGTTTCGAGAGCAGCTCGATCACCCATTAGGAGAGTATCTTCGTAGCAGAAACAATGTTTCTGCTACGAAAGTAGGCGCTGTTGGGGACGGCGGGCGGGCAAAAGCAAATTCCTCGAACCTAGCGAACGTCGAGCTACGACGAGAGTGAACGGAGAGGAAGCATCATTGTTCACTCAGGTTCTCCATTTGCCGAAGTCACTCAGACCTAGTCGTTCGCTCAAACTCTCCCTCTTGTCCATCTCGACAAACCTCCCGAGGATTCTTCTCGTTGCTCGCACTCGTGGGCTCGAAATTGGCTTCTCGTTCGTTCCTCACAGCCAAAGGGCCCGGTGACGCCTCAAGGACCTCATTTTAGATTACTCTAGTATGAATGTCGAGCAAGAGAAAGTGAGAGAGAGAGAGAGGAATACGGAACACTGTAATTGTCTCCTCAAACGAAGGCTTTTTCAATTTCGCATTCAAGATTCAAAGTTTTTTTTCCCAAAATCCGTGATTCTCATGTCGTCCCTTCATCTTCCATCGACCATCGACAAGTAGAAGAAAGTTTTCAAATTTCGGGGTTTCAGGCGATCAAATCTAATTGACGATAGTAAGCAGGTCCTTTTTGAGCGTAATCCGCTTTCGACTGCAGAGGAAAAGACGTTAGATACTGGTCTCGCAAGAACGACAGAGAGGGAGGAGAAGAAAAGGGTTGAAAGGCTTACCATAAACAATTTAGATTGTTGATCCCCAATCAATAACTATCGAAAAAAAAAATCGAAAATCAATTCAGATCAGCTCTATCTCATCGCGGCCCACAGTACTCGCAACAGCAAGAGAAAGAGAATGGAATAAATTGGACACTTACTTTACCCATTATACAACCCCCTAAATAAACTGACCAATCTCCACCATGTTTTTTGAAATTACTGAAATATTCTGGACATTTAGCAAATTTCATCGCTAGTTTGTTATAACTAGGTCCTCCAGTTTCTGAGTAGGTATCTGTTAGAGGAATTGGAGATTGTACATAAGGAGATAAGAGGGGGATTAGGGTGTTTCCTAGAGCTGAAGAAGAGAAAGAAAAAAAAAGGAGAAAAACGAGAGAGAAGGGTTAGCCTGAAAGTGAAAAACACGAGAGGGGAGAGAGAGGTTTTGTTTGTGTGGGTTTACCTTTGTTTGAAGCGACTCTACCAGAAGAGATTACGACTAAATTCTCTGAAACCTGTTCCCTAATTTCTCGATCTCCGATTGAACATAAAACGTTTCCTAAACTCTCTTGAATACCAGAATGAGGAACTTCTAAATTCTCGAAATAAGTCAATCCCAATTGTTTAGCGGATTCGTTCTTGGTGGTCAAATGAGTTTTTAAAACTTGAGGAAAGAATAAAGGTTCCAAGTAAGAATGTCTACAAGGACCTATTGAGAGGTTTGCATGTTCAGGAATTTCTGGTGCAGGTTGAGTCAAATCGACTGGAGGTGGTGGTGGAGGTGGAGAGAAGGGGTTTGGAACCGTAACGTAGTCGCCTTCAGGAGTTTTGCTGTTTGAAGAAGATTTTGCTTTCGTCGTCGATTTCTTTTTAACGATTTCTGAAACTTTACCTTCTACTACCGCTTTCGCTACATCGAATGAACCATCTTCTTCCCCCCCTAAACCACCTTGAGCTTGTACCAATTTGAGATCTTTAGATTCAAAATGTTTAGATTCGAACCCAATCAAATCTCTAGATTTCAATTCTCCAACAATTCTTCTAACTCCATCTAAACATTCTCCCATTCCAATCTCCTCTTTACCTAAAGCTTTATTGAAACCCTCTAACAAAGTTTCTTTGTCATCATTAGATTCCCAGAGTTTAACTGCCAAGTAATCATCTAAAACTCCTTCATCTATCCAACTTAATTTTTCACTTTTAGATCCAAAAGATTCTAAAACTCTATTCTCATGTATTACAGAGATTTCACTACCTTCTCCTCTCCACCCAACGTCCAACACTAAACCAGAATTTATACCACTCGCTCCAGCTGCGAAAAAAGGTCGACAAGATAAAAGGATTGAAGGTAGTAATAATTTTTCAAACAATAGTTGATGGAGTTTATCAATCGTTGAATGGGGTAAGCCTGGTGGTACTGAGATTACAGTTGGATGAGCTAAAGGTGGTCTAGGTAGTTGTAAAGATGTATGTAATGCGTAACGACTAAAAAGGAAAAGGAAAAAGTCTGTTTCGTTAGCCTTGTTCGTTTCTAGGAGAGAGTCAGGAGAAGAGGGGGTAGAACTTACAGAATAGCTTCTAATCCAACCCAATCTGTCACTGTGAACCCTAATTTAGGATCCATGATTAAAGGGAAAACGATTTCAAACCCATCACCATCTCCCTCACTCTTCCCTGTTGTTGTTGTTGTTTCAGCTTGAGACAAGTAATGACCAACTAGGTAATCTTCTACTTGAGGTGTACTACTGTTTAAACTTGAACGTTTCCTACCTATTCTAGTAGGTAATTCCTGAAAGAGAAAACAAAACAACAGAAACGCGTTAAAACACCTTTTCTAAATCAGCTCGCTCAAAAGGGGGATATGGTAAACATACGAGTAAAGGACCTCTGATTAAATCTGTTACACCTACTCCAGCTCTCAAAACTGTTGAAGTTAGATCCAAGATGACGAGTAATTCTTCTCTAGGTGCCATTTCCTCTTATACGCGCTCAATTGGATCCCAAGTTGATTACACGTGTTAGTTCGAGGAGTCGTACGAGGTTGAAGCGGTGAAGTCGTTCGACTGAAAGTGAGATGAAAAGGAAAGAGGGGGAAACCTTTCTCCCTCTCGCTCTCTTCTCTTCTCTCTCGACTGACGACTACGACGACACACTCACAGATGAGTATACCTTTAGATTATCCACCACCTGGAACTTTAGGTAGTACAGACCCTTTGAAATGGAGGTTATCTTCTTCGGATCACGGTAGACACGTTTGGCATTACCAAGATGCTTCCCCATCTCAAGTTTGGGGACCAGATGAAACTAGAATTAAACAACAACCTCTACAAAATGATGAATCAAAATATTGGTTAGGTTTAAACTTGGAAGAAGAAGGAGAAGAGACTGGAAAGTTGAAAGATCCTAAAGGTAACCCATTCGAAAGTGCCAAGAATGGTTACGAGTTTTACAAGAGGTTACAGAGTCAAGATGGACATTGGTCAGGAGAATACGGTGGACCAATGTTTTTATTACCTGGTATAATCATTTCAATGTACATTACGAAAACTCCAATCCCTCAAGAATGGAAAATTGAAATCACTCGTTACTTGTCAAACTTGCAACGTAAAGGTCCAGATCAAAATGATAGAGGTTGGGGTATACATTTCGAAGCCAAGAGTTCAGTATTCGGTACTGGGTTGAATTATGTAGTTTTGAGATTATTAGGTGTAGATCCAGATTTAGAATTCATGGTTCAAGCTAGGAATACTTTACATTTGTTAGGAGGTTGCGAAGGGATACCATCTTGGGGTAAATTCTGGTTGGCGTTGTTGAACGTACACAGTTGGAGAGGTTTGAACCCAACTCCTGCAGAACTTTGGTTGTTACCTCAAAGTTTACCTATACACCCTTGGAGGTGGTGGATACATACTAGGAACGTTTATATACCTATGGGTTACTTGTCTGGAAAAGGTTACCAAGCAGATGTAGATGAAACTATTTTGAGTTTGAGACAAGTAAAAATCAATCTTCTTTTTTTCTTTCTTTCTTTTCTGTCAACTCGTGCAAACAAGCTGATCAAGATGACTTCTCTTTCCCCGATCTCTTAGGAATTGTACACTCAACCATACGATTCAATAGATTGGCCTTCATTGCGAAACAACGTTTCCTCCGCAGACCTCTATTCACCTCATTCCCGTACCGCAAACTTGTGTTTCTTCGCCCTAGATTTATACGACCGACTCGCACCTAGTTGGTTGAGAAAGAAAGCATTGAAGAAAGCTTACGAACTAGTTAAAATGGAAGATGAAAACACTAGTTACCAAACTATCGGTCCCGTTAGTAAAGCGATGAACATGGTTTGTTGTTGGTTGGAAGAAGGTCCAGATTCAGAAGGTTTTCAAAAACATGTTGAAAAGATTAGAGATTTCATGTGGATGACTAAAGATGGAATGTTGATGACTGGTACGAACGGTTCACAATTATGGGACGCTGCGTTCATAGCTCAAGCTTTACACGAATCTGAATTGGCAACTTTACCTGAAAACCAAGAGTCTACATTAAAATTATTGGAATGGTTAGAAGATTGTCAAATTTTAGAGAATCCTAAACATTTTGAAAAAGCTTTCAGACATGAAACCAAAGGTGCTTGGCCGTTCAGTACAAAAGAACAAGGTTACACAGTTAGTGATTGTACTTCAGAAGGTTTGAAATCAGTTTTGTTGTTACAATCTTTACCAAACATGCCAGAATTGGTAAATTATTCAAGAATGTGTCAAGCGGTAGACGTTATCTTGTCTTTACAAAACCAACCAGAAGGTGGTTTCGCAAGTTATGAATTGATCAGAGGTTCTCCTTTGTTGGAAATGTTGAACCCGGCAGAAGTTTTCGCAAATATCATGATTGAATACTCTTATGTAGAATGTACTACCGCTTGTGTAACCGCTTTATCAACTTTTAGAAGGAAATATCCTCATTACCGGAAAGATGAAATTTTAGAAACTACGAGGAAAGGGATTGACTGGATCAAGAAGAAACAGAGGTTAGACGGTAGTTGGTACGGAAGTTGGGGAATCGTAAGCTTTTCTCTCTTCCAATGCTATTGTCAGAGAGAGAGAAATCAAACTGATGAGTTTGAAACTTTGATAGTGTTTCACTTATGCTACAATGTTTTCAATCGAGTCTTTAGCTCTAGTTGGAGAGAATTACGAAAACAGTAACGAAGTCAAGAAAGCTTGTCAATTCTTGTTGAGTAAACAAATGGAAGACGGTGGTTGGGGTGAAAGTTACAAGTCCTGCGAGACTGAGGAATACGTTCACAATGAGAAGAGTCAAGTAGTGAATACAGCTTGGGGTAAGAAAGGAATACTCTTTTTCTCTGCGTTTCGCTCGAATTCGGAAAACTGATTTATTCTCTCCTTCCAGCCGTAATCACACTCCTGACAGCTAAATATCCAGACCCAACTCCAATAGTTCAAGGATGTAAACTAATCATGTCTAGACAAAACCGAAAAGACGGTTCTTGGCCTCAAGAATCTATCGAAGGAGTTTTCAACAAGAACGCTGCTATAAGCTATCCAAATTTCAAATTTAGTTGGACTATTAACGCTCTGGGACAAGCTTATAAGAAATTACCTAAAGAAGTTTGGGAGTAATTACAGTAATTGTCGTTTTTTTGTTTTTTTTCTTTCTCGATTTTTCTTTTTCTTTCTCTACTGTTGTTTGTAAATGATTTCCTCCGTCTTTACATACGCGTAACAAGCCTTCTCTGGTGGCGTGCAGAGAAATATAAATCAAGCCCCCTCTTTTCAATTCGAGTTGAAGCAAGTTCTCTCTCCCCTCCTCCTTTCTTTCTCTCTCTCTCTCACTCAACTTCAAAACTCACACTCGACCTAGAGAAATGTCTGCTTCAGTAATTCCTTTCGCTCAAAGACCTCAAGGAGATGTCATCTGTCTATTCGGTCAGTTTGAATACCCTCCTCCTCTTAACTTTTGGATTTGATTCGATCTGATCGGAAATAAATTCTTTGAAACCGGGTTGTTAGATGTGGATGGTACTCTCACTCCTGCAAGACGCGTGAGTAACATCACATTCCTCTCTACCTTTCCTCAATACCCTGCTCTTTCGCCTAAGAAAGAGGGTGACACGCGCGTACAAGAGAGAGATTTTGTTGACACGTTAATATTTGGTTTAGACTGCATCTCCCGAGATCTTGGAAGTTTTGAAACAAGTTAGACAGAAAGCGGTTATCGGATTCGTTGGGGGTTCAGATTTACCTAAAATTACTGAACAATTAGCTGTACATGGTCAAGATAGTTAGTCTTTTTTCTCTCTCTCTCTCTTCCGTCCTTTCTGGATTCAGTAGAGCTGATAATTAAAAAGTTGAAACGTGAACAGTTAGAGACGATTTCGATTTCTGTTTCGCAGAGAATGGTTTAACCGCGATCAAATTGGGAAAAGATTTAGAAAGTCAATCTTTTATTAAATTCTTGGGAGAAGACAACTACAAACGTTTGGTAAAGTTTGTACTTCATTACGTTGCTGATATGGATATTCCTATCAAACGGTTAGTAGTCAATTCCACTTTCCCCCTCTACTATCTCGGTTTTGGGAGCTGATTGAACTGAATATTCGGTTTAGTGGTACTTTCATGGAATTCCGTAATGGAATGGTCAAGTGAGCTCTCCCTTTTCCCCTCCTCTGTTCGTGTGGGAAACACCTCTACTGACTCCTTTTCTCCCGATTATTTCTAGCATCTCCCCTATCGGACGTAACGCTTCGTGAGTTTTCTTTTTTGTCGGATCTTTCGAGTTAACGTTTTCCTTGTTTGATTTCGAGTCCAATGTCCCTAACTTGGTTTCTGTCTGTCTGTAACAGCGTCAAGGAACGTGATGAATTCGAGCAATACGACAAGGTGCGCTTTTCCCTCTTTTTCAGAAATAAACTCGGTTGGAGCGGAACTCTGATATCTGGTTCTTTCTCTGTTATTATTCAGGTTCACAAGGTTCGAGCAGCATTCGTAGAAGTACTCAAGAAGGAATTCGCAGATCTCGGGTTGACCTACTCTATCGGTGGACAAATCTCTTTCGATGTTTTGTATGTTCTTTCCTCTTTCTCTCTTTCTCTCGCTCTCTCTCTCCCTGTATCTCTTTTACTGACCTCCCGATCTCACGACTTTCTCCTCTTTGATCAGCCCTCAAGGATGGGACAAGACTTACGCTCTACGACACGTACAGAAGGAGGGATTCAAGACTATCCACTTCTTTGGAGATAAATGCTACAAAGGTGGAAACGATTACGAGATTTTCGAGGATTCGAGAACTATCGGTCATGAAGTTCAAAGTCCTGCTGATACTATCAGGGAATTGAAAGAGATTTTCAAACTCTAAATCGACGGAGTGAATGGAACTGATCTGGATATTGTAGGGGTGGTATCGCTGAATTGACGGGTCAGTCCAGTCGGACAGAAGGAAAATTTAGACAGTTGGTTTTTGACTTTCGATATCAATTTTTTTTGGTTTTATTTTACGTTCTCCTTCACCATAGACCCTGGGCATTTTCCTCTCAGTAGTAACAGAACAATACAATGGACACTTTTGGCATCTTCTCACGTGACAGTTGGTATGAGAATGAAGAGGAGAGCTCGTTTCGTCTTGATTCGCTCTTGGGTGACGAGATTAGTCAGTCGCGAACCAGCAGTCGCGGACGATGCTGTCTCGCTCGACAATTGCTTCGATACGAACGAGCGTCACGAGGCGAGCAAGAACAGAAAGAAAAAAACAGAGAAGATTCGAAAATTACAGAAAAGCTTGGGAGAAAAAAGGCTATTGATTGATACAGTCCCTTCTTTACTGTCGCGTCCTCACGGTTTACCTATGCGAGGCTCTACCATTTGTCTTTCTTTCAGCAATCCTCATATCAGAAACACACATCCCATTCAACTTTCATGCCTCGTTTCTCCTTCATTTCTTCCTCCACTGCTCTGAAACTCTCCCGCTTCTTCGTCGACAACCAGCCGAGATGAACCCGCTTCAATTTCTTGAATTCGAGTAGATGGGATAAAAGAGCGTCGGGGTCGAGAAGAGAAGGGATCGAGTCATCGATGATTGGGAAGGAGGTCGAAGGGGAAGAGGCAGGATTGGCCCAGTAGGAGCTTGCGAAGCGGAGGAGGGAAATGTTCGGCGAGGATGAGCTGAGAGTATCGAGGAGAGCGAGAGAGGGTCCGCAGAAGCTCATGAGGGAGACTTGGGTGAGGGAGGTGAAGCGACTGAATCTGGAAAGCGGAAGAGAGTTACGGACGAGTTGTTGATAGTGTCTGAGGAATGGCATGTAGTTCGAGTCGTAGAGGTCGGCATTGAGCATCAATTGGCGTAGTCTTGAAGGAAGATAGGTTAGAATCCAGATGAGATCGGAGTCCGAGAGCAAAGTGTTCTCCAACGAAATCGACGAGAGCGAGGACGAGTCCCGCGGGAGGAGCGGCTTGTAGTGAGAGAAAGTGTTGAGTGGAAGTTGTATTGAGAATGATTGAAGGGCGAGAGGTCCACGGGGATCTCCCGACAGCTCTGAAACCTCGACATCGAAGAGAATGATTTCTTCGACGTTTCCGGGCCTGAAGCGATAAAGGGCTTCATCAAGGGTGCCACCTGTGATACAATATGCACTTGAATATACCGGATTGACGAACTTGACGGTCTTGAGGGTCGAAAGCGAGTCTTTGAGAGCGTCTAGGAGTTGGCGAGGTGCTTTTTTGAGTTGCAGATGATTTCAACAGAGAGTAGCCGAGGACACCACGAGAGGAGCTTGTAGTAGAGTGAGAACGCCTTCGTGTGGTCTCGTAGCTGGAAAGGGAGAGGAGTTGATGGCTCGTCGAGTGCCCCTATCTCAACGACGAACTCTACAATTCCTTCGAGCGAGACTACGAGTTGGCCGAGAGGCGAAGCGATCGAAATAGCGAGAGATATCGCTTTGACCCACGATACGGGAGATGAAGGGGAGATGGGACGGTAATAGAGGTAAGAACGAGCCAGTGGGAGGAAGAGTTTCGCGGTACGAGCGAGGGAGGCGAACGTCTGCTGCGATTCGGCTGTTCACATCGAGCTCAGAGTCAGCAAGACTTTTCCATATATGACTATCTCGTCACTTCGAGATTAAGGAAGGGTGAGAGAGAGTAGCTCACGAGTAGGTTCGGCAGTTTTGTCGTGAACGAGATCGAAAATTGTCTCGAGCAACTCGTTCGGAACATGGAGCGAAGGCATCTCTGTTCACTCAATACGAGATATCGTGTCAGTGAGCTCCTTCAAACGCTGAGCTCCAGTGATGTTGCGAGTCGAAACCTCAAACTACCACAAGTCTTCGAATATCTCTCTGAGGATACTGTTGAGGCTGTAGATATCGTGTAGTCAGGTATGAATTTCCTCCTGTAGCTTTCAGACATCCTCCTCCTCATCCCGTTCCCTCGAATCGTCTCATCAAAACAACGGTTTGCTTTCGCCGGCGAGACGCCGATTAGAGGGTTAGAAGGCTCACCTAGATACTGGGTTGATTGTCTGGTATATCTGACTTCGTTCTGTTGGCGTGTGGAAGTTGCCGACTGAACAGTCGAGGGGAAAAAAGGTACAACGAAGAATTCGCTCGAGGCCTCGAGGGGAAGTCCCTATCTCTCCGTTTCTTTGAGGCCAGAAAGCGTGCTGAAGGACAACAATACGAAAGTCTGATATTTTGCTTGTACGAGCGCACAAGGAAGACGAACAAAGGCGAAAGTGGAAAGCACACGTGACTAGATTCTCGAAAAAACTTTCGCAACGAGATGCATCGATGAATGGACGTTACACCTTTGGGTGAAGACGTAGCAAAGCTGAGTATTGCATAGTGAAAGCTCACTGTTCCCCCTGAGAGTTTCCGACAAATCTACAAAACCTCGTTTTCATTCTCAATTCTGCTTTCTTCACCTGAATCTAGTCCTCTTACACTCGATTCCGCTCCTCCTGTTCCACCTAACTCAGCTCGTTCCTCAGGCACATACTTGCCAATCAACCTCTACACCTCGTTTCTCCGTCAATTCCTCCTCCAAGATTTCGAAAGTCTCCCGCTTCTTCGTCGGTAGTCTGCCCAGATGAGCGCTTCTGAGCTTCTTGAACTTGAGGAGATGAGATAGGAGAGCGTCCGGGTTGAGAAGCGAAGGGATCGAGTTGTCGACGATAGGGAAGGAGGTCGAAGGGGAAGAGGAAGGATTGACCCAGTAAGAGTTCTTGAAGCTGAGGACAAAGATGTTCGGAGAGGACGAATTGAGAGTGTCGAGGAGCGCGAGGGAAGGTCCAAGGAAACCCCTGAGAGAAAGTTCTTCGAGAGAGGTGAAGCGACTGAATCTGGAAAGCGGAAGAGAGTTACGGACGCGTTCCTGATAGTGTCCAAGGGATTGGATGTATTTCGAGTCGTAGAGGTCGGTATTGAGCATCAATTGGCGTAGTCTTGAAGGAAGATACTCGAGGATCCAGATTACATCAGAATCCGCGAACACACCGCTCTCGAGAGAGAATGATGAGAGCAAGGAGGTATCTAGCGGGAGGAGCGGCTTGAAGCTCTGAATTTGAAAGTAGCGGAATTTAACTGAGAACGATCGAAGCGCGATAGGTCCACGGGGATTGCCCGAAAGTATTGAGGAGTCCACACAGTCGAGGATAACTTCGTCGACACTCCCGTGCCTGAGGCGTTTGAGAGCCTCGTACACGATATCACTTACGATGCGATTTTGATTCGAAAACCTCGAGTTGGCGAACTTGATGGTACTGAGAGTAGGAATCGAGAGCTGAAGGGCACCGAGAATTTTCGAAAGGTGCCGCGTTGAATCGCAGAGGATCTCCACGAAAGTCACTCGAGGACAGGATGAGAAGATCTTGTGGTAGAGTGAGAACGTCTTGGTGTATCCTGCCAGCTGGAAAGAGAGCCAGTACGAAGGGTCGTCGAGTTTTCCTACCCAGACGACGAAATCGACTATTCCTTCCAAAGAGACGACGAGCTGTCCGATAGAAGTCTGAAGAGAGGATACGAGTGAAAGAACTTTGTCCCACGACACCGGGCTCGAGATGGGAGGGATTGGTCGATAGTAAAGGCGAGAACGAGCGAGAGGCAGGAAGAGTTTCGAAGTTCGGGCGAGGGAGGCAAAGGTCTTCTGCGACTCGACTGCAAGACCATCTTCGTCAGATGAAATCGCAGGGAGAGGGCCAGCCGTAGAAATAGGAGACCACTCACAAGTCGGTTCAGCGGTTTTATCGTGAATGAAATCGAAAATGAATTCGAGCAATTCGGTTGGAAGCTGAGATACCGAAGGCATTTGTCTGTTTCCATATCAGCTCGAAATCAGTATATAGCACTTGCTAGCGATAGAGCGAGCACAGGGACCAGCTGCACGTCGAACTATGAGATCGGGATCGAGAAGTGACCTCCACATCACTCCAACCCATCGAAACCTGCGCATAGATTAGCTATCCAGCTTCACACAACCCTCAGCTCCATCCCGACCGCCGTCAGCACCTCCGTTGTCTCTCCTCCATGACCTCCATTCATTCATCTCGAATTCAGATTGTTCGAGACAGAAAGTAATGCGAGAGGTACAGAACTCACCTGCTTATTCGTGAGAAAGCTTTGTTTTTTCTGTGGTGTGCCTCGTCGGTCTCGGATAGATTGAAGAGTGAGAAGTTCGAAAGGAAAAGAGTCGCAGGTCAATTTCGCAGTTTCTAGCCTAGCTTTCCAGACTTTGGTGAAGTTCTAGCAACAAGGTACTCTGCCATTCTGAGCAATATTGACAATGGAAGCGATAGTCAAAGTATCAGGGTCGATGTGCGACTTTCATTTGCACTCCGAGTCATTCTTTGGCGCTCTTGCAGTCCGCACACGTCAGTCTCTCGCTATACGGGAGTCTTTCCACAAATCAGGTCAAGCGAGGACAGTAAATCGAACTGCAAACCTTGAAAGTGAAGATTTGATACACCGAAAGTAAAATAAAAATTGCGTCTTGACCAATACCTCCTACTTCCTACCAGCTGATCCAGCTACAACTTCACAGAATCTACCACCTCATAGTAAACACTTCTGCCAAATCATCTCGACTCCTGACTCCGCCAAAGTTTTCCTCAATCCCTCGTAAGCGTTCTGATGGAAACTCGGTAAAAAACCAAACCTAATCTCTTTCAACTGATTCACTTCCTCCAAGATTACAGCGACATCCTCCTCCTCGAAGCAACTAGTAGGGTCGAAAGGTTGCTCGGCGTTGGCATCGACGGGAGTTGAAGGTATCCAAAAAGAATCGGTAAAATCGATCGAGCGGAGGCGAGGGGAAGCGTTAACGAGGGATCTCAAGAGCGATAGAGAGGGACCTTGGAAGCCTTTGAGCGAGAGATGAACGAGGCGAGGGAAAGAAGAGAACAGTTCCGAGGGGAGAGGGATGAATTCTGGGTTTCGGCCGTACACTTGGAGAGTCGCGAAGAAGTTGTCTCGGAGTGGACGAGTGATAGAGAATTTACGAAGAGAGGTTGGAACGATGGAAAGGAGTAGAGCGAGGTCCGTAGGATGGTATTGAGGGAAATCGAGGGTGAGGGAAACGAGATTCGAGGGATCGGTGGGGAAGAATGAGAAGACATCTTCGAGGTTTGCCATCTTGAGACTGAATAGAGTCGTTCTAGCGGGTGAGCCATCTGTGGCGATGTTTCAGTAGGAGGAGGTTTCACGGCAGCACCGACGATTTCGAGCTCTTTCAAATTTGGAAAGAATAACTTTCGGAACAGCTTGTGAAGGTCTTTGAGAACGAGAGTTGCTCTTCCGAAATCTTCGAGGTCTACACCATCCATCTTGATTCTCGTGAGAGTTGTAACCGATGACTTAAGTGCATGAACGACTTGCAAAACTTCAGTTTTAATCGGAGATAGGAGGTCGACCTCTCTCAACGACGGACACGATCTAATCATGGCAAATTGCCAAGCTAAAGCGTAATCGATCCCTCGGTTCAAGCAACTAGGCGGCTCAGGCGGATCGTCGTAACAGTCGAGTTGATCCGTGAAATCAATCAATCCTTCGAGAGATCTCACGAGACGACCGAGTTTGTTGTCGTTTGCTTCGAGAGACAGTACTAGCTTGATAGGTCGATCCCATGAGACGGGAGTCGCGTCGTGCAGAGGGCAAGAGTAGAGTAAGTTCTGACTGAAGGTGTAGAATGATTTTGAAGTTCGACACATAGTTGCGAGAGTTCTGTGTTCTTCCTCTGTTTGCGGTTGCGATCAAATCAAATGGATTGATTATGCAGGAAGAGTGAAGATTGAGAAGGGACTCACCCGAAGGAGGATACTTTGCACACGAGGAGACGACTTGATCAATGACCTCTTGAGGAAGCATTTCGAAAGACATGTCGAATCACTTGAGTAGTCTGCTGTAACGATTCAGGTAAGTTCGCGTATCCTTTGAGCGTCGAGAGAGGCAGCACGAGAGCCTCATCAATTCCGATCGAGAGAAGCTTCTAACTTACTGTGCTGTCGTCCAAGCGGTAGGAGATTGACTTTCTGAGCTCTAGCAGTTGTCTAAGCGCTCTCCAAGTGGAGGCGAGTAGATTTAGAAGAAGTCGAGTGAAGTGTAGGCGGTTGAAATTCGTAGCTGCTATTTCAGCAAAAGGCTATTCAATTGATTTATACTCTACGTTATTCAGACTGTATTGAATCGATCAAAGATCTCTCTCGCTGCGCGATATCGGATGCAGCGAAGTGAAGTACGATGAAGAAAAAGCTTTGCCAGATGAGGGACAAAATAATGAAAGATCACGAAAGGTAGAAAGACAGTTGAGACGGCTAGATCAGTACTAATTACGGAACGAAAGACTACGGAAGACAAGAGAAGAACGATAAAGAAGGCGAGGCGAACAGGAAGAGGAAGAAGAAAAAGAAGGATTTCTTTTTCTTTTATTCGTCGACCTTTTCAATCTCGAACACGACGAAATCGTGATATTCACTCTCCATAACACTTGCGTATTCTCCCATCGCTTCATCGTTTCCACCTCCATTGTTCTTATCCTTTTTCTTCTTGTTTCCATCCTTCTTTCGAGATTGTTCAGGTACTAAGAATTCTGATAGAGTCGAAATCAATTTCGAATGTTGTTTATGTTCGGGCTATAAGAACCCACGTTACCAATCGATTGTCAGTCATTCAGTCTAAATCTTTCGAGCGATTCCGAGATTTCGGAAAAAAAGGGAGAAGAAAAGGAAAAGAGGACAAACCTTGATGACTGCCGCGAAATAGCTTGCTGGTAGTCCATACCTCAAAACGCTCTCGACATAAGTCCTAACCACTTTCAAATGTACCAACAGCTGAAACAATTCGGAGAAATTGATTCTGGATAGCCTCAGAAGATCCGCCTATCAATCGCACACACAACAGAACGATTTCTCATCAGCCATGATCGAGATAGGAGAGAGTCACAGAGAGTAAAAGCTCACCCAAAGTTGTTTCTCTTCAGAAATCAAATCTTCTAATTCTCTTTTATTCTTTTGAATCGCTTCTTCGTCATAGGTGAAATCTCTAACGATAAACCTGTTACGAAGTTTCGATTGTCAGTCAATCAGTCAATCGTCCTCGAGTCATCGAGTCCTGGTCCGAGTCCAGAATAGAATGGAGGCGTAGTGGGAACTCACTTTTTCTCTCTAGCTTTTTGAGAGAAATCATCTTTGATTCTACGGAAAATCGTTACTGAATATAAAACGTATTCTTCATCTTCTGCTAATTTACTAAAAAAACATTCTCCCAATTTTCAAGCTCTTGTGA
Source organism: Sporobolomyces pararoseus (assembly GCA_010758995.1). Lineage (NCBI taxonomy): Eukaryota > Fungi > Basidiomycota > Microbotryomycetes > Sporidiobolales > Sporidiobolaceae > Sporobolomyces > Sporobolomyces pararoseus. Next base: position 141,548 of record RSDY01000004.1, on the reverse strand, counting down.
TCAGTTGAGAACAAGCTTGAAAGAGAGAGGGTAGAGAGGAGATTCAAGTGCTCACGTTGAAGAACGAGGTACAACCATTTGAGTCAATCTCTCATAAGACGAGTCCCATTCTTTCGTTAAATTCCTGTATACACGAAAATAGATATCAAACATTTGTCAGTTGTAAAGTTAGGAAAAGAAGGAGACAGAAAGAGAGAGAGACAGAGAGAGTAGAGAGGTTCTCACTTCGGTACGGCAACTAGAACAGTTTCCAAATATTCTGAATCGTTTGTACCTGAGAAATCTTCCTTTGAAACTACGTCTGCCAAACTCCTCATTGACAAATTACCGCTGTACAGTGACAAACTTTGCATCAGGTATGTTCCAATGAGTGTGAGACAGTGAGAGGAAAGAGAGACTAACGATTTCTTTCTCAGAGCATTAGTCAATTGACCTTTGACGATTCCATACTGTTGATTCTTGTTCCTTTGACTGTTCTCGATAGAACTCACTTCCTTCATGATCGCTTCTACTACTTCGTTCAAACTTCTAGATTCTGTACGGAATTTCGATTTATCCCAAGTCCATCCCTCTCCTCCGTTTCTTTCTTTTTCTTCTTCGGGGAAGACGTAAGAGAGGTAAGGTCTACCGTCATCGAGTACGAGATGAGAAGATAGAGGGGACGATCGGGAGGAATCACCAATTTGCGGTGCTGCGTTGGAAGACGAAGAAGAGGAAGAGGAAGAGGAAGAGGAAGAAGGAGAAGTGAGGGATCGGATAGTTTCAACAGTTTTTTGAACTGCTGTCGTAATTACTGGATCTTGTTTCGCGAGGGTTTCTGAGAGGGTTAGGAGAGAAGACAATGTGCCAGTCTACAAGAGCGAGAGGGAGAGAGAAGGGAACAGGAAGAAGACGAGTGGGGGGGAAAAGGAGGGGGTTAGCTTTCCTACTTAATACGCTCGTTTCGAAGCTAAATGATCTCTTCAAGCTGTACTACTCAGTAACATCCTAGGTTTGCTCACTCAGAGTGACCAGTAGTCGGAAGAGAGAATTGAAGAGATGACGAGATGACAGAACTCTTGTACTTCCAGCCGAATGAGAGATAGACTGACCTTGAACTCTGGGAACTGTACCAAGCTACATTGACCCAATTTACCATTCCCTAGTGCTTGTCTCAAATCTTCTAACCGTTCTTGAGGATCCGAATCAGCTGGTGATGACACGAGCCAGAGGGAGGAATCTTTCATTTCTCGTTACTGAATCTACTTCCTGATTTGCGTGGTGGATGAGTGGGAGTAGCCGGACGAGTTGGGCTTTGCAGAGAGTTGGGCTGTTGCGGTAAGGAAGTGGAGAAAGGGATCCGGAGAGAAAGTCGAGATTGATCTTGAACTCGAGCCTCTCACTCGGGACGACTTAGGCTACGAGTTCCATGCTTTGTGTGTAGCCTTCAAGAACAGTGGAAGATCGCCCAGCACTAGCTCTGCTCTTCCCGCTCTCAGGTTGGACCAAAATTCATCGCTCAACTTTCCACAGCTGTCTAGACCCGTTCTTCTCGCATCGGTTCACATGCTCAGGCAGTGTCTAGCAGTCGAGTGCTCCTTCTGAGCAATACATCACTGGACAGAGTGAAAAGACGAACGTTCAAAAAGCTTTTCCCCCCTGTTTTCGATTTCTTCGCAACACCATTCGATTTAGTACTTCAGGTTGCTACCGAATGCTCACTTGTGTGTGAGTTTTAACTTTGCTAGACTCCTCTCTATATACGTATGTGTAGTCTACTTTCTTGGTACGAAAGGTTTGCGAAGGTTGACATCATTTCTCCGATTTCTGGCTCTCACCTCCTCTTCCCCTTTCAACCTTTCTCGCTTCTTCTCTCCTTCCACTCCCTGCTACAGAAGCTGGTCTGTAAGCCGTACTTTCACCTTCGATACAGCTCGTCCTCTCACTGACTTCGGCTCGTCTCGTTTTCGATCAGTTCCTCTTCACTTCGCCTATCAATCAACCTTATCGTTAAGAATGGACTCAGTACACAAAGTCCGTCTACTTTGGTCTCTCTTACTCCTCTCTTAGATATGAAACTGACTGACTCCATCATCGCCTACGTTCTTCTAGATTGTCGATTCGACAAAAGATCTCTTGAACTCTTTCTCTTCTTCTAATCGTTAGTCCTCCTACCACTCTACTATCAATACTTTCATGATCCTTTTCGGAGGAGGGAAGATCCTGACGAAGCTCTGGGCCGCCCTTCTCTTTGAATAGAAGAACAATCTACAACAACAGATTCGAATTCTTCTTCTTCAACGGGAGCAGCAGTAGGAAGAACTCCTTCAGACGAGCTACTAGGAACTACCACAACAACTTCTTCTGATAGTGGTGATGCACCTTTGAGTGGTGACATCGAAAGACAAAGTGGTACGAACGATAACTCTTCTGCCGGAGAAAGTTACCTGTAAAGTTTTTTCTTTTTTTCCCAGTTCTTCTCTCTCCTGCGCGAAGAGATGCCTTTTTTTTTTTTTTTTTTTGACTGACCCTCAATTTGACTCGATACGGTTTTCAGACCTTACAGTGCTACAGGAAGGGATGCAACTGGTAGTTTCGATGGAGGTGCGAACGAAGAGATTCCGAACTTGGGAGCCGGAGAATTACCTGGCAAAGAATGAGCGACGTCTTCCTCGCTCGTAGAGTATGTGTGTATGTGTGTCTGTGTAAATAGAAATTTCTCAGCTCTGAGCCAAGTCTAACTTTAGACTATCGAGAGAAAAAGGGGATGAATTTCGACCGTGCTCGAGATTGCGAAACTCGCGTGAGACTTTGCGAGACTCATTACTTTCAACGTCCCCGTCTATACCGACTCTAAACTGCATTCGCTGAATAGCAGCTGATCAAATGTGTATGTAAGCAAAGGGTTCCAGAAAGCTGCGAAACGTTTCTTTTGAACTGTTGAACGCGAAATCGTCATTTTTTTCCTCGCCTCCTCGAAACGTCTTTTTCTCCACTTTCTCCTCCCCTGTTTCCTCTCTCTCTCTCAAACTTCCTAGCACTCAGAAAGTACAACACAGTCAGTCTCTCTACCTTTCACCACTTGAACCGTTAGTTCGCCTTTCATTCGAGTTCCCCACATCTGACGTTCTCTCCTCTCTCTCTCTCCTCTCTCTCCTCTCTCTCTCTCTCTCTCGCTTTAACACGTAGCAAGAATGACTATCCTCGACAAAGCTAAAGAATTCGCTCAAGACAAACTCCACAAAGGTGGAAAGTGAGTCTTTCAGTTCAATCTTACTTCTCGACAGTTGAGGGTGTAGGAACTAACTTTTTGATTGATTGATTTTCATTAGGGATAACAACAACAACGAGAACCGTTCTGACGATTACGATAACCGAAACACTTCCTCCTCCTCTGGATACGGGTAAGAGAGATTATGATTCCCTTTCCTCCAGCTCCCTTTCTTGTCGAGCTAATACCAGGGGTCCCTTTCCCTTCCAGTAACACTGATTCTTCTTACGATAACCAAACTTCTGGAAACGATTACGGTTCATCTACTACCGACTCGAACTTCCACCGTGACAACAACAACACTTCTTCTTCATACGGAGGAGGAAGAGACAACACTGATTCGTACGGTTCAGGTAACCAAGATTCTGCTTACGGAACTTCTTCCACTTCGAGGTATGACAACGATTCATCAAACAAGTTAAGCTCTTTTCTCGCTCGTTCGTCGTTAAAAGAGGAAAAGAAAGAAAGAAACAGAGCTCTGACGATTTTGTTTTTCTTTTCTACTTTCTAGCATGAGGGATGGTTCCTATGCTGGTGAAGGAAGGAACACCACTTCCTCTGGCTATGGTAACACTGAAACTTCTTACGGTCAACAATCTTCTACTGGTCGTGGAAACTTGGGAGGTGATTCGTGAGTTTTTCTCTCGTCCCTCCTCGAACTCTCAAATAAAATCAGATTCTGACAGTGAGTTCACGGTACAGCTTCGGTAACCAACCTGGAGGACAAGGTTACGGTGGTGAATCGTAAGTTGCCCTCGCTTTGTTTATCTGTGAAAGATTTAATTTGATCCTTGAAAAGCAAAAACTGATGAAAATTCCTCTCATGGTCAACAGTTCCTTCGGAGATGACAACAGCAAGTACAACGACAGCAACAGGACTTCCGAATATGGATCTTCTTCTACCCGAGGTGGACAATTCGGTGATAACGAGAACCGAGGACAATTCTCATCTGGACAAGATTCGTGAGTTTTCTCCTTCCAACTTCTCTCTCTTCTTGTTCGAGACTGATTAATCTCGGTGCTCGTTGTAGGTCGTACGGCTCTCGTGGAGGAGACAAGCTCGATAACGACTCTGCTCTAGGAGGAGCTTCAGCTTATTCCTCGGGACAAAACGATGGAAACGAATATGGTTCAGCTTCGACTGGTTCCGGATACACTGGAGGAGGAGGAAACGATTACTCTGCCGATTCTTTCGGTCGTCGTGACAACACTGATTCGTAAGTTTTTCTCTCGTGAAAAAAACGATTTTTTTGAGCTAGTCACTGATCTCATTCTCTTGATTCTGATCGTAGCTCGTACGGTCAATCTTCATCGTCGGATAACTACGGTTCTTCAAACACCGACACTTACGGTTCCTCCAACACGAACACTGATAGCTACGGTTCTGGAGGAGATTCTTACGGATCTTCCAACACTCGTCGCGACAACGATTACTAAACCTCGTCTACAACGAAGAAAAGGCAATGAAAATACAAGTAAAGGATGTGCGAGATCAGAGTTGGTTTTGTGTATAGTTAGTTAGGTTTCTCTCCTCAAAGTAGTTTCAAAAAAAATCGACTCTCAGATATCAAAGCAGCAGTAATTTTTCAGTTTTTTTTTTTTTTTTTCAACTTTGTCTCTCAAACTTGTGTCTGGGATTACTCGAGTGATTCGAGAGTCATCATCAATTGGCAAAGGACCCACAGAGTCAAGCATGAAAGGGTTGAGAAATTATTCAACAAGAGAGATAGGAACGAAAGACGAAACGGAGAGATTGATATTATGTTAGGAGGTAGAAAGGGGTATAGGTTCACTAATGATGAGTAGGGATCGCTGGCAAAGCATGGAGGGAAAGTGTTCAGACGGTGATAGCAGAAGCTTCTTCTCCGGCTTTCAAAGCTGCCAACAACCCTTCGCAATCGTTCAAACGTTCGTTGATCGCTAGTCCAGCAGATCTGGTCATTTGCACAAGAAAGATTATCCGTACTTCAGTACTCAAGAAAAAGACAATGCGAGAGAGAGTGAAAATCTTACCCAATGTTTCCTCCGAATTTAATTTGGATCTCAACACTGAGATGTTCTGCCCATCTAGATCTATCACCTCCTCCAACGATATCCAATTCGATTTCTGATAGAGCCAAACTGACTCCAAACGCTTTCCGACTCTTTGGGGAATAGATTTCGGTTTCGAGAGTTTGGGTGGTCGGACTGAAATGAATCGGGTAGGAGAGGGAGGAGAGGATGACTTCGTGTCGGACTTGACGGAGAATCAGAGCTTGTGAAGAGATGAGGTGTAAGAGAGCCTATACTCGGTACAAGAGCATCAGCTCTTAGCATGAGGAGAGGAGAATGGGAAAAGGAGCCTACTCGAGGATCTTGGTTTCCTGATTGGATCTCTTCTCCGACTCGTTCTGCGATCCTTCCAACTAAGTAACTTGTGATATCGAGAGCTAGAGTTGTAGACCAACGTTTCGATTCTACTAATCCAAAATCGCTATCGATTACTTTGAGGGAGTTGGTATCCAGTTGGAAAGCGACCTCAATTTCGTCGAAATGTCGAAGTTGAATCATCTCGGAAGTGAATTTGATGAGAGACCAGCCGTGAAATTGTTGAAGGGTTTGGAATTCAGCTGTGATGCGGAAAAAGAGTTTCGTCAGCACGGATCGAGCAACCGAGAGATATACGAGAGCGACTATACCTTTCATCCTCGATAGATCTGATTTAGTACGTTTATCCTTGAGAGCCGCTTCGAGTTCGAGAATCCTCTCTTTAGAAGCCGATTCCTTCTCTTTCTCGTTCTCGAGTACTGTTCGATCCTTTTGTAACTGCTGTTCGACCCTTTCGAACTGAGGTCGGGCACCAGGAATACCCTTTGATCGGTTTCCATTAATCTGTTCTCTGTTTCAAGACGGAACGAGGAGATCAGGTCTTGCGAGGAGGACTTCGAAAAATGAGAGGGACAAGGAACGAACTCTTGTTCCTCGATATCAGCGTGAAGCTGTGATAGCTCTTCTTTCTGATCAGGAGTGTAGCTGGAAAGCTCTTCGTCGAGACGACGTTCTGCCAATAACTCGGCTTGAAGCGCTGCATGTCTTTCTTCGAGAGACGGGATCAATTCACCGATTTCGTATTGCTCTAGCTCGGCTCGATCCTGTTCCAAAGTTCATAGAGTGAGTCCTTCTAGCGACGCAAGCGCAAAGAAGGAGAGAAGAAACTCACGTGTCGCAGTTCATCGAGACGCTGTTCCATCGCGTTGACGATTTGTTGCATGTTTTCATTTCGAGTAGCTTTCCATTCGACCTGAGTCGTGACCAGGTAGAACAACTTGACTTGAGCGTATTGATTCTGAACATTGATAGAACTGTCATTCCGAGCTCGTCCGGAAAAACGCGAGAGAGAATCGTTCAAAACGAACCTTGAGGACCACTTTTTCTTCATCAGACGCGTTGGCCCAGTCACGAAAGACTTCAGGTATCTCACCTGAGCGAACGAACCCGTCTACTTCATTGTAAAGCTCTTGAGCTTGTTGGAAATTCTCGAGGAGAAGTCGTTGATCCTGGCAAGATCAAAAGAGATCAGCGTCAGATTCTCGATACAAGAGTTGAATGACGACTCACGTTGCGGTAGAGCTCGTGCATGAGGAGGTGACAAGCTCCTGCGACTACTTTGTCTGCGAACGTAGGAGGAACTCGATCTGGTTCACGAAAAACTGTCAGTTCCGGCGCAGAGAGGGTTCGGAAAGGAATAGTGAGTAATCGCTTACCTTTGCTCTCATCTCCGAATGCCGAAGCTGCCAAACTCTTTCTCCTCACTCTCGATGAATTGAGGTCGAAACCACCAGATTTTCCGATGAAATCGTTTACGAATTCAGTCCCTGTCGCAGAGAAGAACTCTTCGATCGATGCGGGAGGTCGAGGTCCCTCCTGATGGTTCGAGCGAACAAGAAGACTGATGATGAGCTTTATTCGATCATCACAGGAGAGAGTGGAAAGTAACGTACTGGAGTAGCGTCAAAGCTAGATTCGAATTCACTTCCAGTATGATTGAGTTCAGCTTCGTTCGCTCCTGATCCTGCTCCTGCTCCAGGAAGAGGCTGAGGTTGTACCATGCTCTGCTGTTGCTGTTTGTTCTGTTGAGCCATCAATCCTTTGAGAGACAAACTTCCACCAGGAGAACGACCGGCAGCGAGAGAAGGTCGAGGTCGATTAGTCATCGTTCTTGCAGCAGATTTGACGGGAGAAACTGAAGTTCGAGCAGCTCGAGGACCTGGAGAAGGAGTACGAGTTTGAGCTTGAGCTTGAGTTTTGCTATGAGGAGATTTGCCAGCGAGAGAAGAAGGCGGAAGGAAGGGACCTTTTACGGGAGATGCTGAACGACGAGCAGGACTCTTCGGAGGTACGGGTGCAGTTGAGCTCGTCGCTGGAGCAGGGGAAGGTAAGGCGACTCGTCGAGGAGAAGGAAGCGGGGAGGGTCGACGAGATGAAGAAGGCGTACCGTAGCCCGAGCTTCGGCGGAAAGGGGATCTGGAGGGAGTTGCGAGAAGAGCAGAACCTCCGAGAGGAGGTACTGATTGAGCTCTGTTGACTGGAGAACCTTGAGTTGTCGAAATGATGTGAGCAGCTGGAGATTTCGGAGGTGAAGCTGAACGAATTCGGAGAGGAGAAGTAGGTTGGCGAGGCGCGAGAGAAGGTCGAGGTAGAGGTGCAGAGAGGATCGAACCGTAAGATGCAGTCGCTTCCACCATATCGATCGTGTTGTCGTTCGATCCAGTTCCGCCGATGAGCTGCATCGATACTTCAGCAGACTCGGCTTCTTCGTCTTCCGATTCTTCATCTGGCTGTTGATTTGTACTTCCTCCGATCACTGCCGTTTCCATTTCCATGGCTTGAGTTCCATCTTCTCCGACCTCCATATCACTTCCGTCCTCCTCTGCTTCTTCATCCATTTCTTCTTCATCTTCCTCTCCTAGCGGTGCAAGTCCAACTCGAGATTTCCTAGGCTTTCCACCTTTCGCGAAACCGAGTGAACGCATGATTTCCTCATCCTCGTCGTCTTCCTGTCGAACGATTGTCGAGAAGCGAGGTCGGTTGAGCTGAACTCTAGGTTGTTCCTGCTCTTCCTCTTGCTCGGGTTGAGGCTGAAATTGTTGAAGAATATTCTGACTCGTGAAATCGTTCGTAACTTCATCCATCGCTTGAGTCCCGTTCTCATCTACAGCGCTCCCGATCTCGGATGAAGGATGTTCCTGCTCTGCCTCTTCCTCTTGATCTTGTTCAGGTTGGAGAGCGGAAATTGGAAGTTGGGTACCAGCGAAATGGCCTTTGAAAGCCAAAGTTACTTCATCTCCTGCGATTTCCATCGAAGGTTCGCTCTCGATCCCGTCGTCGTCCTCCTCCTCTTCCTCGGATTCTGATAGATCTGAAGCTGAGACTGCAGACGTGTTCGAGAGGAAGGAGGTGTCGCCAGTACGTTCTGCCAACTCGAGGGCTGCTTGTTCAGCGATAGCTTTGGCGTTTGCAGCGGTCTGAGCTTCGGCTGTAGGTCGATCGGGAGTGAAGTGTCTAGAGTAGGATTTCGACGGGTTAGTGCGTTTCACACGATCGAAAACTATGAGACGAGAGTCTTACCGGACGTTGGCATTTGGTGCGAAACTAACTCTCCGACTGTGACTAGCTCTGTGAACTCTTTTTCCTTCTCGATCGTACGCTACCGTAATATCCATCTTTGTGATTTCCATATCCAGACTACCGTTGGGATCGTCATCGTCTTCCTCCTCATCTGAATCGTCGTATTGTTCGACTGGGTTTTCGACGACAGGCTTGATCGAAGAGCGTCTACGGTTCTGCTTCTTTTGAAACGCGGACAGTGCTGATAAGTCGGTAGTGTTCGAGGTAGGATCGATCGAATGTCGTCGACCTGCGGTACTGAAATCGAAGGTGTTGTTATCGAAAACTACTCCGACTTGTTTGAGAATCGATCGACGAGGTGCCTTCATTTTCGCGCGCAGTATCAAGGTCAGTCAAGATCAGAGACCTCCAGTACGATATTGTACTCACAGCTTTCCTCCTTTCGGCTTTGTTTGGACTCAATTCAAAGTTCATTGTTGCTTCTGCCCTCAGAGTCTCCAACTTTGTACGTTTCTTGAGTCCTTCCAACGCATCTCCACCTAGACTCTGTGCTCGTTTCTTTCGGTTGGCGGTACTAGGAGCTGAAGTTGAAGTCGATGGATTCGAAGTTGAGGGATTCTCCTTGTTTGGGAAGAGAGAGTTTGACGTGGAGGAGCTGGCGAGGGCAGACAGGGACGCTCGAGCGCGATTCGGTTGAAATGCTGGTCTCTCGCTCGCCATGCTTGGAGCGGGAGAGAAGTGCAGAGTTGAGAGCAGGGGGGAGATTGAACGGGAGGAAAACAATCGAATATCTTCAAACTCTCTGTTGCGCGAGTCGCATCTTGAATGTCAATACGAAGCTAATTGACACGCTCTCGTACAGTCGCGATTGAGACCCATTGAGAGGAGAGGTATGAGATCTTTGATAATTCGGCGAGGGAGTCTCAGCGTCGCCACAACTCTCGAGCTGACGATCTGAGGATATGGGAGCATCTTTGTGAATATTACTGATAGTTCTAGCTAGTTCAGTGAACAAAAGAGGCTGTTGTTGGATATCATCCCGTTCAAAAGAGGTGAACTCTCACCAGGCGAAACTTCTCTCACTTCACTCACTCCAAGTCAACCATGGCCGGCCGCTTCTCCTTCCTCCGATCCAGCCTAAAGGCTGCGAACCCTTCCGCCCCCTTCACCCGATCTCACTCTACCGCCGCTTCTCCCGTGAGTTTCTCTCTCTCCAATCTCGAATCTCCCTATCCCGAAAGTTAGTTGTCAGTCCTCGCAATCGACACCTCCGAGTGGCTCTAGCACTACTCAGAGCTTTCTAGAATCGTATATACATTCATACTGACCATCCGTTGCACCTCTCTCGCTTTCCTTTCCATCTCTCGACGCCCAATCGTTGTCGACCCTTTTACCACCTCGATTCCCTCATCATCTTCAACTCCTGACTTATACCGATCTACTTGAATCCAACATTACCTATCTCATCAAATAGTCGGCTATCTCCCGCGCCGCCACCTCGAACCGTACCGCTGCTGGATTTGCTGCAGTTTCAGTTGGAACTCTAGCATGGTACACTTCGCTCTACGGTAACCCTTTGTTGCCCGAGGCCAAAGCTGAGTCAGCTGCAGACCACGGACTTCACCCTCCTGCTTACCCTTGGGCTCACAAAGGCCCTTTCGACACTTTCGATCACGCTGCGTGAGTTTCTACCTATCTCTCTCCTTCTCTTCTCTAGAGTGAGCTGTATTGACCGATATCGTACGCACTGTAGCATCCGTCGTGGATACCAAGTGTACCGTGAAGTTTGCGCCGCCTGCCACTCCCTCGACCGAATCGCCTGGCGTAACCTCGTCGGTGTTTCTCACACTGTGAACGAAGCCAAGACTATGGCAGAGGAAGTCGAGTACGAAGACGGACCCGACTCTGAGGGACAAATGTTCCAACGACCTGGAAAACTTTCGGATTACATGCCCGCACCTTACGCCAACGAGGAAGCTGCCCGTGCTGGAAACGCTGGTGCTCTCCCTCCTGATCTTTCTCTCATCACCAAGGCTCGTCACGGAGGTGCTGTAAGTTTTACTTCCCCACGGTCTCACTCTATTCTTGCGACAGAGAAATCGAAAACTGATTCCATGTTCGTCGATAGGATTACGTTTACGCCTTGATCACTGGTTACGTCGACCCCCCTCCCGGTGTTGAAATCCGTGAAGGTCTCAACTACAACCCTTACTTCCCTGGAGGAGCTATTGGAATGGCCCGAGTTCTCTACGATGGGCTCGTCGAATACGAAGATGGGACTCCTGCCACTACTTCTCAAATGGCCAAGGATGTTGTAACTTTCTTGGCTTGGTCTTCAGAGCCCGAGTTGGACGAGAGGAAGAAGATGGGAATGCAAGCAACTATTATCCTTACTTCCCTTCTCGGTGAGTTTCTCTCCAAATTTTCTTTTTGCCTCACCACGATCCGATAGCTGATATCTTTTCCTTCCTCAAAGCTCTTTCTATCTGGACCAAGAAGTTCAAGTGGGGACCTCTCAAGGCCCGAAAGATTGTCTGTGAGTAGTTCTTCCAAATTTCGCTTTTTCGAAGCAACTATCTTTTACCTCGTGTAGCAAAAATCCTCCGTACTGACCCTGTAAATATTGACGCAGACAACCCTCCTTCGGTCAAGCACTAAATGTTGAACGGAATGGTTAGTGGTAGATAATATTGTTTTTCGTATTTGATTGAGCTGGCGGCCAGGAAGGTAACTACGTAAACTGGATGTGGGCGATGAAGAGTGTGTCTAGAGCTCGAGTTGGAGTATAGTCGGGTAATCGTGCATGATAGCGTGTGCAGAATCTTCTTTCTTTTTTTGCTGTGTTTTTTTCTCTCTCTATTTTACAATCCAAAATTTTTCGCTCTCTTTCTCCTACAATGCGAATCTTTCCTACAGTGTCTATTCTCTTGTTGCCCTACCTTTGTGAGCCTCAAACAAGCGAGAAGTTCGGCAGCGACGTCGATCAGACTCGAATTTCAGCTTTCTCTGCCGAGTCAAAAGACTTCCATCTCTTTCGGTGCACGACTCTTCTACACGCCACATATCGCCCTTATCGACTTCAAATTTAGACACAGGACATAGACAGGAAGCAACGGCCTCGATCCGGAGGAGGAATTTGTTGAATGACCTCAAATCGAAACAAACCACATTTTGTCCTGGACGACGACAACGATGAAGATTCGGAGGCAGAACAATCTCAAGTCAGACTACCAAGGATCGTAGTAGAGGAAGCAGCAGTACCTTCGAGTCGCGCAAGCAGGAGAGGAAGTAGAGATGAAGAAGAGAGGCATGTTGGATTCGCCGAGGACCCAGAGACTGGTCGGGACGGTGGCGGATGGAGAGAGAACAACGATGCAGATCTAGGGCTAGGAAGGGAGGAGGAGGAGCGAGGGAAAGAGAGACACACTTATCCTCCTTCTTCGACCACGGCTCGACCTTCTCCGACCACTTCGAATGGATCGAACGACTCGACAGGGAAGAGAACGTCAAAGTCGAGACCAAGGTGGACGGAGAAACTGAAAGGACATTCTCCAGCGATTCCAGAATCGCTGAGTTGGGTACCTTCGAAATTGAATTGGAAAGGTTTACGACCAGTCCTTCGCTCGACTATCGCTTCTTGGTGTGGTCTAGTTCTCTGTAAGCTGCTGATTCATGATCATTCGTGACAAACCAAACTGACTCGTCGTTTGGACACCGTCAAGTACTCGCTCGTCCAAGTCAGCTCGCTCTAGGTCGAGCTGGATTCCTCGTTTTGGTGGTCTCAGTCATTTCGCCGGCAGCTTTACCGATAGCGAATCAACTCGAGCAGTCCTTCTTCCAGTTCCTACTCGTATCGATCTCGTGGGCTTGGGCCACTTTAGCTCGTCAGTTTCCTTGTTTCTCCTCTTTTGTTTGACAACGACTGAACTACACTCTCTCGCAAATTCAGTCGCAATCGCCCATGCTGCACGCTCCAAGTATCATTATACACAAGCTGAATTCACGACTATCTCAGCTCAACCTTACCTCAACTCGGGCTACTCGGCAGCAGAAATCTCCAACCTCGTGATCACCGATGTTTACAACGGCCAGTTCCTCGAACCAGCGAGTAGTGCAGTCTGTGGAGTCTTCCTAGGAGTCGCCTGTGGCTTCTTCCTATGGTTGAGAGGTTATCTCGGACCCTCACCTGCACTTTTCGGTTGCATCTTCGCCATCATCCTTCAAGTAATTTCTTTGACTTTAGGGGTCCTCTTTCCTTATCCCTACTACTCGATCGGTTTGACTTTCTTCATCCCTTTCGCCTGTCAACACGCTATCACGATCGCCTGCACAATTCTCATCTTCCCCGAAACTCTCGCTCATCAATTCTCTGATCGAACTATCGCAACTCTCACCCCACTTCAAAACGCAATCAAGCGACAACGAGAAATGCTCAAGTCAAATCCGAGAACGGCAGATTGGTTGGAATTTGCAGATACCAAAACAACTACGAGTCAAGCGATGGCGAGTTTGGCTTTGATGAATACGGCAGAGGCGAACCTGACGCGGGAAATCAGTTTTGCAAGAGTGAATGGGAAGGATTTGACGAGTGTTTTGCAAAAGATGAGAATCCTCACGGCTCGAACGAGTGAGTTTTTCGATTTCCTCTCTTTACAGCGAGCAAAGCTTACCGTGATGATTTTTTCTCTTCTTTTCATCTTAGCTGGTTTCGTACGCTTCTACGACGTTGTCAGCAAACATCTCCATCGAGATTACTCGGACTCGAAAGGTGGACCTGTCGCAGATCAACTCACGATCCATCTCGGTCGATCGGGAGCACCTTCAACTGTCGCTTCTCCTGAAGATACTCCAGCTTCGACTCGACCTCCTTCACCTACTCGGAGTCCAAACCGTCAAGACTCGAAGGACGCTGCAGATTCAAATGCTCTCGCCGAGGCACTCGATCACGAAAAGAAGAAACAACAATCGGCACGACGAGGGAGTCATCCCGATTCGATACGTGGTTCCCCCTTATCACCTTCTTCACCTCGCAAGACTCCTTCCTATCGTCGATCTCGCTCCAATCCGGTCGTCGGCAGCAGTTCAGATTCCCAACACTCTCGCTCTTCTCTCGACTTGAATCGAGAAAAGACAGCTCAATCTCTCCGGGAGTCGAAACCTCGGTCTCGTTCTAGACATCGGGGCAGAGAACGAGCTAGTCACATCAGCTTGTCGTCCCTCCTTCACGATGTGTTACATCCCCATGTCGACATCAAGCCAGTTGGTCTGGTCGCTTCGATGCGTTATGCTGATCTCGAAGACTTTCTCTCGAATCCGTGAGTCATATCTCTTCTTCTAGTATAGAAAGGCTGCTGATACGCTTCGCTTGTGGTAGTCGAGACGAAGAACACATCGAAGAAATCATTCGACTTCTCAGCTCAACTTCGGAAGATCTTCTTTCGATGAATGATCGAGCAGTCGGTCACCTGATCGAAACTATTCACCGCATCAAATCTACAGAGAACACCTGGAGTTACATCTTCCGCTCCGACGACAAACTCGTCGACGAGCAGATCAAGAAATCCGAAACTCAACTCGAAGAACTCAAGTCAGCACTCCGAGCCTACCGCAATGAGAAACGACTTGATGTTATACGACCCTTCGCAAAACTCTTCGACCCGTATGGATCTGGATTAGAGACTCAAGATCCTCACGACGGAGATTTTCAAACACCGAGTCATCGAGGTCTCTTCTGGGCTTTCTCGTACCAGTCTTCGTTACTCGGATGGTCAGATGCTCTCATCGATGTCTTCGAGTCGGTGTTACGAATTGAGAAGAAGAGAAGGAGACCAAGGTGGGCCAAACAAGCTCACTGAACCTCGGAACGAGAAGGAACTGATTTCACTCTATTGCAGAATCTGGTTCCCGGACTGGTCGAAAGCTCGGTTTGACAAGACTAGTGCTCAAGAAGGTGCTGATGACGAGGTAGGCTGATTAGCTCTCTCGAGCTTTCGACGACTGACGATTTTCGCTTTCGTAGGATCCGGATTCAGTCGGCGATCTCGACATTCACGCTTTCTCAGCTGGACGACATCCCGACTATCGACCACCGAAGACTGCTACTCAACTCCTAGGTGTCAAAGTAGCGAACTTTGGAGTCAGGATCACGAGGAGAGACGTTTTGTTCGGTCTGAAAGCTGCGATACTTATGGGAGTTTGTACCATGCCGGCTTACTTCCCCTCGACATCGTTGTTCTTCCAGAGGGAGAGAGGAGTGTGGGTAATTATCATGATCGCTTTGACAAGTACCGTAAGTCCCATAGTTGAGTCTCGAGGATGCCGACATACCTTTCGTACTGATTTTCGTTGATGCTCGTCGTCTTTGTTTTTCTAGCAATTCGTTGGGGATACTGTTTTCGGATTTGTCTTACGAGTCTTCGGTACTATTGGTGGAGCTGTCTACGGATTGCTCATCTGGTCGATCGCAGCTCAGAAAGGTCGAGGAAAACCTTACGTCGTCGGAGTCGTTTTCGCTTTCGGTCTTTTCCCTATCTTCTTTTGGCGAGTGTGAGTTCTTATTTCTCCTTGGAAGTTTCTACTTGAAAGTTTCTCCTTGAAGGGTTCTCTTTGGAGGGTTCTCCTTGAAGGGTTGATTGAGCGTTGAGAACGAATCGAGCTAACAAAACTCTCGTGCTCAATTTCCCCTCTTCTGCCTCTCTTCCGTTCTTTCCTGACAGACACGTCATGCCACCTATGAAGGGTATCCTACCTGCAGTCACTAGTGTACTCGTCGCCGGCTATTCTTGGCAAAACGCACACAATCCTTCGCCTTCTTCCGTAGGATGGGGATTCGCGATTTTTTGGCGACGACTCGTTTGCGTTCTCATCGGTGAATCCTTACTTTCTCACTTCTCGACGACATTTCCCGGGACGAACCTGACATCTTCGATCGTTACACAGGTATCAGCATTGCTTTCGTCTGGACCTACGTTCCGCCAGTCACGACTCAAAAGATCTCGATTCGAAGAACCTATTCTCGAGTGATCGATCGTCTCGGTTCTTGCTTCGCTCAGATTATCAGTTTCGCCAACGTCAAGAAAGGACCTTCGAAACCTCCGAAAGCGATCGTCAAGAATATCGGAACGTTGAGAACTCGACTCGCAAAAACTACTCAAGCTGCGACGATGACTCGTTACGAATTATCGCTCCAAGGACCTTGGCCGGCAGAGCATTGTGAGCTTCAACCTTATCTTTTGCAATTCGTGTATCGCTCTGACAACCCTAGTCTTCGATTAGATACCGCTTTGCAATCGCTGCAAATGTGAGCTTTTGCGTCCAATCACTTTCCGAGTGAGTAGCCTTGTGAACTAACCCTCTTTCCCCTACCTCTGTTTAGGGAAATTCTCGATCTCTACGGCGAGCTCTGCGCGGTCGTCGCTTCCCTCGATGACAAATGGACAGCGGCTCTTCTCCATCGATCTCAACTCACGAATCCTTACTTCCTTCAAGACTTGTTCACCACTTTCCAGCTTCTCTCTGCTGCTCTCCGTAAGTACAGTGTATACCCGTTGAAGTCTCGAGTTGAGACTCAGTTCGTCTTGCATGCGAGCAGATCACGGTTCACCTCTCCCGATGGTATACAACCCCCTTCTCGAACGCTTCCTCAATCCTCCAGAAGTTCACGAAGCTGGTCGACCTTACGCTTACGATCTGACGCTTGGCGACGACGATATCGAAGGTCTACCTCATCACGTCACGCTCGATGTGATCTGCTCTCTCGATTACATGCGATTCTCAACGGGAGTATCTTCTGTTTACGCTATCGTCAACGTGAGGCTCTTCCTTTCTCTTGCTTCTTACCTCTCTAACTGTGAACTGATTGGGTCTTTGATGCGAGTAGCGTCTCGATCGCTTGATGGTGAGTTCGAATTGAGCTTTTCCCCGTCCTTCGTCTCGAGAAATGATTGTTGACCGTCAATGCTTCTCCCTCGCAGTTCGTTACAAAATCTCTCGTAGGAGAAGCCTATCTTCTGTATGGTCTCGACCTCTCAAACCCGCATCATCTCCATGGAGGAGAAGATCGACATTTTTCGTTCCCTGTTTCGAGGAGAACGAGCGTCGATAATTCTCCGGTGTAGATTCACTCGCATGTCTGTCTTCTCTCATACTGTTGCTATCATATCATAATTGTTGTCACTATCATCCACGTAACTTTGACTCGTCTCAAGAGGAGAAGAACTCGATTCAGCTCATTCACTTTCAAAGCTTTTCACTCATGAACAGGATGAATTACGAGCAAAAGCAAGAACCTCAATACAACCTCGAAATACGCTGACTCATCATACCGCAAACCATCAAGTATCGTCTCGCTGTGAATATGAAGCTTGAGTAGGTTCGTCCATCATGCTATCTCTCCTGTTCTTCTCTCGTCGAGCCTTCTCGATATCAGATCCATCCGTAGAGGTGTCAGTCGCGCTCGCGTCAGATTCCGTAGGTGGAGGTGAAGGTCGTCGTCGTCGACGAACGCTAGGGGGAGGAGATCGACGTCGTCGTCTCATGGAATTCGGTCGGTCGTTCGTCGGTTTACTTGCTATTACTGCTGAGAGTCTCAATCGAGGAGAACTTGCTGCAGCAGGTCGCTTCTTACAGATCATCACGCTGGTAAGAGGGATGAAGCGTGACGAAGCGGAAGACGAGCGGGTCAGGCCAAAGTTTTCTGAAGGAAGGAAAGCGAAAGAGAGCACGGTGGCCATTGAAGGAGGAAGGACTGACGAGAGCAAGATACTTCCGACCATGACGACGAGTACGATCGAGATGCTGGAGGAACGAGAAAGACTGGTAAGCACGATTCACTTCGAAAGGAATCGATTCAAGTATTCGACTCACATGAGGAAGAGAGCAGCACCATTCGAAAGTCCCGCTAGATACGTTCCCGTTCCGAGTTCGTCGATCGTTCCATTTGCTGCAGCACCTCCGATCTGAATTGTTGGAGGTTTGTTGTCGGGCCAAGTGACTTTTGGGCAGCAAGTATCCCATTGGTGATTCGACCAAGGCACTTGAGTCTTGTTTGTAGTGTATCGGAGACCTTCAAGTCGAGGGAAAGGGAGATTGTCAGTCGCGATCGATGAAAGGAGCGAAAGAGGTAGGGTTTGAGCTACAAACCTGTGAAGTAAACTTCTTTTGGGTTCACTACTCTCGAGGAGCGAGTCAGTGCGTCGATTTTGACCGAGAGATACGTGCAACGAGCGGGAGTTAAGCTCACCAGGGCTGTTAACAAGCCTGACAGTGTGCTCGCCGTAACCGAGTCCGTTCATTTGACAACTTCCAGCGTAAGCGTCCGTGACAGTTGCTGGTCCCGCTGCATCCCACCACTCTGTTGCGTTCCACTGAGGAGTCGTTACGCTGCCCGAGACCAGTCTGATTAGCTCGAGGTTGAATATTGGCATCATCGAGAATAGCTAAAGAAGAGCAAAGCTCACAAACAACCAAAGACTCCGGCTTCTGTTCCCGTCGAGCCGACTATAATGAGCTCAATGGGTGTCAGCGAGCCGTATTCAACCAAGACGAGACCTCGAAGCAAAGCACAGCTCACAGATCTGAATGCTGTCGCCTGTCGCAATCGAAATTTCGCTCTCAGTTTCACTGGCAATTTGACTTGACGGTTCGCTGAGAGGAGAAAAGCTCACCAGTGAACACGTACTCCATGTAGCATCCAGCTCCTTCAGCAAATTTTGCTGCCAGCTCTGTTCCGAGAGTAACATCTTGCCAACTGTCGCTCTTCTTTGGACAAGCGAACCTAGATCACATTGACTTCACGATCAGATTGTCGCACAGACTATACGCAGCTGTTGAACGAGATTAGCTTACGTGAAATCGCTCGATACTCCGACAACTTTGATCGTAGTCACTTTGTCGGTGAATTGCTGCATCGATCCTGGATGTGCACTAGCCCACGGTGGAGCTGTTGACGTAACAGTTGCTGAATCCGTAGGAGTAGAAGCTGTCTCTGAGATTGAGGAAGTCGGTGTAGGAGCTGAGGAAGTTTCGTCTCTTTTCGTCGATTCAGCTTTCGATGACTTTGATTCAGTTTTCTGTTCTTCAGTCGCATCTGACGAGGTCGACTCTTCTTCAGCTTCAACTTGACGTTTGGAGAGACTGATGGTGACCATTGGAGAAATCGCTGACATGGCGTTGGATTCTGTCGAGGAGTTGCGAATTGAGATTAAGGATTGGGCTAGGCGCTAGGCTCGCTCAAAGGTGCGACTCTCTTTCGCTAGCGGCTTCGTAGCAAGCACGTAGAGAGATGAAGAGGAAGGGGAGGAACTTCCACGACAACACGAGGTCTCGAATCGGTGCTCGGATCGCTAAAATTGTCTGTGCGCAAAACTCTTCTCCCTCGGAAGGGGTCTAAGCCGACGCCAAGGGTCAACTGACTTTCTAACATCGACGAGTGCTATCTGTACGAGCGGAGAGAGGGAGTGGAGCATCGAGAGAAGTATCACTATCAGACGTCGAATCTCCTGCTTCGCGCCGAAGTCGCACAGGCTGTCAGTTTGAGCTTTCCAAAGACAGCTCAATCACGTCCCCAGATCGTACTTACCTTGATCGAAGAGTAGCTGATCCCTTTCACTTCTTCTTTGGCCTCCCTTCCTCCCTTTCCTCGCGTTGCGCTTCTCCAATTTTTCGCCAGGGAACAACAAATCCATCTCTGGATCGCTTCTTCCATCATTCTCTGCGTCACTCAGAGCTCGCTTCATTCGAGCCGATTGAACGAGAATGCAGGAGAACGCAGTGACGAGAACGAGAAGGGTTAAAATCGTCGAGAATGCGATCGTAGCTGTATAACACTCGACTCGAATCAAGAAATCAGCGTCACGTTCTCGTCTCTTGACGACTGAACTCGAGTGTTCGAATGCGAGAAGAGCTTAGGCTTACCGAGTCCAATGAACGAATAATTCGAATACTCATTTCCAGCAGCATAACCTTCCAGAGTCGAATTCTTCGTGGTGGGAGCTGAACCGCTCGACGTCGTGAGCGTCCCTGCTGTTCCTACTGACACCGCACTCGAAGGAAGGGGTACGTAAACGATTGCGAAGATAGTCGTAGTCGAGATTGCGTCGAGATCTGATGGTAGAGCTTCGAGGTTGTTGTAGAGATGAATTGTTGAAGGTAGCGAAGCTGTCAGAGAAGTAGACTGAGGAAGGTCGTGGGTGACGGGCGTCGAGTTCCCAACCAGGTTTAGCGGATCCATCAAAAATAGAGGGAGAGAACGGAGGGAGAGACAGAAGAGCCAAGAGAGGAAGAGTTGATGAAAGCATTGATCTCGTATGAGAGGTCCGGGCCAGAAATCAGTGCGACTCGAGGGGATCGAGGGTCAAAATTGTGGAGGAAGGAAAAAATCGTCGCATTGTTGTACAAGCTGATACAGAGAACTAAAGTACTAACATCTATGGAAAATATATGCGAGCTTGACGTGAAGAGTGAACGAAGTAGAATGGGTCAACCGCCGAAAAGCACAGACCGT
Organism: Sporobolomyces pararoseus; assembly: GCA_010758995.1. Lineage (NCBI taxonomy): Eukaryota > Fungi > Basidiomycota > Microbotryomycetes > Sporidiobolales > Sporidiobolaceae > Sporobolomyces > Sporobolomyces pararoseus. The sequence goes on along the minus strand of RSDY01000004.1, from coordinate 121,188 downwards.
GTAGAAGTGAAAGGGAAGATGGTCGAGGCAGACGGAGGGAGGGAGCCGGATCGAGGGAACGGGGGATGTATGGAAAGAGGAAGAGGCCGATGAGAGGTAACAGGGGGGGGGGGGCAGGAGGGAGTAGATGGGCCGAAGACGAGGGGAGAAAGGGTCGATTTGCGAAATTGAAAACTGGCTGATTGGAGCGATAACTTGACGTTGTTGCTGCCGCTTAACTTCCCTTCTCGCTTCGTGTTCTCTGACACCCTGTAAATCCTCAATAAGCATCTACTCTGCCATAGCTGCCTCTCCTTGCTTCTTCCGTTCCTCCTCTTCTTTCGCCTCCTTTTCCTTCCTCTTTCCGTATTCTCCTTTATCGACTCCAACTCCTGCTGCCCTCAGACTTTCCTCGATCGTGTAGGGTTCTTCCTCTAGTTTCTTGAGCTGTCTCTTGTGAGGTTTGCCTCTGTTGTGAGTTTCGAGTGCGATTTCATCTGCGAAATACCTTGAGCACGAAACACAACCGAATTTACCGAGACCTGGTCACTCCGAATGGTTGAAGATTCAGCATACTTCTTGTGAGCACGACAACAGGGCGTGTAGGGCTTACCTGGTAGATCTTCTAGGTCCTTTTTAGCTAAATCTTCCAAGAACTTCTGCTTTCCGCCATCTTTGAGATCGTCATGGATCTGATCGATATCCCTGCGGTACCTCTTTGTCTTCTGAGTAGTAGCCTGGTTCTTCTTACTGTTGTTCAAGATGATGAGGCGGTGGAGGAGGAGAGTTAGCTTCCAAATCTCGTGAATCACGCAGCGAGAACAGCAGGGGACTTACGGATTCGAATGAGTACGAGATCTACGGTTACGACCCATCTCTAGCTATTTCTGTTGGGTGATAGTTGAGTGAGGAGGTGGTCGCTCTGCAAAATTTGCAGGGAAGTTTTTCTTTGAAATTTGGCTCCTTTCTCTCTTTTCTCCCTAGCGATCAGGCCAACCCTCTAGCGTCCCTTAGATCCTCATTAAAAATGGCCCCCAAGAAGACCACCGCTGCTCCCGTTGCTCAAGTAAGCCTCCCTTGCATTCAAACCCCTTTCCCTTCATCTCCCCTCCTCTACTTCCCTTCCTGTCCGACAAACACGGCTCTTCAGGCCCTCAGGACCCTGAGGCTTCTAGCAACCCAGATATATCTTCTCAACCGCCCTCCAGCGCTTCTCGAGCTCTTCCATTCAACTTGATGCTAACTCTCCTCCTTTCCCTCTACAGACCACCTCCCTCGGCCCCAACGCGTGAGCAACTACTTTTCTAGCATCGAGACCCTGTCCACTGGATTCTCCTCGAAAAATGGTGTAGAAAGATGCTGATCCCGTCGCTTTTTTATGTTTACAGCAAAGAGGGTGAGCTTGTCTTCGGAGTAGCTCACATTTTCGCCTCCTTCAACGATACCTTCGTTCACGTCACCGATCTCTCCGGTAAGGAGACCATCGCCCGTGTTACCGGTAAGCTCTACTCTCGTTCCAAACTCGATTTCTCAGATTTTCTTTTTTCGTTTCCAACTTTTCAACTGAGCTGACGTGACAACCACGACTCTTCTACAGGTGGTATGAAGGTCAAGGCCGATCGTGACGAGTCCTCTCCTTACGCTGCCATGTTGGCCGCTCAAGACGTCGCCGTCCGATGCAAGGAAATCGGTATCACCGCTCTCCACATCAAGATCCGTGCTACCGGTGGTGTCGGAACTAAGACCCCTGGTCCTGGTGCCCAAGCCGCTCTCCGTGCCCTCGCTCGTGCCGGTATGAGGATCGGAAGGATCGAGGATGTCACTCCCGTTCCTACCGATTCTACCCGTCGCAAGGGTGGTCGTCGTGGTCGTCGTCTCTAAGCGAGCACAAAAAAACAGGTTACATTGCATTCGTTCATTCGATATGTTGTGTTCCTCTTTTTTTGGGCGAGTTCAGAGTATGTTCGAAGATGTGTGGAGTCGAAAAGAAAATGGAAAACCTTTTTGGGAGGAGATTTTTTACAATTTTGGTATCTTTTCTGGGATGGGCTTTCCTTACTTCTTTCGACTCGGGTGTGCCGCTCCGTCTTTTGACGAGCGATGCTCTCAGTCGTTGGTAGTTGGTAGCCATGTTGGTTAATCAAGATTCTAGGTCTCTTCGTCTTTTCTTGTTTTCCTCTTCTTTTAGAGAGACTTGTCTACGACGGCAGAGTGCGTATCTCGGATGCTTTGCATGACGAAAGTCGTGCTTGGGGACTCTCATTGAACCCGCTAAATGCGCGGATTTCGAGAAGTTCATCGATGATGCTTCCTTTCTTCCTAAAACTATTATACGACCTTGTCAACGCATCACGATAGGGTCGAACGACTACTCGAAACTCTTTGTAGTACCTGGCATTCCCTGTGATCCTCTTTCGAACCTCTCGCGCTCCTCCAATCGATTTCCCCATCTCATCAATTTCAGGTGAGTTCTCACGTTTCTCTCCCTTCTCCAAATTCTGGCAGTCTATCGGAAGAGCAAGTTGATTGCTTGGAAGCTGGTGGACGGCCAAGAAGAGTATAAGCAGAAGTACAGGAAGAGTCTTCGGGACTCGATCGAGTTGAGAGCTTCCGTCTCGAATTGCAATCAGTATAGCTCCGGATGTCATGGTGCAGATAAGCAGTTAAGCAGTCTTCGATGCTAGGCTCGCAGCGCTGACGAGTCTCACATCTCTGAACGTAGGTCATGGGAATTTCGGATTTACCTGAGGAAGTGGTTGATCTCGTGTTCTACCACGTTGGATGCGACGGCCAAGATGACACCGGTAAGCGACTTTCTCGCCTTCCAATCTCGAGGATTTTGAGGAGAAGTTGCTGAGTCAATTTGCGATCGCAGTCGTTGATTTCCGAAGTTTACGGTGCCTCAACCTCCTCTCTCGACGATTCCTCCCTGCAGCCCGTCGCGCGTTGTACCGCATCCCATTCGGTTACTCGTGCGACCCTCTCATGACGATGTTATTGAACGTCCAAGACAGAGCAGAGCTCCTCCTTTCCAATCTCCGAAAGGATCAGAACCAACTTGGCCGTCTCGTTCGATCCCTCGACGGTCTCTTTTGCTGGCTATTGGAGTACATCGAGGAGGAAGAGACCGAAGGAGCTGCTACCGCAGAACGGTGGTACCTAGAAGTCCTCAAGTCTTGTCCAGCAATTCACTTCGTCGAAGTCAACGTTTCATCCGTCAAGATGATCCGACAAGTCGCCGAAGCGATCTCGCAAGCTGTACCAACAATCTCTTGCGTCAAACTCTTCCACGATAACCACAGCCGCATCGAATCGGAGTCAACTATGTCCGAAACGCACAAGTTCCTCGCTTCCCTCTTCTCAAAACCTCTCCTCTACGCCGAATCCTCGTACCTCAGATGGGAGAAAGAGGACGAAAGGAACACCTTCAGCTTCCCCGTATCTGTTCGTACTGTCGAGGTTACGACACAGCTGGGAAGCATCGGTGCAGTCTTTCCTCTTCTTCCCGCTCCAACAATCACCCCTTCGCTCCGAAACCTCATAATCCGATTCGACGGGGATGTTCCGAGCGGCCTCGGGAACCTCGAGATCGTTGGACGTCGTGTCGGCTCAAGTTTACACCTCCTCGACTACGAACATTCCAGACGAGCGACAGCAGTTCACCTTCTCTCCTACGGTCGACACCACTCCGGACCTGCTCTACCGCCCGAAGCCTTCCGTCTCTTCCCCGTTCTGAAGAATCTCAGACTCCGTCACACTCATGGACCCTCCCTCGCTCTCATCGAAACTCTCGCTTCCGGTTCCCCTCTCCTCGAAACCATCGATCTCGTCGACTCCTGCTGGGTCAGTTCTTCTGATCGACATTCGATTCGTCCTCAAGATATCTTCCCCGAGCAACAAGTTCTCGCATGTCTACTCAAGTTCAAGCATCTCAAGACTATCGACTTTGGCAGTCTCCCGACGAGCTCTCGGTTAGATTACGGTCAATGAAGAAAGAGCTGGATCAGAGGAGAATCAAGCATCACTGGGACATCTGTGAGATGGAGTCAAACAATCATTGAGTAGGAGAAAAAGAGAAGGAGAAAACTCGGACAATCAGAATCAAGTCGGAAAATCTAGGAGGGGGGAGCTGAAAGAATGCACAAGATATCGAGACGCGTACCTCACGGTCAATCAACGTCGTGGGAGATATAGTCAGGATAAGGGCAGGGATGGTAGTTGAAACTTTGCTGTCGATGCTTTTCAAGTTGTTTTTCAATTTCATGTGCCTTCTCGACACTCTGGAGATGCTTCAGCTAGAGCGGTCTACTTACATCACGGCTTGAAGCACTCGTCAGCTTGCTGCGTTATCGTCTTCGTAAGGTAGCTCGTGAGCTCAAAAGTTGCACCAGCTCGCGAAAACTTTCGCTTCGTGTGCACAACGCTTAGAGTCCTCGAACTTCGCAGCATAGACATAGATGACTTCCTCATAGAGATCGGTAACGTGAACGAAGGTATCGTTGAAGGAGGCGAACTGTAAGAGAGAGAGTGGAAGCAAGGGAGAGAGAAGAGCGAGAGAAACGAAAGCGAAATCGAGATTAGCGATTTTGTTCTCTCTGTTTTTCTTTCGACCGTTCTCCGAGACGAAGACTCAGTTCAAACGGGCTTGAAGCTCGTTCGACGTCGTCTGCAGTGCTCCCCCCTTGATACTGATCAAATGGATATAGAACACACAATGTGGGCAACTCCGAAAACTAGCTCACGTGACTTTTGCGAAGGAGAGTCAGAACTGCTCAAAACCCTTTGAACATACTCGAGACGGCCTTCGATACTGCCAAAGTCAGAGGTAAAGCTGTCGATTCGTCAACTCATGTCGACGAGCTAAGTCGAGTTCCGAGAGGTTCTCTTCAAATTCTAGCTTTCTTTCTCTTCCCATCTCGTCGCCTTGACTCCGCCGTCAGTTACAGCAGAAATCAACACAGAGAGCAACTCTAGCTACTCCAAATAAGCTTGTAAACTCTTCGAAGCCCTTTAAAGCCTCCAATCAGTTTTCATCAAACAAGTGAGTTTCACCTCCGTCATCCTTTCGCGCTGGAACAAAGAGTACATCAAAGTAGTCAGTGAGCTATCTAGAGCTCCCTGAATGGCTGCTCTGCAGGATAGGAGGAACAGGGACGAGGAGGAGGTTCGAACTTTTGGATCGCTCGAACCTGTCGTCCCCTCGAAGCAGATAGGAGGAAAACACACCTACACAGTGTGGAGACTGATACATCTTGCGTTTCGCTGAGCAGAATGTCCTTAATTTCGCTTCCTGAAGATGTTCTCGATATCATTTCGAGAAAGGTTGGGGCCCACGAAAAGTACCTCAACGGTGAGTATTTCTCGCTCCTCTGCAGCTTCGCCACACAAGCTCAAGACTGACGAGAATGTCGGACGCAGTCGTCGACTTCCAAGGTCTTTCGAAACTCTGTCTCGTTTGTCGGAAACTCCTCCCTTCAGCTCGTCGCGCTCTCTATAGTTCTCCTTTCACCTTGGCACCAAGCGATCTCCTGCCTTGGGTCTTTGACATAAAACCAGTAACGGCTTTCAAATTACGCAACTCGCTCGAAGAGAATCAGAACTACCTCGGAAAACTCGTTCGTTCGACGGAGGGCTTGTCCAAATGGTTTCGAGACTTCATCCCGAATGACGAGGGAGACGATGACGAAGATACGGATGCAGAGAGATGGTACATCGACGTGTTGGAGGCGTGTCCGTTCATCACTCAATTCGAGTTCAACGCTTGTACTTCTTCGTTGATTCGTCGGGTTTCGCGAGCTATCTCTCGAGCTCTCCCTACCATCAACTCTGTCAAGTTCTTCACCGAAACCAACTCTACCAATTCGAAAGCGACTCTACCCACTCTCTACAAAGCTCTCACTCCGCTCTTCACCAAACCCCTCTCGAAAGTCACTTTCACCTTCGCCACCTTCTCGAGACCCAAGAGTGCGACGAACGCTTCCCTCCCTATCGCAGTAGACGAGCTCAAGCTAGAGATCGACGCTCCCTCTTTCGACGCCGTGCTCCCCTTCTTGCCTCCCTCTACGACTTCTCACCCTCTTCGCAAACTCCACCTCGCTTTCGCGGAGATTCCTGAATCGGAGGATCTTCCGCTCATCGCTCGTCGAGCTGGATCATCGTTGGAGCTCTTCATGTTCGAACATGGTCAAGAGCCTCCCTCGATTCGCCTCGCAAGGTACGGCCTGAACCACTCTGGATTCTCGATCCCTCTCCAAACCTTCGATTCGTTCCCCTCTCTCAATAGGCTCATTCTCTATGGAACTCACGGTCCTTCTCTTCGACTCCTCAACACTCTCGTCTCCAACTCGCCTCTCCTCGAGAACATCGATTTCCAAAAAGCATGCTGGATCTCGGATTCCAATCCCAATTCAACCGTTCCAGACGAGATCTTCCCTGAACAGCAAATCGTCGCATCTCTCCTCAAGTTCAAACACCTTCACTACATCGACTTTGGAATCCTCCCGACGATCGATAATGCGAGGTATCAAGGAATGCGAGGAAAATTGGAGGAGAAAGGAATCAAAGTCGAGATCGAGGTTTGCGAGAGGTAAAGCTCGAACAGTAGTGAGATGAATTAGGACAATCAGCTTTGAATGGGAACGGAGGAATAGAATCGATGGCAAAGACGAAGTTGGCAAAGTACAGTTTCGAGCAGGAAGATTTGTGAGCTCGAGGAGTTTGTGATTTTTTTTCTGTTTCTTTTTTTTCGAAGCGTGCAATCTCTTTTGATCCGCAGCGTCGACGCTACCGAGTTGATTACGTCGTATGTACAGAACTGGACGTGAATTCAGTCGACGCGACTTGCCAGAAAAAGTTGAATGATGACGAAAGACTTTTGAAGTACTTTTTCTGTTGATTGTTCTCTTTCTCCCTTCTATCCCACAATCACCACGATGGTAGCACTACGAGAAAGGACAAACCATGTCAACTACAGCTATCGCAAGCCTGCAGCAAAGCTCAGACGAACCAGCAAAGTTATCTTGGAAAGGTCAGTCCTTCGCGTCTCTTTGGCGTCATCTCGTCTTCTTTCCAGGCAAAAGAGGCAGATCTGAGGCTGCTGTACTTACGTACCAAGTGCTCACGGCGTGAAACTTGGAGGAGACGTTGCTGTATTCAAGCTCGATGAGACGGCAAGGGCGACTCTCGACGGCAAAGCCTGACTGACTGCTCTTTCTGATTGTCCCAATAGGAAAGCTTTATTATCTCTTCCGAAATCAGTGCTCGACTCGATCGCTTACGAAGTTGGTAATCACGAGGATAGCCCAGATGGTCCGTTCTTTTTTTCCTCTTCCGTTCACAAGGACGAGCTTTTCGAGACTAACTCGTCGCTTGTCCCTCAGTCGTCGACTTCAAGAGTCTGTACAACCTGTGCCTCGTCTGCCGGCAACTCCTACCCACGGCTCGTCGGGCACTTTACTACAGTCCTTTCGCACTCTCTCCGAACGACCTTCGCCCTTTCTCACGTCATGTATTCATCGACATCGTCTGCGCGTTGGAGGACGATGGAGGTCACCGTGGTCATCTCGTCAGATCGATGATGGGGATTTCAAGGTTCATGATCGATTATTTGAATAAGGAGGCTCAAGTCGGAAAAGGCCCTTCAGAGGCGGAGCGAGTCTACCTCGCAGCCCTCGAATGCTGTCCATCCCTTCGACACGTCGAGCTCAATGTCCAGACGACCTCGATGATCCAACGTTACAAACGAGTTCTCAAACGGTCTCTACCCTCGATAAAATCCGTCACTCTTTTCACCGAAACGAACTCGACCGACTCGAAAGCAACTCTACCGACACTATACAAGAACCTCCCTAAACTCTTCAAGGGCTCCCTCCGCTCGATCAAGTTCGATTCCGTCAACATGGCTCCCCTCAAAAAGGCGGCCGAAGCTTCTCTCCCCCTCGCAACGGACAACCTCGAAATCGCAACTTACTCGTCCACCTTCGACTCTGTCTTACCCTTCCTACCACCTCCAACTACTCTCCGTCCACTCAAAAGCCTAGAACTTTTGTTCTACAACGTTCCCGATACCGATAAATTTCCTCTCTTCCTCCAACGAGCAGGATCAACTCTCGAATCCCTGGAAGTTGGACCGTTCGGTATATCTCCCCCAATCTACCTGAGTTCCTACGGAGTTCGACATCCCGGTCTCGAGGTTCCAATCGAAGCGTTCCTCAATTTCCCTCTTCTCAAAAACCTCACTCTCCATGTCACCCGTCCTTCCCTTCAACTCCTCGAATCCCTCTCGATCACTTCTCCTCTCTTCGAAGAAATCTCTTTCGATCACTTCTCCTCTCTTCGAAGAAATCTCTTTCGATCAATCCTGTTGGATCTCGTTCGGTTCTCCCACCTCTATCAATCCCGAAGAAATATTCCCAGAAGAGGTCGCTCTCGAAACTCTCCTCAAGTTCAAACACCTTCAAAAGATTAACCTAGGATACCTTCCGACGACCGAGAAGACGAGTTATCCGTTACTGCGAGAGGGGTTGAAAGAGAGGGGGATCGAGTTGAAGTTTGGAGTCTGTAGAGAGGGGGATGAGCCGGAGCCGGAATCTGAATCAGAGTCGGATAGCGAGATTGATTTCGAGCTTGATATTCCGTCGGTGTACATATCGAACCGTCAACCGTGTTCATCAGCTGTGGAAGGACAAAGGCAGGAGAATCAGATCAGCTTTGCTCAGAAAGCGATACGTTCGATTTCCGACTTGTAGAATAATCTTATTTCGTTCATCGTTTCTTTTGTATTCATCTGAATAGGAACTAGACATCAAAGTGCCTGTACATAGATTCGTGTATCAACCAGTCCTGCTTTCCGAAAAGTCTACTTGATTTGAACGAAGCGTGAGAGGAGACTTTTGGTTGTCATCGAGATAGTCCTAGTCTGGAGGGTCCGGTCTCAACAGTAGCTTCTCAACATCGATCGACATCCCTTGAACCCGACGATGTATTGAGCGCGAAAAAAATCGGAAAATTAGATTGTACTGATGAATGAAAGAGGTGTAAGAGTACAGCTACAACAGTCAAATGTCCTTGGAGAGTGAGTAGATAGGTCGAGATGGTCATAACTAATGAGGCTGCATAGGTTGTTGAGCTATAAACGAACAACGAAGGAGGGAAGGATTAATTTTCTTTCTGTAAATAGAGGAAAACGAGAGCTTACGGTAACCCATTTGACCTTGCTGCTGGTACCCACCACCACCATATCCACCTTGAGGCCCGTAGTAACCTCCTCCTTGCTGAGCTAGAGGAGGAGCTGGACCTTTTTGACTGGCTTGCCATTCTGCGAAACCAACATTTACCGGATCAGTAAAGTGGGTCGCATACGAAAGATATCTGGGAAGACTCACGACAGATAGAGCACATCCAAACGTGTGAAGAACCGAGAGGTACGAGAGGAATACAACAAATTTCCAAACAATTACGTTCTGCGGCAGAAACGATTCTAAGATCAGTAATGAGAGTCCTTTCACTGCGAGATGCTTTGTCTCGCTGCTCACCTTTCACTGCAAAGACTTGACCGTTGTTACACCTTGGACACAAGTGCGCTTCACCTCCTTCCTGCAGACGAGAGAGGGGTCAAAGAGCGAGTGGAGGTCAGTTCAGATCGAGAAGACGTGAGAGAGAGAGCACGAGGTTGAGGGCTCACCTGAGAGTACTGCTTAGAGCAACCGAAACTGAGGCAGATAAAGTCCATCCTGAGGCGCTGCGAGTTTGAGGGGAGCTAATCGAGATGATGATGATGATGAAATCCGGCGATCTGAGAGTAAATCGAGGACTGAACAAGCTTAAATGAGAGGGGTTGGCTTGTACAGGTATTCGATGTCTGTGTACTGCTGGTAGAAGGCAAGCGAAAGAGTTGGAAGGGAAAAGGTCGATTTCACCGCATTGGATTCGATTTTCATTGGATTTTCCCGTAAAACCAAAGGTAATTCTCGAGAGCGTGTTGACCATCTAGAGAGCGTTCAGTAGCGCTCATAAGGCTTGCGAGGAAGCTGGTAAATTTCCCCGCTTTGATACCGCGTGATAAAGCAACGATTAGAAAAAGCTTGGAGTTTCAAAACTTCTCTTTCTTTCCTTCTTCTCACTTGTTGTCAACTTTCTCCAATCTATGGTAAACCCCTCGACACCTCCTAGTCAATCTGAAGAAGCTCCTGCGCCTGCAGAACCCGGTATACGAGGTCAAACTCAGTATCAATTTCAAAGCCAAGACAATCACCTCGAGGATGATGGATTACCACCTCAACCTCCCTCTCTTCAACACGAGTTGAATCCCAGTCTTCTTCACAAGAGACTATTACAAGCTATTTCACCATCGACGGCAGCGCACAACAACTTGCGCCCGACTTCGTCAGCACCTGATCTTACCAGATCAGACTCACTCGGCGCTTCCTCCAACTCTCACGCTCACACTGAGCACGCCGCCTCTCCCAAGTTCTATCGACAAGGTACAGATGTAACCATCTTGACTCTCGGAAACGCGGTAGACGTTGGAGAAGGAGGAGGAAATCAACCTTTAGGAGACGGAGGCGGTGCCGCAACTCCTTCTCCTCGTCCGCCACTACTCTCGAAGAAACTCCTCGAGCCCAAGGTACCTATCGGAAAGAATCCTACCCTCAAAGAGTGTTTCCGAAACACCGCCAAGTACTCGTGGCTGAACCTTCTCTTGATCGCAGTTCCTGTAAGTTTCCAATTTTCCTTTTTCTTCTGTTTCTCTTCTTGTTGACAGAGACTTACCATTCTCTCTACATCTCCAGATCGCATGGGCTATGGACCTCACGCATCAATCTCCTACCGTCACCTTCATCTGTTCAGCTATCGCGATCATCCCTCTCGCAGCTCTACTCGGTTTCGCAACGGAGGAACTCGCCATGCGCCTCGGAGACGCCTTCGGAGGATTACTCAACGCTTCTTTCGGAAACTTGGTCGAGCTCATCATCTCGATCCTCGCCTTGGTGAAAGGAGAACTCAACGTCGTCAGATCGGCAATGCTCGGTTCGATCCTATCGAACTGTCTACTCGTTATGGGAGGTGCATTCTTCGCAGGAGGTTTACGCTTCCACGAACAAGGTTACTCGGTTCGAGCTGCTCAACTGAACATCAACTTGCTCGGTATTTCTGGTTAGTCAAAATCTCCTCCGTCCCAAAAAACTTAGTCTTAAACTCATTCTCCTCGTACCTTGCTCCCGCTCAGTCGTCGCAATCGTTGTACCTACCGCATTCCACTCCTTCCTCGAGTGGGGAAGAACCCAAAGTCTCGATCAAACCGTGAGCTTCTTTCAATTCTGTTCTCCTTTCACTCCCAACTGACGATTTATCCTTCCTTCTCTTTCTCCGCTACAGGACGACGACGTCTTGCAACTCTCTCGTGGTATCGCATTCATCCTACTCTTCGTATACGGTGAGCTAATTCAGCTTGCTGCTCGGTCGATCTTCGCTCATATTTCTTCGTCTTCTCGCAGCTGCATACCTCGTCTTCCAACTCTGGACTCACGCTTACCTCTACGTTCCCGCTCCATCGACTACCGCAAACGGTGATGCTCTTTCTCCGTCAGCAGCAATGCTTCTCCAGTACGAAGGACCTCAACCTCCTACTCAAGGTCGAGTCTTCCGTATCCCTTCCTGGGGATCTTCGACAAACTCTTCTCAAACGAGTCACAGTATCAGGAGTCGTGCTTCGACGATCAATCATCAAGATGTCGAAACTGGAGTTATCGAAGAAGGAGTAGTTGAACCTTTACCTTCTTCGACCCACCTCGTCAACAACGTCTCGGGTAGTGATCCTGAGAAAGGAGCTTACGTGAACGGTCTGCCTCCTAAGCATGTCGAAACTCCGAAGCTGAGCAGCTATTTCGCTCTTGGACTACTTCTCGTCGTTACCGCTCTCACCGTGAGTCACCTTGACTTTTCTTTCTTTTTCGCCTATTTCAATCAGAAGCTGATCCTCTTCCTGCTCGTTCTACAGGGTGTCACTGCCGAGTTCCTCGTTTCATCGATTAGTGGTCTCACTGCAACCGGAAATATCTCGACTGAATTCGTCGCTTTGATCTTGTTACCCGTCGTGGGTAACGCTGCCGAGCATGTCACGTAAGCCCCTCAGGTCATCTCGCTCTTCGTCATTTGAGCTGATCTGATCTTCTCCCTCCCCGTCACAGTGCCATCACCGTCGCCACGAAGAACAAGCTTGACTTGTCTCTCGCTGTCGCTGTGGGCAGTTCAATCCAAATCGCTCTCTTTGTTGTTCCAATTCTAGTTCTTCTCGGATGGATAGTGGGGCAACCTTTGGATTTGGTTAGTCTCTTCTGCTGCCCCTTCTGCTGCAAGAGAAGAGCTGGATCGCTAATATTCGCTTTTACAATAGTTCTTCGATCCTTTCGAGACTCTTCTTCTCTTCCTCTGCGTTTGCGGTGTAAATTGGGCTATCGCAGATGGACGTACAAACTGGCTCGAAGGTCTCACTTTGGTCGTCGTTTACCTCATCATCGCGTGAGTTTCCATTTTCCTTTGCTCGTCACAAATAGCGTTCACTTCTGAACTAACTTGATCGTTACTCGATAGGTTAACTACGTGGTACTACCCTGGTGTCAGCGTCTAAATCTTCTCGATTCGTTTTCGATTTTCGCTTTTCTTTTCTTTTAAACCCTCTTCTCCTCCCTATTCGGTCTTTGTGATCTTTCCCCTTTGTCATCTACTATCCTCACACGCTTTCCATGACTTCCACCCCATCTGTGTTACTCCCATTCTCACCCCTCTGTCGGACTCTATCCTCTCGTCTCTCAAAATCAGTGCAAATGAATCAGGACAATCTCAACTTCTTCTTTCGAATTATCCTTCCAAGTTCTTTGAGAAGTATAATGTACAACAAAGCGAGACACAAAACAGAGCCATCTTCAAACAGATCCCTTCTTCTCCTTCCTAGTCACTTCCTCCAATCCTTGACTATCATCTCGTTCTTTCGAGAGCGGGATACTCTTGAGAGTGAGAGAGAAGAGGAAAGCGATTCCAGCTATAGCAATCATGGCGTACCAGATCGTGCGGATCGAGTCGGCGAAAGCTTCACGGGTCTGAGAACGAAGTGGTTCAGGTCTACTCGCAAAAGTTTGACGAGAGACGCGAGTCAGTTCCCACTCGTCATCAGAACCTGCGAAGGAAAAGTAAGGGACGTACAGAGATTTGATGTAAGGGATAGCTGCGAAAGCGATGTCACCAGAACCTCCGAGCTTTTGCAAAAGTGCAGGAGGGAGAGTCGAGTTGAGTCGGTTTTGGAGAATACTTGATCCGATACTGATTCCGACACATTGTCCGGCTGCTCGAATGAAACCGTAGAAAGCGCTCTATATGCGGCAACGGAGAATCGTCAGTTTGCATGAAAAGGAAGATAGCTAGCGGAAAGAGAGCGAGACGTACGGCGTAGGGTTGTTGAGCAGGCTTGAGTGGTGCGAGAACTGCAAAGTTTACTGAACTGTACAGAGCTCCTGCTCCAATACCGACGACGATCGGGCTAGATGAGTCGAAAAGAGTGAGCTGAAATGTCGTTGCGACAGAGAGAGCTAGAACGAGCTTACAATCCAATCCATTCACCCTTCTTTGAATGTCCGGTCAACAAAGTCATAAGTCCCATTCCAACAATAATAAGCGTCAAACCGAGGACCGTCTGAGTTTTGTAGTGGCCAGTTTTAGCGATTGAGAACCCGACAATCATTGCGAGAGGAGCGATTGTGAAGGAGAGGGTGAAGGAGTGAACTCCGGATTGAATCGCAGAATCTCCGACGACCGATTGTAGGTACACAGGGAAGAAATAGACTGGAACATAAAAATGCGGGAGTCAAGCCTTCGTTCAGAGGAGAATGAAAGAATTGGGAGCAAACTCACGAACTGCGAGAACGAGCAGCGAGTGCAAGAAGCAGATGATGTATCCCGCGACACTCGTGTAGTGAGTCAAAATGTTGAAGGGAACCGTAGGATGTTTCGAGAAGCGTTCGAGGTAGATGAAAAGAACGATTCCTGCGAGACCGAGAACGAGAGGAACGAGGGTGTGGAAAGACGCCCAAGAGTACGTGACACCTCCCCAGGTCAATCCGAGGATTGCGGAAGTCGCAGAGGCGACGAAGAGCAGGTTGCTACCGAGTGACGAGCACGTTGCGGTCAGAAATAGCTTCTTGTGAAAGAAAGGAGAACTGCACTTACTACCAATCCATTTGAGCCAACTTCTCCCGCCAAGTCGTCTTTGGAGTCTTGACACGAAGGAAACAGAAGACGAGGACGACTGCGATAGCGCAGATAGGTAGATTAACTGATTTCGTCAAAAAGAAGTTCAGATTCAGTCAGTTGAACAAGCTTCTTCTGCATTTGAAACATTGTCTGCGAAATACTCACGGTAGAAGAGCCACCTCCATTGTCCAGCACTACTGAGAGCACCTCCGACAGGAGGGCCTACCGCAGAAGCTCCTACGATAAGCGAGAACGACGAGTCAGTAAATAAAAGCAGGTCAACCTTGCGCGTAAAGAGATATACTCACCTCCCCAAATAGCTGCCATGAGACCAAAGAACGGTCCTCTCTCTGCGATAGGAACCAAGTCGACGACGATAATGGCACACTGCGCGACGAGACAACATCGTCAATGCTCGGTTTTTTGAATCGAGGACCAAATAACTCGGACTTACGAGAGTACTGATACCTCCTCCACCTGCACCTTGAACGGTTCGACCAGCGATCATCATGTCGACATTCTGAGCTGCTCCACAAAGAGCTGAACCGAGAGCGAAAAGTAAAATTGAGGCAATCATGACAGGTCGACGTCCGAAAATGTAGGCAAATCCTCCAGCTGTATCAGTTCGAAGGATCAGGGTGCAAATTCGAGACATGAGAGAAGCTTTCAGAGAGTAAAAGGAATACTCACTCCAAGGTATCAAAGCTGTCGAAGCGAGAGTGTAACTGCTACTGATCCAAGCGTATTCTCCAGTGTCAAAGTCGGCAGCAACTTTTCGAAGAGAGAGATCAAGAATAGTCAGCTAAAGCCTGCTCAGACGAAAAGGTTGAAAGAAGGGAACAAAAACTCACTCGAAGGTAAAGCGGTCGAAACCGAGGTTAAATCGAGAGCTGAAAGGAAGATACTGCAACAGATCGACATCATGACTAGCCAGAATCGAATGTCTCTAGGCTGGGATGAGATCTTGGGTACTTCTGGAGGAGAAAGAGCTGCTGTGATTGTTCGTTCAAGTTCATTTCCCTTTTCGTTCGTTTCGACCTCTTCTTCGCTACTCGATTTGCTCTTCTTGTTGCTGTTGTAGTCGAGAGAGACGTTTACGATTGTCGCTGCCGAAGAAGGTGATTCGGTCAACTCGTCCTTCTCTCCATCGTTGACCGGGGAAGAAGTAGCGGATCTGAAAGGTGGGAGAGTTTCAATGTCGGTACTTTCGTCCGTCGCTGCGATTGACGGTGTTGACATCGTCCTGGCGTGTAAGAGTGAGTAGGAAAGAGTAGAAGAGTAGAGAGTAGCTGCATGAAGGCTCCGGTGTGATTCAACTTTTTTTCGCTCGCGAGTGAACTCGAAAGGAAGCTAAAATGGAAAAAGTATGGAGGTCGGAGTCGGGCTTTAACATCAAGCTTCTTACGCTTCTTCAACACTTGTTAAGCAAAAGTTAATTTGAGGGGTAAAAGGGTAAAGGTTTTCGTTCGATCAACTAAAACTTTCGATGCGATTCGACTGAAAGGGCAACTCTGCGACGAAAAACGAAAGTAAGCTTTTAGACAGAGTTTGTCCTGCGAGATAATCTCGACGGAACGATCTATCGAAGAGAAACGGAACGCACGTTTCGTCGCTTCCATCAATGCCCGACGCCCGACGTCCGACGGGAGAACAAAAACCTCAAAACAAGATCAAGCTCGAACTAACCTCTAGTTCATTTTCTCGGATAGATCCTCGCTAAACCACTGAAGCTCGGTCAATATTTTCGTGTCTATTGATCTGTATTGCGAGCGAGAGTACTATAGTAGTGAGGGATCCATCGACTATGTCCACAAGTTGCGCGGGGTCCAAAAAGTTTCGTCCTTCTCTTTCACTTTGCGAACGAATTTGAGCACCAAGGCGTCTCGTTTCTTCTTGTCCCCTGCTGTGAGATCGTCAATGAAGAGTCCCATTTCTGCTTCAGGCCAACGAGATTTGAGCGAGAAGAGTTCCGAAAATCGAGTTGCTGGATCCGAAGAGAGCGAAGAAGAAGGAAGGTATTGAATCGAATTGAGAGGAGGAGGTTGAAAGATATGCACTCCCTGTAATAGCCAAGCAGATGATGAGATGTAGTCGAAAGACTGAAGAGAGCTTTCGGATCTTACCGAGAGAAGCGCAATATCGCAAACTGGAGCGAATCCACCGCACAATTCTTTCCATCTTGCGAGGAAAACGCCGAACGGTTGTTTTCCAAACTTACGCATCATCAAAGCGGCTCAAGACTCAGTTCAAGTTCGAGACGAAAAGGCAGAGAAGACGGAAACTCACTCCTCCATCGGCGAGCAAAACGATTCCCAACTCTCTGACAATCTGCTCAATCGCAAACTTCCACCTACCTTCTCGTTCATCAACTCTGTCCCCAAACCACCCAAGCACAGCTAAAGCGACTAATCTTCCACAGTCTACCGAGTCAAGTGCATCGACTAAATCTGGTTCATCCGCCTCGGAAACCATCTTCTCTTTCCCTTTCGCTGTCGTTGAAGATTTCGTCTTCTTGAATTTTGTTGTTGAATGAGCGAGTACAGCTGGCAGCGGAAGAGTCGATAGGAGAGATGGTAGAACTTGGAGGAGAAACGAAGTAGGAACCGGTCGTAGGTTGTCGTCGAGATCGACAACTCGTAGCTTCGTCAAAGCTCTACGGATTTCAGCGTCGGAAGCTGGCAGCCGTGACCGTAAATCGTCGAAAGAGACTTGTTTCGTAGGCTGTTAAACGTCGCAGAAGCGTCAATTTATATTCTCGTAAATTGGAAGTAGAGCTGGGCTTACAGGAGATTCGACTTCGATCACTTCGCCTTTATACTCACAGCCTTTCAGAAATCCAGCTAGCTTGTCCGTTTTAGCTACTCCTACCACCGCTTCGAGAGTTTCGTGCAAAACTGCCTCAATCTCAATGTTCTCTTTGACCCTCTTCCTCGGTCTCGCTTCATCTTCCATATCTTCATTCTCACTATCGAACCCAACTTCTGAATCAATAAGCTCTCCAGACTTGTTGAACCATTTCCCCCTACTTCCTCCTTGTTCACCGCTCGAGCAAATACACAGCGAATTACTGTTCTGAACTCCTCGGAGGGCGTAGGTTTGTGTAGGTGTGACTAGCGCTGCTGAATCTGTCGGATCTCCACGAATCTCGAGGGGTGTAGAGTCGGAAGAGTCGGTAGAGGTGAGTAGAGACAGGAGAGCTGGAGGAAGGGCAAGGAGCTGGTAGGTCGAGCGTTCGGTAGTGAGAGCTGATCCGGGAGTTTCAGAGAAGTGCAGAATCCGTTGTTCAGGCATGATGCAGAGTGGATTAGAGGGAGAAACCGCGACTCGACGTGATGATTCGAAGAAGGAGGAGAAGAGAGTGGGCCTCAGTAGTGCTGCACAGTTCCTTGACTATCTATTGTATATGGCGAGTAGGTTGTGAGCCTGAGTATGGCGGCGGAGGGAGAGAAAGAGGTCGTTCCGCTTTCTCGGTTCCTCTTGACCACCAACTCTACCCTCGGCATTCAGCATAGCGCACGTTCGCCAGACAAAGACTACCGAAGATCCACTGGAGAGCTACAAGTAAGTCTGCTACCCTTTTCTGCCTGATTTCCTCCCCTTTCACAACTCCATCCTCCCGACTTGATGAAGGCTCTGTACGAGCCTAGCGATCCTCCGTGGATGTAGCTGACACTGTTGCTTGTTCCAGATGTCGAATTCGGACTCTAAGATCCTTTCAACGCTTCCTCAAGAACTTCTAGACTATATCGTTTCTTTCGTTCCAAGTCACGCTCCCTCACGTCAGCCTCTCTCTTCCTTCTCCATGCTGCCAGGACGATTCACTAATCCCTCACGTCGATTGAGTAGAAGCAGAGCAGAGAGCCTTAGCTGTTTTGTGTCGAACTTCGAAACGATTC
Organism: Sporobolomyces pararoseus; assembly: GCA_010758995.1. Taxonomy (NCBI): domain Eukaryota; kingdom Fungi; phylum Basidiomycota; class Microbotryomycetes; order Sporidiobolales; family Sporidiobolaceae; genus Sporobolomyces; species Sporobolomyces pararoseus. The sequence goes on along the minus strand of RSDY01000004.1, from coordinate 103,069 downwards.
CTCCCTACCGCTCAACAGCTCCTCTACCATTCTCCTCTCAGCGACTCAGACTTAATCTCCTGGCGACGATCTCTGCGGCTCTTAGAAAGCCTCAGCTTCGACAACAAACGCCTCGGTCGTCTCGTGAGGTCCTTCGAGGGATTCGTCGAGTTCGAGGCAGAACTTCGCAAAATGGCTCTCCCTCCTAACCGCGGGTCTAGATTCCAGCGATCCGACCTTGACGGTGTTTCGATCTGGAAGTCTGAGATGATTGAGGCTTGTCCTATGCTCGAAGCAATCGACCTAAACCTCACAGACGGAAACGAGCTCCGAGAGATCGAGGCGGCACTCACTCAATCGGCTTCGACTATCTGTAGGATCAGATTTGGTGGTCGTGGCCGCCCTCGTGTAGGTGTCTTGGTCGTACCAGCCTTAGTAGAGTCTTTGTTCACAGGATTAGACTTCTCGAACCTTAGAAGAATCGAATTGAGAGCTTTTCAGCTAATGGGCCGACCAGTACTTCTTCCAATTATGCCTCGCCAAATCACTTCTCTCAAGAATGAGCAGCTGCTTTCGATGGTCTGCCTAAGCTGTTTCTTCCCCTCGGACCCGTCAAACCTTCAGAACGTTTCCCTCCGTCTTCATAACTTCGTATCGACCGATTATACCACGTTCTTCAGCCTCGTTCCAGCTTCAATTCAAGTTATCGCTCTCGATTGGCCACCTTACGTCCACACTTTCGACGATCTCGAGTCGTACGGTCGCAACGACGATTTCCCATCGATCCTTCCCCAATACTTCACCGCCCTCCCTCAATTAACCAGCCTTACTCTTAGAGGCTTTCAAGATCCCTCAGTCTCCTTCCTTCACGTCCTCGCCACCTCATCTCCCCTTCTTCGTTCCCTCGACTTCTCCGACTGCTTTTGGTTCCCTTCACACGTTTCGACTACTCCGAACGATCGCCTCAACCCTTTCCGAGACCAGGATGTTGTCAAAGCTCTCAGCAGTCTCAAGAACTTGAGGAGGATCGAGTTTGGGTATTTGCCGAGTTGCGAGAAAAGTTCATACGATGGATTGAAAACGAGTTTGAAAGAGATCGGTATCGAGATGGAATGGCAAGTAATAGGAGAATTGGATTCTGCTTCTGCACCTTGGTAGAGAGCTGACGTGGAAGTAACACTGAGTAAGGCTTTGGGCTTCTCTTCCGGGAAAAGCAAAACTCTTCGGTGTCGGAAAGAGAAAAGATCGAACGAAAGGAAGAACAAGGAGTTTCGAAATGAGGGTAACTATCGAACGTGAGAGGAATAATTGCAAGTTGCAGAAGGATAAAGAGGGGAAAAGGAGGAGGGAAATTCAAACGAAAGAAAAGATGTTAGGGGTAAACCATGAGAGCGAATCACTCGGATCCGACACTCGTGACAAACCACAAATCGGGATGACTTGTGCAATACAAAGGCACTACCAAGGCAATTCCGTTCCATCGTGAGAGAGGAACTTTCCGTTGTGTTCTCTCGTAGCTTTCGCAAACACATTCTTGAGCCTGTGTCGGCAAATCCATGGATCAGTCAGTAGATCTAGACAGCTCATAGATCTGAAATGTAAGGCTTACGCTAGTTCTGCCGCTTCGGAAGGTTCTAGAGCTCCGGTGGTATCAGTTCCCGCATTCATGTCTGTTTTGACGTAGCTGGACAAACGCGATCCGACAGATCACATGTCAGTGTGGAAACGGTGTACAATACGAGATCTCAGCGAAAGAGGACTGCTCAGCTTGCCCGGGATGGAAAGCTGAGCTCATATCAAAAACGAGGGCCAGGAACTAGTCAGCTTCGTCCTTGATCCTTTTTTTCCGAAAGAGAAAAGCTTACGGATAATCGTGAAACCCTCTTCTCCAAGCTCTGCACTCAACTTGATAGCATACATGTTGACAGCAGCTTTCGATGCCGAGTCTAAAGTCATTCCACAGTTGCGTTTTGTGCAAAGGGAGAAATGATTTTCAGTGCGTCAGCGCTGTCTCCTCTCTGTCCGCTACACAGCGAGATTCTAATGACTTACAGGCACTTGCGAAAGGCTTCCTCGCCCACTCGCTGCTGAGACTTCCGACAAGCGAAGAAGTTACAAAAATCTGCTTCTTTTCTCCTTTCCTGAGTAAAGGCAAGAAGGCATTGACCGTGTTGACAACTCCAAATAGATTCGTAGAGAGACTTAGTTGAAGCTCTTCTTCGGAGCTGTGTCAGAGGTTTCAGGTCAGCTAAGGCGACGAGAGAAAAATCAAAACGAAAGAAGCTAACAATTGCGTCGAGCTTTTCAGACCTCCTCCTGCGACTCCAGCGTTTGCGATTACAACGTCTAGTCCTCCAGACGACTCGAAGAATCCTGAATCTTCAAGCGCACGAGCCGCTTCCTGCATTGACACTTCGTCTCAGCTTCGCACGAACCTTTCCGCCGAAAAACAGTCTCGACAAAGAACTCACCTTGGTAGATTCAGAACTGGTTACATCGCACTTGACCACGAAGAGTCTGTCTCCGAATTCTTTCTTGACTGGTTCGAGTTGAGATGCGTTAATGGGATCTCTCACTGCTGCGACGACTCGAACCGAGGGAGAAGATTTGAGCAGTTCTTTCGTGTAGTTTAAACCGAGACCTCGAGAAGCGCCGGTGAGGAGGTAAGTGGTGGTTGTTGCAGCCGAAGTGCTCATGTCGTCGAGTACAGTAGTGATTTGGAAGAAAGTGAAGAGACAGGAAAGAGAAAATGAACTGAGCCGAGTCGAGGGGAATTTGAACAATTGGCAAGTGGGGAAACTTGCTCGGCCGAACGTTCGAATACGTTAGCTGACGAACGCACTCCGTTCGGCAGTGCGAAGATTCGAAGATTTGCCTTCCTCGTAAGCGTCGACGCTCGGACCTTCCGGCTATCTCGACCTCTCGTCGGCATGGAAACAGCCCTGCAACTGGAGATTGAGAGCGAACACGTATCGGAAAAGTAGGCAGTATAGGAAAGAAAATTGCTAGATTTTGCACAACAAGCACAGAAGAACGAAAAAGCGGAAACAGCGAAGTAAAACATCCACACGATACACCGGAAACTCTATGAACAACCCTGTACTTCCTTTCGCCGAGAAAATCGTTCGTTCAATCGTCCCCATCGGCGTTGAAAGCTGGAACGAAGAAAGTGAGAACTCCTCCACTCATGTTATCTTTTGCTGTTCCGACGTAGACGTAGAAGATTGCACAATGTCCTGGGCAGAGACCTGAGGAAATTTAAGAGAATGATCGATGGTCAAGTGTCGAGAGAGTTGGTGAGAGAGAAGAGTAAGAAAGCAACGAGAGTTTCAAATGGATCAGTCTCTTCCTTTCGCATTGATTCACGAGAAAACGAAGCTTCGACAGACTCACAGAAGATAGTTTGTCCAGCAACTGTATAAGCGTTGAGAAACTTTAGGAGATGTTTAGTTTCGACCGTGACTGAGAACATTGCGTTTGGATCTTGAATCGGGTTCGTCATTTGTTCTAAGTCGAGAGAAGGCTCTCAGTAATGCAGTCATCTTAAGCAGGAAGAGGAGAAGGGCGAAGCAGAACTCACCATCTACACCTATATTGGGTTTCTTGAGATTCATCCAGTCTGTTTCGACTCGAGCTTCGTCCGCTTCGGCTCGTAAGCTGTCTCACGCAAGTCAAATCGAGTCGTTCCGGATCAGTAAGCTGACAAGGGAGCTACTGTAGAAGGAGGCTCACCGAAACGTTCCAGCGTTGTTCGCAGACAGAGTAATTACGGGAGAAATCGTTTTCATCCTTTCGGCGACAGTTCGGATGATTTGAAGTGGAGGAAGAAGAAGAGCAGCCTGATCACGAAATTAAGATTCGTCAGTGATACTCGGAAAGTAGAGAATGGATGCGCTCAAGTCGAGAAGAGAAACCGAGAAAGGAGAAAGGACTGCTCAAATGTTCTAAGCAGACACGTTCCCGAGTTCTCTCAACGCGAGGTGATATACTTACATCGGGAGTAGGGCACATAGGTTCTCTCAGCGCTTGAATGTCTTCCGTTTTCTTCACTTTGACGAAAACATCTTGAGTAATTTCGAGTTTCTTTCCCTGCCGACTCTGTTTGACGCTTTCTAATCAGTCGGGAGGACTTTTTGTAAAAATTGGACGGGAATTTACTAAACTCTCGATAGTGAGCGATAGGACTGCATGAGAACCTTTTCCAGATCCTCCTGGACCTGATCCTCCTCTCTTGAGCAACCTAATCAACGTTTGAGTTGCACCCTATCAGTCATGCACTCCGTTAGCAAGCCCTTTCTGTAGATCTCCACCTTGAAATCGAAGAGAAGAGCTCACAGCAGCAGATTTGAGAGCTCTTGCGAGAGAATCTGTAGCTACTTCTAAATAAATTTCGTTTGCCGAATTCGACTCGAGTCGGAAGGCGGTATCCATTCTGAAGATCGAGTTCTATGTATGGCGATCGGATCAGTGTGTGGTTCACCTAGATGGAGAGCTTGAACTTACACAAGCAATTTGGCTGAAAAGGGGGGAGGAAAGATCATCAGTCAACTTCCGGTTCGAGAGCGAAGAAAAGGTTAGGTAGTTCACCTCCACACTTGTACTCCTCCTCTCTCTCCTTGACAAATCAGATGGAGCGCATCTGCTGTTAATTTGAGAGTTGCAATCTTTGAAAGTGGAGCGAGAGAACTGATGACTCTGGAGAATTGATTAACGTTCGAGATCTCGGCTCGGAAGCGCATAGCACTCGATAGAGTGGTGGGAACCTTCTCAGCGACTTTTGCGAGAACTTGAGGGGTGTGGAAGAGGAAGAAAGTTGGATCGCTCAACTTGATCTCTCTTGACCTACTATTTCTCACTCGCCGAATTCAATCACAAGGAGATACATCTGCCAAACATTCAACACAACCTAGGTGAGCTACAATGTTGTACTATCGAATTCTACACGTAAGGAGGTTAAAAGGGAGGACCGTGAACTCTCTTGAGATCTGACCCAACTGCTCTCACGAGTCAGGACTGATAGTGAAGCAAGCAGAGAGGGAAAGAGAGGATCATGTAACATGAGTAAAGTTTTATAGGAGTTAAATGGAGAGATTGATGGTGGGGGACCGATCTTGTTCAAACGGTCGGACCTCTCCTTTTCCAGCAGGTTCCAAGTAGACGACTACTCGTTCGAATGCATCGTTGCTGACTACAGCTCACTCTTGATTACTGCAGAATGGTGCTACCTTACATAGTTGACGACGTTCTCGAGCAAATTTTTGACACAATTCATGGCCTAAACCGCGCTCCGACTAGTCAGTCTCCCTCCCATTCTCTCGCCAATAGTACAGCAAAAGATCTGATTGAATCTCCTTTAATTGTCATGCAGGGGTATCACAGTCCACTTTCGCGTCTCTATGTTTAGTTTCGAAACGATTCCTTCACCTCGCTCGACCTCACCTTTACTACCGTCCCCTCTTCGCCGATCTCGAACATCCGGAGGAGGTAGCTCCTAAACTCATCTCAAGTCTCAAACGTGATGCAGGTCAACTGGGTCAACTCGTTCGATCACTTTACGGCACTAGTCACTGGATGATGAAAATACCGAAGAATCAACGGACTCTGTGCTACGAAATCCTCGAGCTTTGTCCATACATTCGGGCGCTCTCACTACTCCTGGACAACGCCATCGATCTCAAGATTGTCGAACAGCGTCTCTCGAACACTCAAGGAATCGAGGTTCTTCTTCTGACTCCGATCGATCCGAACGTTGGTCGAACTGACGTTATCGTTCTCGGTAATCCTTATGGACCATGGGGCGACAAATTGATTCGTACCGCTCTCAAACTACGTCCTTTCGCGAACGTCTCGTCTCTCGACCTCGATCTCTACCACCACCCAGCCGTCGAACAACTCCCTCGCTCGAGCTTGCTGTCATTGAGGAAGTTCCAGCTCCACGTTGGGAACTCCACACTCTCTCAAGCTATGCAATTCTTCCCCGTCAACATGGAACACCTCACCTACTTTGAGATCGCTCTACTCAATCCACCTACTTCCGACATCGTACAAATCCTCTCTCTTCTCCCTTCAAAGGTCAACAGCATCCTCTTCCTCGACGCTCACGATCATAGATTCGAAGCTTCGATCGACGACTATCGCATCAAACCTCCAGCAATCTCCTACGAACCCGAAATCCCAATTCCCGATCTCCAACGCTTCTCTCACCTCACCCAACTCTTCCTCTTGTCCTTCCGTGGCCCTTCCGTCTCCTTCCTCGAATCTCTCTTCAACGCTTCTCCCCTTCTCGGAGAACTGTCGCTCGAAGGTTCATTCTGGATTACCGAGAGAGCAGTTTCTCCTGAGACGAATGACGAAGAATATTACGCCTTGGCCTTCCAAGAGGAGGAGGTCGTTCACGTTCTCAAACAATATAAGAAACTGTACCTAGTTCACCTCGGATTCTTACCTGTCGTAGAAGGATCTCTCAAGTCTCGAATGTCTTTGATAGAGGATTATTCGGAAAAAACGAGAGTCAAGGTTCTTTACAATCCGGTTCTCGAGAAGAGACCGCCTCCTCCACCTCTACATTTCACTGTAGGTATCGTCGTTTACAGGGAGGATGAGTCTTTCTTGCTATTGGTCAAAGCTCTCTATCGTAAATGCTTTTTCTTCTTCTTCGTTTGAATATTGGTGTGACTCTCGTTCCTTTAATTTCCAATCTCGTCCCTCTCCTCTTCTAAGTAGTGATACGTCTGCTTCGTTTCGTTTCCTCCCGCTTCAGTCAGTTCCTAGTTCCGTTGCTGTGCAACTTCCCTTAGACATTCAGTTTTCGTTCGAGCAGTTCGTTGCAAAGGTTTCTGTCCCTTTCGTCCTTCTATCCAGCGAGCCGAATAAATCGATCCTTTCCCATGTCGTGTGACTGCTATCTGAGCGGCGAAACAAGATTGCGATTCGAAGAAGAATCTTTTGACAGCTGCGAAGGGTTGACTTAAAGTTGAAGTAGTTGAAACTTGGCTTAGCCTTCTCCTTCAATCTTTCTCGCACTCGATCACCTATCTACTTCGAACCACATACACAGATCACTTTCCTGAACCTCTTCATTGACAGATCAAGCACCCTAGAGAGTTTGTTTACACCGCATCGATTATCATCATCATCAATCAATGTCATTCCTCGACAAGTTCAAGGCAACTTCGAAGCAAGTAGGTATTCAAGCTACTGCGTTTGCTAAACAAGTAGGAACAGAAGTACAAACTGGTGGTCAGAAAGCACTTGTCAGTTTCAAATTGGAGAATGAAGTCAGTCCCCCCCCCCCTCCCCCCCATCTCTCTCCCCTTCAAGAAGTCCATTCTCTTGTTAGCTGACTCGAAAGGAACGGTGAGGAGTTGTAGTGTACGAAAGCAGCAAAGACTTTACAATCATTCTTGGCAGATCCGAACCACCCAGAATCGGCACTCAATGCGATTCCTAAAGCAGTTCTCAACAAAGCGAAAGGGTAAACTTTTGAAACTTCTACCCGATTTTAACTCTTTCAGAAAACTGAGCTAACTTCTATTACACGCGAGAGAAAAATCTAGATTCGCGATTTTCGCAGTGTTGAAAGCTGGATTCGTTTGGTCTGGAAAAGCAGGTTCGGGGGTAGTAATCGCTCGTTTACCGGACGGTACTTGGTCTGCTCCTTCTTGTATCGCTACCGGTGGAGTAGGATTCGGGTTCCAAGTCGGTGCAGACATCTCAGAGGTAAAACGATTTCTCTCTCTCTCTCTCTCCCCGCAAAGATAAAAAAAAAAGCTAAACAACGAAAAATTCTTTCCTCTCAGTTTGTTGTCGTACTCAATTCTCAAGAAGCTATTTCAGCTTTCGCGAAAGGCGGAAACGTTACGATTGGTGGACAACTAGGTGCAACTGCTGGACCTATCGGTGTAGGAGGAGCAGTCAACACGGCTCTCGTCAACCCTTCTCCAGTTTTCACCTATTCTAAATCGAAAGGTTTGTTTGCTGGAGTCAGTTTGGAAGGAACGGTTTTGATCGAGAGGGTAAGTAGGGGAGGGATGATCTTTCCATTGATCTGCTGAACTGAATCAAGGAAAACTGATGTCGAAAATTCTTTTTTCGCGGGTTGTGTGCGATTTTTAACAGAAAGATGCGAACGAAGCTTTCTACGGTCAAGTGAGTTGCGGAACCTTCTCTCGACAACAAGCTCTATGCTAATAACTTACCGTTGTTACAGCCTATTCCTGCTGTCGATCTTCTCTCCGGAAAAGTTCCTCCTCCCGAAGCTGCAAGTTCTCCCTTGTTCCATCGTTTTAGTCACTGCGCGATCAAACTGACATTCTCTCCTTTGAGCGACAGGCATCTGCTCTCTACGAGACGATCGAAGCTGCCGAATCAATCGATGAATCAGGACTCCCAGACGCAGCTTACACCGTTCCCGATGGTCAATTAGGTGGTGAAACTCCTCTCGATCCTACGACTGGAAGACCTACTGCAACTGGTGGTAAACAAGGGGAAAGCTTATTCGATGCTGGACATGAAGGGGGAGCTGCTGGAACGCGATAAAAACAACAGAGGATTGATTTTTCGTTACAGTTTTTCGTTTTCCCGGTTTTTCTTCTTTTTTGTTTTATTAACTCTCTAGTGGTTTTCTCTTTCTGTCTGTTGCGGTTCTTCTCTGCAGTTCTAAGAGTTTTGTGACGACACCGCCTCTCGGCTCGCTCGCGGAGTAACAATTGAGAGCGATTTGATTGGTCTCTCGGAAAACGTAAAAGTTTGAATTGAAACTTCCATTCCCTTCCCTCTCCTTCCTTTTCTTCCTCTCCTTTCCTTCCACCTCATCACCACTACTCTTCTTCCTCGTTTCAATTACTCCTCATTCTCAAATCCTATCAAGCTCTCGACTCTCGCCGCTCATTCGAATCTTCGCTCAACCCCCACATCAAGCTAATTCTACAACACCATGTCTACTGTAAGCCGCGGACGTCCTCTCCTTCTATGTGATGAACCTTCAAGCTTACAGAGTCTCTTCCTCTCTCTCTCGTTTGCTTTAATTCAATTTTCCCTTTCGTTTCTTACCCCCCACAAACTTGATCCGAACAATCCTCTTCCCACCTGACCTCGACGTCTCTCAATCCCTTTTCCTTTCCGCATTCTCGCTGCCTGACACTCCATAGAAACAACAAACTATCATTTGTGGCGTCAATTGTGCTTGTGCACCAACTCAACCTGCTGCTACTTCTGATTCCTCTGCAAATTGTTCAGCTCATGAAGGATGCGCTTACGCGAAAGAAGGTAAATGTGGTTGTGAGAATGGAGTTTGTAAAGCTTCAGAAGCTAAAAAAGGTTGTGAGAAAGGAAAGAATGTAAGAGCTATATCCCCCCTCATCCTTTTGAATTTGCTTTTTCTTTCGAAACTTCTCATCAGCTTTTGAGAGAGAAGGTTTGACTTCTTATGAACTGCGAGCTGACACTGTATTTGATTCGAGGGTGTGGTAGGGTGAATGCTCTTGCGCTGCAGGAACTTGTGAAGCTGCAGAGAGCGCAAGGAAATCTTGCGCAAAGAACGGAGAATGCGGTTGTCCTCCTGGAACCTGCAAAGCTGGTAAGCACCGCCTTCTCTTGAGTTCTCTTCAAGACTTTGAAGCTCGAAGACTCGAAAAGAGTTTGAGAGGCTCGCTGAATGCAGACTGAATCTTTCGTTTTCTTTTGCGAAACAGCTGGTTACACTTCGTAATATCGAACAAGGCCCATTGTAGTATAGCTTCTTTCGCCTCGGTTGTGCAACGTTCAGTACATTTCTTTTGATCAGTGAATGTACCGAATCGCTGTGGGATACGCTTGATCTCTTCAAAGAGAAAAATGGACTCGCTAGTTGCGAACAAGGCATTCGTCAAATCAGTCCTCCGCAAAACAGCCTAAGCCTCGAACCAACCTATTTCTTGGCAAGGAGTAGCCTCGGTTAACTGAAACTTTCTAGACTCTCTTCCCGCGTGAAAGGTTTTTTGCGATTGCCTTTCGTCCTGCGACTTCAGCTCTTTCTCTTGAATCTCCAGCGATTTCTCAACGGTATCCTTAGCGACAATCGGCAAGCGAGAAATGCTTGATGATCAGAGTGAGTAATACGCTGGTCGAATTAACAGCAGGACTAGAACAGAAGAAAAGGAAAGTGAAAAACGAGAAGCACCAAATCTGAATTCCTAGTCAATCATCGCTTCACTGATCCTCGTAATCTGTATGGTACTCTTCACAATAATAGCACTTCATCCCTTCGATTCGACAGGTCTCCCATTGGCATACTATCCCTTTATCTCTCATCGCTTTCTCCAACTTCTTGTACTCCCCAGTCACGGTCGTCGGCAAGTACCCTAGGTGCAAGTCCCTGAGATGTTTGAACTTGCTTAACTCTTTTATGACCTCCTCCTCCTGAAAAATGGACCTGAAGTACGAGGTCGTTCGCGAATCTGCATTGTTTGGCTCGTTCGGAATCCAGAAGGACTCTCTGAAGTCGATTTCGCGGAGGAAGGGACAGGTAGTTGCGAGGGAGAATAGAAGTTTCGGAGAAGGTCCGACAAAGCCACCGAGTGTCAGACGGCGGAGTTGTGAGAATTTGGTGAAAGGCTCGAGTGGGAAGGTGAAGTGTTGGGGAGCGAGGCGGTATTCAGAGATGGTCGGTGGACAGAACGAAGCCCCGGAGAGTAGTATAGTGAGCTTTTGTAGCTTCGGCCCGAGGTGATTGAGGATCGGTAAGAGGCTCGAGCTTGGATAAGTCGAAGAAGTTCGTAGGAAGAGATCGACGAGTTCAGAAGTGTCACGGGGAAGAGCTCGAATACAGTTCGCGAGAGAGACAGATGATAGACCTTTGACTGATAGGCAAGTGAGGAGGTGGGGTATCGAAGGACGAATTTGGGAAGTGATAAAGTCGAACGAAAGATCTTGAAGGTAGAGGTTTTCGATGTTCGATAGTTCTGCAGCTTGGAGTGCAGCAAGAACGAGGTGGAAGGTCATGCCGAATCCGTAAGGGAAGGTCCCGCTGTGGTAGGCGACGAAGACGGCGGCGTTGAGAGTGGTCGAAGCGGCGGGTCTAATTGCTTTGAGGACCGTTTCCAGTTCGGCCTGCGTTGCGAAGAGAACTTCAACGAGCGCTGTTCGAGGACAGATTCGGAGGACTTGAAGGTACCACGCGAAAGCGGGAGTGCAGCCTCGAGCCTGGTAAGGAAGTTTTGATCCGAATCCTTGATAACGAAGGGACTTGTACCAACGTCCGAGTCCTTCTAGTGACCTGACCATTTTCCCGAGGGCACGTCCGTTCATCGTGAGGCTATCGACGAGGTTGATAGCTGCAGTCCAGCTCGGTTGCTTCTTCAACCCGAGGAGAGGCTTGTCGTACAAACAAGTTCTGACGGGATCGACGAATCGCTTTGAGACTCTTGCGAGGGAAGCGAGTGATGATTGTCGTGACAAACCTGCTCAGGCGCACGAACTCGTCAGTCATGGCCTGCAATCTGCAGAAGAATCAGCTCACAACGACATCCGACAAACTCGTCGTCAACTTGAGAAAGTATGTGATAGATGAGCTCGTTTGGTAGGTTTTGTATCGACATGATCTGAGAGATAGAAGAGCAACCGTCAGCGTTGATCCTTCAAGCATGAGACCTTGCAGATTGAGTGACGATAGTGAGCCCAACCGATTTCCCTCTTTCAACCTCGCAAAGATCTCCTCTTGTACTCCTGATTCGTGAGATATACGTCTACAAGTACTTCTGCTGTTCTCCACTGCGACTAACTGGCGAGACAGGCTGTGAAGTCGTTCAGAATCCCTTGATCTCCAGTTGAAGGTTCTCGACTTGCTCCTAGGTGAGAGCCGTGAGAAGAGTATCTATCTTACTTTACCAAGTCTCTAGAGATAGTGGGAGGTCCAATCTGCCGTAGTCGAGACGAGGATCTTTAAAGGAAAGGAGCGAAGGTTCGTCGCAAGAAAGTTCCTCTTTTTCAAAAACGAATTTTCTTCTGACACGTCGTTGCTCCAATCAAAGACACTCAGGTAATGCAGGCTAAAGTCGGCAAGCAGCGCAGAGAATGCTGTCCCAATCTCCACCTCAATACGCGTAATTTTCGCTCGACGATGTGCGTCTGTCTCGACCGTAATCTCGCAAGGGCCTCCACCAAGATAGCAGTGAAGAGATAGAGCATTGCAAATCGAAAATCTCCGACGACGAGACACAAACGGAAACTCTGATCCATCTCCTTTCCTTTCCTTTTTTTTTTCGATTCTTCCCTCCTACAGTCGACTCTAGTCACAGATCTCCGGCTTATCCAGTACCAGTCCCGAGGTGGTAACCTCCACACTCCCAGCACAGTTCAGTCGGCTTCCTGCATCTTTGCCAGTTCAAACTTACTCCTCTCTCCTTCATAGCTTTCTCAACCGATTTCATTCTTCCCGAATCAGTCGTAGGTAGAATGCCCAAGTTGATCGATCTGAGATATTTGAACTGAATGAGTTCTGCTAAAAGTTTGTCGGAGGGAACGATAGTATCGAGGAAGGAGGTTAAAGCGGAGAAAGCGAGGGAAGGTTGACTGTGAACCCAGAAAGAATCGGAGAAGTCGAGGTCGGTGAGGAAAGGGCACGAGGCAGAAAGCTGAGCGAGTAGATTGAGGGAAGGACCAACGAAGGCGTGAAGGACGAAGGACGAAAGATTCGTGAACTTGGAAAAGATTTCGACAGGGAAGGGAAGGTTCGGAGGAGGTGGAAGATAGGTAGAAAGGATAGGCGAACAACGACTGATGAGCTTGAGATAGATTCGGATGGATTGTATCGGAGGCGTGAGTCGCTTCAGAATGGTCAGAAGTTCTGGATCAGAGTAAGGCGAAAGAGTGTTGAAATGCACAGAGGTGAGGTATGAGAGGTTTCTGGGTAGAAGCGAGCTACAGTCGGAGAGATTGACGCCCTGTCGATTACCTTGTAGTGAGAGAATTCGTAGACGTTGTTCGAGTGGTTGGAACGTACGAGGAACAGCCGAGGGAGGAAACGAGATGTCTCGTAAATCAAGACATTCGACGTCGATTAGAACGGGATTTGCAAGAGCTACCGTTACGAGTTTTGATGACGGGTACCACTTAGTTGGAGAAAGCGGGTGGCGATAGCTAGGGAAGACGAGGGTGCACAGGGTCGTTGTTGCTGATGCACGAATAGCTTCGAGAGCTTTCGACATTTCGATTGGGTTTTCGAAGAATAGCTCGGCTACTCCCAATCGAGGGCAAAGTCTTAGGACTTGAAGATACCACGAAAAAGCTTCAGTGCATCCTCGGCTTTGATAGGGTAGTTTCGGCGGGTTTCGATCTTTCAGGAGAACTCTGTACCATCGAAGGATACCAGAGTGGGATTCAATCGTTTTACCGATTGCTCGTCCGTTAGCACTGATCCCGCCGACGAACTGAACTGCAGCTTTCCAGGTAGGTTTCTGTCCAGTTAGAAAAGGGCGATCGTAGAGATATTTTCTTGCGTGAGGCGTGAATCGTTTCGAGACGAGCGCGAGGGAGGCGAGTGAGCTTTCACGTTTCGATACTGTCGATAATGATCTCCAGTCAATCGATTCTTGCGCTTTACGACATTGAACCAGAAGAGGAAGAACTCACGAGCGTCGTAGTCATCTCCTTCTCGTTCAGCGTCGATTTGCGACACTACGAGATCGATCAACTCGCTCGGAAGAGCTGAGAGAGTTATCATCTATAGGTTGAAAGCAAGAACTTTAGCTCGTACTCTGAGAAAGGAAGCAGAGAAGATGCTGTAAAATCTCGAGACGAGAATAGTGCTGCCGAACGTTTTCAACTCCTCTATCTCTAGGAGGATCTTGCTTCGATACCTTCGAGAAGTAGTTCTCATAGTCCATCTCGCTTGATCTCTGCAACACCTTCAAGCGCTGTTCGACCTCTAAATTGCGAGAAACCCAGCCCAGTCGCTGCTCCCTCTGAGGCCCAGCGTCTACCTCTGTAGTTGCGATAGTATCCCTCTAGCATCCTCGAGCAACTATCACATAACCCAACGAGATCCACCTCTCGGCTGACCCAAGTGATCAACTGATTCCCACTCTCCCTCCTGTCGAGCCCTGAATTATACGGAAACGGGATGTAGACTTACCTCGGAGTTGTTGAATGCGTACTAGTGAGGTCCAGCTGATGTTTGAGTTGTCGAAAGTGAACAGTCGGAGAGCAAGATTCCTCTCTCGAATGTTGAACCAAAACCAACCACCTCGACTCAACCAGATACAGCAGAGACCTCGCAGAACTTACATCAGATATCTCAGGTACGTCTTAACCAGTCAAAGAGCTGCTCCACGGGCGTTTGAGGGAAAAATAAGGGAGTAATTGATCAAGGCGGTTTGAGCGTCTAACACGTCGAAGGAGAGGATACTAGAGCTTCATCAAGGTTCGAAGGAGCTACTGAACTAGTCTGAAAGCAGCGCTATACTCGAACGGCTTCGTCAAGTGCTCTCGACAGAAAGAGGAGACTCGCTTCTCTCTTTCTCACCTCTCAAAGACCCTCGCGAAGAGGACAAGAGCTGACCTTGTTCGCTTCCTTACTCTTTACAGATGTCTATTCAGTCACTGCCTTACGAACTGCTCGACTTGACGTTTTCGTTCATTCGCGATCTCGAGGGGCCAAATGGTGAGCATTCTTCTTCCTTTTCCTCTTCCTGAGCTCGCTCAGTCAACTGACACTGCGATAAACTGCACAGTCAACTCACGAAGAGATTTGTGCTCGGTCGCCTTGATCTGCAAATCCTTCCTCAATCCAGCTCGACAACATCTCTACTCTCGACCTCTCGATCGAGGATCTCGGGTTATGTGGCAGAAAGCAGTCTGCCTTCACCGTACACCCTCCTACTATCCTTCTTTAGCGTCTCTCGTACGGGACCTGAGAGGATTGGGCATCTGGATCCTCGACTTAAACTATTTCAAATATTCGAGTCTCGCCCTTCCTTTTCAACGAGCAAATTGTTCGGTCGGTGCTGCATGGTGCTCTGCTATCGTTCAACTCTGTAGGAATCTTCGACATATTGAAGTTCCCTCGGCATCTCTCCTAGACTCGTCTGATATCCCCCAGAACCTCAAACCTTCGACTTCGACCCTGGAAACTGTCAAATTCTTTCAACCCTACACATCAGACTATGGCGATTTCTCAGCATGCAAACGTATCGACGCATTCCTCTCAAGCTCAATACTCAAGAACGTGAATGCGGTTGAGATCGAAGATCCCTCTCACGCAATTCTTCCTCCTTCCCTCAACGTCGTTCCGAAGAGTCTCTGACTCTCAGGCAAAAATCGCACATTTACCCAGATGCAGCAGTATCTCCCAACGAACCCTTCATCTCTTCAAAACCTCGCCATAAGAGTAGTCTCTCTCGGAAACGACGATTTCCAGTCGATTCTCGATCGAGCTCCTTCGACTCTTCGCTCTCTTCAGATTGAATCCGGTGTCACTCGATCGGATTATCGACCCAAGTTCGACTTGTACCTTTATCCTGAAAGGCTCCCCCAGCTTTCTAATCTTTCCTTTCCCTCATTGCATCTTCTTCGTTCTCTCGTTCTTTCCAATTTACACGGTCCGACTCTGTCGCTTCTCGATATAATCCTCCAGTCTTGTCCTTCTCTAGCTCACCTCAGCTTCTCTCGTTCCTTCTGGCTCGTCGAGGTCCCTCTCTCTTTACTACCTCCCCGGGTTCCCGCGCAAATCATTTTCCCTGGACACGACCTACTGAAGACGCTCCTACAATACTCACAGCTTCGCTTCATCGATCTAGGATACCTCCTCACTCGCAGAACCGATCGTTATCGAGATCTCGAAGAACGTTTGATGAAAAACGGAGTTCGAGTCGAATGGATCGAATGCATTGACTGAGGGGACTGAGGACTTCAGCAGGTGGAGGCGACGAGGAGAATTAGGAGGAGCAAGCGCAGTAGGGAGCGAATGGCGAGCGTGATCCAGCGAAGGAGGGAGAAGCGAAAGCAGGTCGAGGAAATGAGCTCGAAAAAAAAGTCAGTGGAGGACCGAGTGAGCTGGTACATAGTCGGAGAGAGGAGATGGTTCTGACTTACTGCTACTTCTGCTGTACAATGTAAAGTGTTGATTTGCTACTCGAAAAAAGGGAAGAAGGTAAATTTCCGAACGAGTCCCCAGAAAGTTGTCTGATATATTTTTACCCTCTCTCGATCCACACACATACAGTCTCACGCTTTGACTTGAGAGCGTGTTGCGGATGAACGATTGCCGCTAAGAACACGAGACGAAACAATTGATATTTTCGCAACTTCTCTCTTGCTTCTCACCTTTCCCTCAATTTTCCGCCTGCAGCTCGAGCTCGACTACGCTATTGCACATCGAGATCTAGAGAGCTTGAACACTATCTTCAAGACCCGGACAGGACAGAACGAGCAAGCAACCAGCTACGAAAGATGGCAGCTTCAGTATTCCCGGCAACTTCGTCGTTGATTACTGTAGCGACTTGTTCACTCAATCAACATGCATTAGACTTCGATGGTGAGCCCTTTCTCATACCTCCTCGTGACGAGGTGAAGCTGATCTTGTAAGAGTTTGATGAACTTCGAAAAGGTAACCTCGAACGTATCCTCAAATCGATAAAGATTGCCAAGGAGAGAGGTTGCAAGCTACGTATCGGACCAGAGTTAGAGATCACGTAAGTCTGCAAAGTCTCATCTGCCGAGATTGTTGAGAGCGAAGTCGTTGACGTCGCTAAACATTCCTTCCCTTTTTCCAGCGGATATGGATGTCAGGACCATTTCTTGGAAGGTAAGTCTGAATCACTGATTGGAATCAGCTGAGCCGAGAGCTGACCGGATGCTTGAACAGGCGATACTCACCTTCACTCTTGGCAAGTTCTCGTCAAAATCCTCGAATGCGAAGATGCTATGGGTATGCTCGTAGATGTCGGAATGTATGTCTTATCTGAGCTTACTCGAGGTCTGCAAGTGACGATTGAAGCTGACATTCTCTTGTTCCTTGCTTCGTTTTCGCTCAATTCTCTTCCTTTCATTCCCATCCTCTCTACCTCAATTCTTTCAGGCCTGTCGTTCACAAGAATGTTATCTACAACTGTCGAATCATCTTCCATAATCGCAAAATCCTCCTGATTCGACCCAAGATGTGGCTCGCGAACGATGGAAATTATCGAGAATTGAGATGGTTCACTCCTTGGATGAAGCACAAGACTACTGAAGAATTTTTCTTGCCGAGTATGATCGCTCGAGTTACTGGACAAGTAAGCTTTATCCTTCACCACTCGAGATTGAAAAGAGCTAACCGTGTTTTTCTCTCGCTTTTCTTTCTCAACAGTCGACTGTACCTATTGGACACGCTGTAGTCTCTACCCAAGACACTTGCATCGGTGTAGAGATGTGTGAGGAGCTTTTTACTCCAGCAGCGTGAGCCTTCCCTCAGATTCGTTTCTCTCAAGCTAGCAAATATTGATCCAGATCGACGTCGGTCGGACTCAACAGACCTCATATCGAAATGGCACTCGACGGTGTTGAGATCTTCACCAATTCTTCCGGAAGTCATCACGAACTTCGCAAGCTCAAAACTCGTATCGACCTGATCAAAGAAGCTACCCTCAAGGTGAGATACTCCCGTCTCGAGAACCTCAGTTCAGTAAAGCTAACCTTTCGTTGTCTTTGCATCAGTCTGGTGGACTGTATCTCTACGCGAACCAGCAAGGTTGTGATGGAGATCGGCTCTACTACGACGGCTGCTCTTTCATCACGCTCAACGGAGAAGTTATCGCTCAAGGGTCTCAATTCTCCCTCAACGATGTAGAAGTCGTTTCAGCTACTATCGATCTTCAGCGTATTCGATCTCACCGTACTTGGAGTAGTCGGTCGATGCAAGCTGCTGGAAACCTTGTACCTTTCTCGAGGATGAGGGCCGAAACGAGATTGAGTACCGACAACGAGGAGGACTTGGCAGACGCCATCATCGATCAAGCGAGAGTCGATTTCCAATACAACTTGCCGGAAGAAGAGATCGCGTGAGTACTTTCAATACTTGTCGAGACGGGATTTCGAGATCGGAGAACTGATCAAGCCCCTGTATTCCGTTAGGTACGGACCGGCCTGCTGGCTATGGGACTACCTTCGTCGTTCCGGATGTTCAGGATACTTTGTTCCGCTGAGTGGAGGCATCGACAGTTGCGCAACCGCTACTATCGTTTTCTCAATGTGTCGCCTCGTCGCAAAAGCCTCGGCAGAGGGCAGTAAGTTCTCCTACCTCTTTCGTACGTACGGAACGAGAGACTTACCCTGTACTTCTCTATCGCAGATGAGCAAGTCATCAAGGACGCACGAAGAATCGCTGGCGAAGCTGCCAATTCGGATTACGTTCCTGTTGATCCTCGCGAATTCTGCTCTAGAGTCTTCCACACTTGCTACATGGGTACTCAAAACTCCAGTAGCGAGACGAGGCAACGAGCGAAGGATCTCGCCGAGGCGATCGGAGCGTGAGACTTTCCTCCTTTTCCCACCTCTTCGCAGACTAAAACTGACCATATATGAGTTTCAGCTACCATGTCGATCTCAACATGGATGCGTGTGTTTCCGCTATCCACACCTTGTTCACCCTCGTTACTGGGAAGAAACCTGAATACAAAGTTCATGGAGGAACTCCCGCTGAGAACCTCGCACTTCAGAATATTCAAGCTCGACTACGGATGTTGCTCGCTTACCTCTTCGCTCAACTACTTCCTTGGGTCAGGAACAAGCTCGGTGCTCTACTAGTTCTCGGTTCAGCGAATGTCGACGAAGCGTGAGCTCATTTCGCTTTTCTTCTTCCTCCTTACGACTTCGAGCTGAGCTTCTCCCAATCTCATGTTGCAGCCTTCGAGGATACTACACCAAGTACGATTGCTCGGCAGCAGATGTCAACCCGATCGGAGCTATTTCGAAAGTCGATTTGAAACGATTCATCGCTTGGGCTTCAGATGCTTTCGAACTTCCGATTCTTGACGAGTGAGTTGACTCATTACCCTCTTCACAACGTGACATTTTCAAGGAGCTCAAATGTCGCTTTGACAGTTTCCTCAACGCCACTCCTACCGCTGAACTCGAGCCGATTACTCAAGATTACGTTCAATCAGACGAAATCGATATGGGTATGACTTACGAAGAGTTATCAGTCTACGGTCGATTAAGGAAGCAAGAGAAGATGGGACCTTACGGAATGTTTACCAAATTGGTCGCCGAATGGGGACAGAAACTTTCTCCTGTCGAAGTCGCGGAAAAGGTCAAGAGGTTCTTCTACTACTACGCTCTCAATCGGTTAGTTCTTCATTTCTTCTCTCTCTATATACGATTGTCGAGGTGATTGACTGATTCTTCGCCTTTTATAGTCACAAGATGACTACTTTGACGCCTTCTTACCACGCCGAAGCTTACTCTCCTGGTATGTCTCTTTCTCTCCTTACTAGATTAGGCTCGAGCTGAGCTTCGTCACGCTCGATAGACGACAATCGATTCGATCTACGACCGTTCTTATACCCGAAATGGAATTGGCAATTCCGAACTATCGATGAAGCTGTACGTCCTTTCTCCCGTCCATGCAAGTTATCTCATCGAATCAAGCTGACTTTCTGTCTCAATGTCTCGATAGGCTCAGAAAATGCCTGATAGGAGTTTGAAATTCAAGGAAGAGAAAGAGAAGAAAAAGAAGGAATGAGTAGATTCTCAATAGATCTTTGACGCTTCTCGAAGCTCGCATGTAAATACCGCCCTTTCTCATGTCTCTTTGTTATCAACCTCTCGTGCAACTAGACTACCTTACATCATTTAACATCATTTCAAAGCAGTTCTCAATCTTTCGTACAAAGTGATTTCTCTTTTCCCTTTGCCAGTTTGCTCTCGACTCGGAGGTCTTCTTTCACGCCGAACCCTTCTCTTGCAATTCCTCGATTACTTCCTCCGAGTTTTTCGTAGCCCTGTTTAAGAAGATCGACCGAATTAAGTTCGCGGTATCCTTTCACTCTTCCGATAAGATACGATTGACTCACTGAGCTTTAGCAGCAGCTCTACTCTTACCTCTCCCGTTCACTTCAATGTCTTGACTATAAGTGACTCCTCCTTTCTTGGTTCTGAACGAATTATGAAGATTGAGAGTGCAAACGTACTCTGAAGTCTTGTTGTCGTAGCCGTAAACAGTGATCTTGTGCTTGAACGAGATCTTTGGCTTCTTCGTCGTAGTAGTCGTAGTAGTGGGACGTTTCGGGGAGAGACTCGGGGAGAAGCTCGAAAGACTGCGCGTGTTTCTGAGCGGGCGACCGATAGCTCCCTTGCAGGTGAACTTGAGTAGGGCGTGCATCTGTCGAGTCGGTTCGAGAGAACAAAGTAGGGAATTAAGGGAAAGAGTGAAGAGAGGAGAGACGCGTTTCGAATTCGATGATCGAGACGCTTGGACCCTTCATAATCGATCTTTGCGTCTTACCTCGGAAATGAGTGGGTTTGACCTGCTTTGAGGGATGCGACGCATTCCCGTCTCTCTTATCGTCTCGCTTCGTGCTGCGAACGGAGACGGTGTGCAAATCAGTTTCAACATCAATTCTTTCAACAACTATTTTCGCGTTACGTTTCCCAATTTCAATGTTCGAAGCCTGATCCTAATCCTTCTTCTGTTCTTCAATCTTTTGAACATCCTCTCTTTTCTTGTGTTGAACACCAGCAATGTCGAGAGCTTTCCTCGCAGCGCTGAGAGAGAGTCGAAAAAGTCAAAAAACGAAACCAATCGAGTAAGCTCACTACTCTCAAACAATCATCAACCAAAAAAAAGGGGGGGGGGAAATCCCACTCACTCATTAGTAGCTTCCAAAGAAGTATCTCCTTCTCCAAATACTTCAATTTCTTCCTCCTCTGGTTGTTTCCCTTTAATTTTTTTGAAATCGCTTACTCTCATTTTACAAACCCATTTGTTAGTTTTCGAATCCAATTCCAACTCGCTAACGATTTGAGAGAATGAATGTTCTGCGGTAGTACGTTCTATAGAGAGGAGTTGAGCGAAAGAGTTGACGGGGAGGGAAGAAACGTGAGGGAGAAGTCTGAAAGTGTGATGAAGTTTGAAAGGGGTGGCGAGGAAAGTGAGAGCTTTGAGAGGAGAAGTGAATGAGCGGAGCATACTGTTTCGTGGGTGTTTCAGGATGAGGAGAGCGAGATTGTGGAGAGGAAAGAGGGGTCAAGGTGGAAGAAAGAGATGAAAGAAGCAACGAGAGGAAATCGGAAGTCTCGAGAATCTCGCACCGAAACGCTGGGAATTTCGTTTAGACAGAAGAAAGCTCGACTACAGCACAAGCAACACAAAACTAAAAGAAAGCGAGAAACGACAACAACAAAACACGACGAGAATTCCGACTATACTTCAGTCTAACCATCTCTTTCAGCGATTTCAACTTGATCAACGTCGACTCCCTCTTTGAACCATCTATCTGCCTCTGTTATAGATATCTCGTTACCACTCATGTGTCGTTTCTGCATCAAACCGTCAGGTGCAAAAGTCCTGCTCCGAGAGAGATTCGAGTGAGCACAGTGCCTACTTTGATTGAGAAGAAAATCAAAATACTCACCAATGTTCGATACCGTACTAGTTCCAACAATGATAGAGACAGATTGAAAAGTCAGCATCAACTCCTAAGAAGCGAAACAGAGAGAGAGATTCGGAATTCACCGTTCGTGTCCAACTATTTTCAGTTTGGTTAAAATATTCATACCTGAAGCGCGTCAAACAAAAGTCAGCTTCTCCTTCTCCTTCTCTCTTTCTCGCATCAAGACACTTTTTGAAGCTCTCGAAGACGGGGGAAGAGTGAACTAACCAGAACTGTACAGCAATCCTATTCCCTTCGAAAGCGAACAATTTTTTCTTCAATTTGTATTCAATCTCTTTCTCCCATTTCTTTGTCAAAAATTCTTCGATAGCTTTCCTTCCCTATCATTATTCATATGCGGAGTTGAAAGTTTTCGCTCAGTTCAGCCCCTTTTCCAAGCGAGGAAGAGACGAAGTATATACCTGAAAGAATTGATCACGATTCCTCCAAATCGAATCCTCGGTGTAAGCCATTGAAACTTTCTTTGCGTTCATCTGAAACGCACTCATCGAATCATCAGTACGGGTCACTCTCCTCGAACAGCGAGTCGTGGGGAACCTGATGGGTTATCATTCAACTCTCCCTCTCTACCCTACACGAAACAAACGGGGAGAAAAGAAAGACTAGCTCACTGAGTTCCATAAGTTTTCAGCCATTTTAACTTTCTCGATTGCGGTTTCTCGATTGAAAGGAGGGACGATGGGTTGAGATGAATTCATCTTTGAAGATCTAGTAGTTGCTAATCCTCTCCAGGAGGTCGGACATCTACTTAAAAGGCTTTGAGGGTTGACAAGCTGTCTTGGTAGCATTGCTTCAGAAAGTCGTAGAGTTGAAGAAGTGATAGAAGTCAAGAACAGCTCTCATTTCTCGAAACAAATTGGTAATCATCTCTCGCTCTTTTTTTCCACTCATTTCGCGAAGAATCACAACCGAACGAATGGTTCATGACGAAATGAATGAAATGCACGGAGAGAGAGACGGGATATCAAAAAAACGAGAGGAAAAGTCTATCTACAATTTTTTTTATACAGAAACGTATTTTTGTTTTTTCTTCTCCTTTCCAACACTCTTCTGAACGCTCAACTAGCTTGTACTTGACTTGATTCTAGTGTCGTACAGCGTTGGCGTTCGAGTCGACGTCTATTTCGAATCGAGGAAGAAAGAAAAAAGTCAGAGACGATTCCAAGCGAAGAAAAAGAAAAGTAGAGCTTACGCCAATCGAGTTTGTCAGCCCATTTACCAGGAAGAATCTCGGAAATCTCTTGAACATCCTTGTCACCTCTTCCAGAAAGAGTCTATTTCCAGTAAAGTGAGAAAACAGAATTAGCGCTACTCTTTTTTCGAGTGAACGAGAAGAAGAAGAAGAAGTAAAAACTAACCATTACGATGTTTGCCTCCTTTGGCATCTCCTTTGCTAATTCCATAGTAGCCCAAACTGCGTGACTAGTTTCCAAAGCTGGAATGATCCCTTCCATTTGAGTACAAGCTCTGAAACCTCTCAATGCTTGTTCATCGGTAGCGTTCCTGTAATCGGCTCGTTTAGTCTCGTGTAACCAAGCGTGTTCAGGTCCTACTCCGGGGTAATCGAGTCCGGCAGAGATTGAATGAGTTCCCATGATTTGTCCAACTTTAGATTGTAAGATGTAAGTTCTAACTCCGTGGAAAACTCCTTTCGTTCCTCTTGAAATAGTTGCAGAGTGGTAATCAGTGTCGACACCTACAAAGAACGGAGAACACAGTTTCTTGTTGTCAGTCTATCTCCTTGACATACCGCAAACGAGAGAGGAAGAAGAAGAAAAGTTTCTCACCTTCTCCAGCAGCTTCAACTCCAACAATCTTTACTTCCTTGTCCTCGATGAAAGGATAGAAAGTACCGATCGCGTTACTTCCACCTCCAACGCAAGCTACTACAGCATCGGGTAACCTACCCGTCAATTCAGACATTTGAGATTTGATTTCGTTTCCGATCACGGATTGGAAATCTCGAACGATCGTAGGGAAAGGTGCAGGACCGATAGCACTTCCAACTAGGTAATGAGTCGTAGACAGGTTCGTAACCCAATCCCTCATGGCTTCGTCTAGAGTTTCATTTGTTAATGAGAGTTTAGCTTCGGTCCGACAGAAAGAGAGAGAGAGAAGAGGGTGAAAAACTCACTGATAGCGTCTTTGAGCGTACGAGTACCCGAAGCTACAGCTACCACTTTAGCTCCCAACATTCTCATACGGAAAACGTTCAAAGCTTGACGACGAACATCTTCTTCTCCCATGTAGACGATACATCTAACATCGCGAGTAATCCAAACCGAGTCAGCTTGTTTTCGCAACAAACGCGTCACAAGAGAGAAAGAGAAGACTCACTCCATACCGAATTTGGCACAAACAGTAGCAGTTGCGACTCCGTGTTGACCTGCACCAGTTTCAGCGATAATACGTTTCTTTCCGATACGACGAGCGAGTAAGATTTGACCGATAGCGTTATTGATCTAATCAAAACGAAACCTCGTTGATTTTGTCAGTCAAGAAGGAAAAAAAAAGGTAGAAAAAGGGAAATAATGTCTTTTTTTTACCTTGTGAGAACCAGTGTGGTTCAAATCTTCCCTCTTGAACCAAATTCTAGCTCCACCACAATGTTCCGTCAACCTCTTCGCTTCATACAATTGACTAGGTCGGTTCATGTATCCAAACTCTCCTTCCCATTCTTTCCAAAACTCTGGATCTGCCCTAGCATCTGCATAAGCAGTAGTCAACTCTTCTAAACAATCGTACAAAGCTTCAGGTACGTAAGCTCCACCGAAATCTCCAAACCTCGCAGCTTTCTTCTCCTTCTTGTCTTCCAAAACTGGTTGAACTTTCTCTTGAGTAGAGATTTCTCGTTTGGGTAGAGGTTGTTTACGAGTGCGGTTTCCTGAAACTGATGAACAGTAAGCTTCTACTGCAGAAGCACATGCTGCAGTACCTAATTTAGTAGATTCTTTAATCACTGCTACTAATTGAGAACCGATTACTACTCCATCGGCGTGGGTACCAACTTCTTCGAAATGGGCTTGAGTGGAAACTCCGAATCCAACGGCGAGAGGGTGAGGTTCTTCCATGAGAGAACGAATACGTTCAAGCATTTTTGGAAGTGCTGAATTGACGGAATCGGTTGCTCCGGTAGTACCCATTTTCGAAACGACCTGCGTACGTTTGAGAAGGGAAGCGTCGTTAGCTTCCAACTTGCTGAGGGAGTAGAAGAACAGTGCGACTAGCTCACATAGATGAAAGAATCTGCGATCGACGAAAGGAAACGAATTCGATCGTCCGAAGTTGAAGGTGCGATCAAAGGAACGTAAGACATCCTATAAACGATCCCACACCTCGTAAGCAATTAGAACTTCGTGTAGGAAGAGAGAAAAAGAAAGAAAGCTCACTCTTCAGCAGTACAAATTTTACGGAATTCAACTGCTTCCTCGGGAGGTAAATCGACAATGATGAAACCGTTGGCTCCTGCAACTTTTGCATCTTTTACTGCACGTTCTTCTCCATGAGCCAATAGAGGGTTGAAGTAACCTAGAAAGAATTCGACCGTTCTCAAAAAATTTAAGCGATTTCCTCTCTCTAAAATGACGATTCGGGGGCAGGAAGAACTGACCCATGAGTATAACAGGAGTTTTCAAGCCTTGTTGACGAGCTTCTTTGACGAAACTCAAACATTTCTCGTAATCTACTCCTTGTTCGATAGCGATCTGATGAAATTACGAAGAGGAAGGGAAGTTTCAGCACAAGGGGATGAGAGTAGTAGTATGAGTAGTAGTAGTGATAACTTACATTGTTGGCATCTTGAATAGCTTTACCATCTGCCAGAGGATCGGTGAAAGGTACACCCAACTCGATAACATCTGAACCACCTTTCTCCATCGCCAACATTAGAGGTACAGTCTGTTCAACTGAAGGGAACCCTGCAGTTAAGAATGTAACGAATGCTGGATCATTCTATCGTAGTCGAAGTGGAAGGAGAAAGAGTAAGTGGCTATTTGAGGTTACAGAGAGAGTATCAGTTGCTCACGTTGGCTTCCTTGTTGGCAAAAGTCTGTCGTAGATGTGCTGACATATTGAATATAGCGTGAGAGGTAGAGGTAGAAGTAGAGGGGGAAGGAGAAAGTAGAAGACGATTGCCGGGAGAATTGTGAACACTGAATCATCAAAAAAACGGGACCTCCGAATCGTGCATTAGCGTTAGGTCCGTTTCCTTCTCTTTTCTTTCTTTCTTTCTTTCGCGCGAGTCACCCACGGCAACACGCGGCTCTCGCTTTAAACCGTTTGCCCTCAGTTGCTCAAGATTCATTATTTAACTTTGAACGATTTTTGACTCAATCTGAATGGTTTCGCGCTCAAGAAGCTTTCTCGCAACTCACTATGAGCTTTGAGTCTCACCCAGAAGTATGTAGGTGACTCTTGATTGTAATCATTGTTTTATCCTTACAATTGAAGAAAAAGAAATAACCCCCTCGCGATGAGGCGCTCAAATCGAACCTTCTTGCCATCTCTTAGTCTTTACCGCCAATTCAACTGCAGCAGCACCCCAATCTTCCCCATGGTTGTGACCTTTGGTTTCACCTTTTCCAACTCCAGCTCTCACCAAAGCTTGTTCATCAGTGTTGCAATTCAAAACTCCATAAATTACTGGTACTCCAGTATCTAGTTGTACCCTCATTAAACCGTGACTGACAGATTCTGAAATGTATTCGAAATGTTGAGTTGAACCTTTGATTAAAACTCCGATCGCTACTGCGGCAGAGAAAGGTCCTTTGAGAGGTGAGGAAGAAGGAGTTGTTGTTGTTGTTGGAGAAGTAGGATCGAGGAGTAGGGAAGAAGTACCCATTAAATCTGATGCAGTTGCAGATGCTTGAATTTGAGATGCAGCGATCAATCTAGACGCAACAATAAGGAGGTTTTTAGCTTGTGTATTTTCTTGCGAAGAAAGAAAGAAAATCGGAAACGAAGTTCTTTCTTCTCTTTCTTTCTTTTCGGAATTAAATGGTGAAATCCTCGGGGGGAACTTACCTTGAACAAGCCATAGGTAATTCATAACTACCCGGTACAGTTTCGACAACAATGTTTTCACGTTTAACCCCACTCTTGATCATCGTTTCAATAGTACCTTGAACTAACGGTGTAATGACATCTGCATTCCATCTGATTTGGACTCGAAGGGTTAGGCTCAATCTCTATCTAGAGTAGGGGAAGGGAAAGGAAGACTTGCCGAGCGTGTACGATCAAGTAACGATGAGGTGATCCATCAAACTGTTCAGGAGGTGCTCCTAATCCTTTAATAGTGTGATCTGCCATCTTCTTTTATGTACTTTTTCGAGGTTGGTCGACTTGAGGAGGATGTGGGTGGTGGAGGAGGAGCAAGAGGTTAGAATTAGAAGAACACGTAATCAAACTCGCTCTAAATCTCGATTGGTCTGAAACAGGATCGATTTAGTTGATATGCTACTTAAAAAGAGATTCGAAAGTATTCAAAAAAAAAAACAGAAAGAACAGAAAAAGACAGAAAAAAACGAAAATATGCAAACAAGATTTCAACCCAACTCTTACTCCGATTGAGTAGTAGTAAACTCTTTATTAGCCTGTAATGAAGAGCCTCTAGCCGGTGGTGGTGAACTAACTCCATCAGTAGAAACAGTACTCGGAGAGATTGAATAAGCTTCATAAATCTCTGAAAAACTTTTGTTACTCAAAACTGATAACCTCTTATCCCTCTCCCTATCTCCACCATCACCCACCGTATCCTTCTCTCCTCCCGACGAGACGTTAGGGTTGAGGTTAAAATTTGAATGAGTGCCTAAAGGAGGTGTTACTCTTCTAGAAGTGACTTCGAAACCAGTTGAATAATCTGAAGGTTTCGAAACGGTCGCTACTGGTAGAGGTGGAACCTCCTGGGGAGATCGTTGAGGTGAACGAGAAGCGGAACGAGATTGAGCTAAAGGTCGATCGTCGTCGTCATCGTCATCCTCGTCGTCGTTAGGGTAAGACTTTCCTCCCACCTCGTCGAAGGATGTTGATGATGAAAGTGGGAGAGGTTTGAACTCCTCCTCCTGATTCAACGACGCTTGTTGATACTGCTGATTCGGCGGCGAAGTTGGCAGAGACTGAGAAGAAGAAGAACGATTATTATTTCGTTCTTGTTCCGGTGAATTGTGGAAGTTTGATTCTCTAGGAGGAGCTTGATTTTCGTGATTGACGACAGGTTTGATAGGAGGAGGAACCTCTGAACGAACGGGAGCTGCAGCTACTACTACTACTGGTGGCGGTGTCGACGAGGAAACTGAAAGAGTTGGTTTGTGACCTTTCGACGACGACGATGAAGAAGACGAAGGAGATGGAGATGCTGAATTTGAAGGAGGAGATGTCGAATTGTTGTTGTTGTTGTTCTTTCGACCTGGAATTGGAACTGGAGGTGAAGCAGCAGGTGGTGGTTGAGGTTTTTGAATCAATCCAAGGTACCAGACTATATAACCACATTCGAAATAATGCGTCAGTCCTGTCTACATCCCACAGAGAGAGCCAAGAAGGAAAAGGAAAAGGAAACTTTACACATTAAATTTGAAATTAAAACTTGTTCATAAAGTGGTCTCCTAGGATTTGCCAATTTTATATGACTCAATCTATAAATCGCTCTCTCTACATGAATCGGTAACCTATAAAAATTCGCATATCTACCATTCGGTAACAAAGCACCTGAAGCGGTTGGTGGTGGTGGAGGTGCTAAAGCTGTTGAAGTATTCGATGATCCCGAGGCATGATGGTTCGAAGAGGAGGAAGATGAAGAGTTGTTCGTAGTAGAGTTGGAAGTCGAATTTGAGTCGTAATCGTTCCTGCGTCTACCGAATAAACCTCCGAATAAAGAATTTGAAGTTCCACCACCACTACTACTACTGTTACTAGTTTCTTTAGTTTTTCGATGATCTTCAATCATGACCGTCTCAGAAGAAGAAGATTTCTCATCCCCTCCTCCTCCTCGATGAGAATGATGATGATCTTTACTTTTCCCTTTCTTATTTTTTTTATCTTCCGAAGAAGAATTACTTCCTAATCCCAATTTAGCTGCCCAACCACTCTTCTTTTCTTTCTCTTTCGTTGGGGGAGAAGGTTTCTCTCTCACACTACCACTAGTACTTGTCGAAGAAGAAAAACTGTTACTCCTTTCTCTTTCTCTTTCTGGTTGAGGCACTGGTACGATTTGCGGAGTAGGAGGAGGTAGAGAAGGTAGAGAATGAGATGGATGAATAGAGTATTGCTGTTTCGTGACTGGTGAAGGTGGGATAGGAGTAGGAGGTTGAGATTGATGTTGAGGTAAATGTTCAGAAGCCCAATCGTATTCTGCTGAAGCCGGTGAAATGACGCTCGAGGATGATGGAGTTTGTTGATCGATCGCGCTTGTGGAAGATGGGGAAAGAGAGATAGGTTTAGAAACAGGAGGAGGAGAAGAGGTTGGTTTCGCAGGTTGATGAACTTCTATGTGAGGAATCGGTGGTGCAGAATTTACATCTTCTAGATATTGAGCCGATCCATCTAAAGGTGGAGATTCAAGAGGTAGAGTTGGTCCAGAATGTGATGATGTGAGAAGGGTAGTAGGAGCAGAAACCGGTCTACTCGATTGCTGTCCTTCAGTTCCATATTCGTGACTTTCTAAACTAGTACTGCTGTCACCACCTACACTACTACTCGTACCATCTTCATCTCCCGTCGTTGTTGTAGTTGTTGTTGTTCCAGCAATGATAGCCGTACTACTAGTGCTACTTTCACTAGAAATTCTTCCTCTCCTCGTAACTGAACCTCCTCCTCCTCCTAATCTACTACTACTCGTAGCAGTACCACCACTTCTATAACCACCAAAAGAAACTTCACCACCTGGACCAGTCTTTCGAATCTTTGTTCTAGCGTTTCTTCTCAAAATTTGTCCAGGAGGTGGTACGATCAATGGTGAATCGAAATCTTGTTCCTCTTCTCCTTCCGTAGTAGCAATATCTTGACTTGTCATAAGAATTTGAGTTGTTGATGTTGGATCGTATAGAGTTGAACCGTAAGAAGCTGGTAAAGAACTAGACAATAAATTGGATCTACTACTAGAACTAGTAGTTGCTCCTGCTGCTACTGCTAGAAAATTGAAAGAATTTTTTTTCCTTAGCTTTACTAGATTCCTCTAACTGAGAGAATAAAAAGAGGGAGAGAAAGAGGGAGAGACTTTTCAAGACTTACCAGCTTGTTGCATCATTTTATGAGGATTCAAAGACAAACTCCTCCTCAAAACTCTACCTAACCTTTCACCTTCCCCTTCACCTTCTTTCAATTCTTGTTCCCTTTCTGCTCTCTGTGCCAATTCTTCTAACCTTTGTAAATCTTTAATCGTTAATTCTTCGAATGTTAAACCTCCTCCACTAGATTGCGATTGTAAAGAACCAGTTCTTTTCAAACTACTTGTACTCCTTTGATTTCCTTCTGTTCTTCTATCTGATGAATCATTGTTTTCTTCTTCTTCTTCTCCTAAAGAAACTTTATCATTCAATTTAGGTTTGTATTCTCCTCTCAATAAACTATTCCTTCTTCCAACTCCAACTCCTCCACCACCAACTCTATTAGGTCCCAACCTAGAATTACTTCTAACTATACCCATTCCAGAACCCGAAGAAGCAGAATTTGAAGAAGCAGAAGAAGAAGTTCTTCTAGCTAAAGCTTGAGGAGAAGTTTGTTCTTTTATAAAAGCTTTAAACTCTTGAGGTGCTAATTCTGGATGTAACGAAGCTGGTAACCAAAATAATTCTTGACTTCTCATTCCTCCTCCTCCTCCTCCTCCTCTTGTCGTTGTTGTTGTTGTTGAAGATTCGTCATCCGGGTTGAATGAAGTAGAAGAAGAAGAAGGGGAGGAAATCGATCGAATAATATTTGGTTGGTAATGAGAATGAACAGAGGAAGAAGAAGAAGGAACAAGGGGAGAAGAAGGTTCAGATTCACAACTACTTTCCGAAGAAGAGAAGTGTGAATTACTATTGATCGGTGAAACCACGGATTGATGATTGAAACCTAAAGGTAAAGCAGCTGGACTAGGAGGAGGTAAAGGAGGTAATGGATGTTCCGAAGGCAACCTTTGCTGACTAGTTATAGTAGATTTCCTACGAACTAAAGTACCAGTTTCTGCTGGAGAAGGTGCGGTAGGTGAGATTGGACCTCCAGTTGGATGTTGAGGTTGAAGAGAAGAAGTGTTGATCGTTAAACTAAGTTTAGGTCTACTTGAAGATGATGAGGAAGAGGAAGAAGTTGCAGAAGTAGAAGTTGAAGCTGAAGGAGAAGTAGAGGAAGAGGAAGTGGAATTTGAGGAATTAGAAGAAGTTGAAGTTTGAGGAGGTAAATCTGGATCTACTGTCAAAGGTTGAGATAAAGATCTCCTCCTGAGAGATAATAAAGTTTCCATCTCTTGTTTCAATTCACGATAACTCAAACCCTCATCTTCTTCTTCTTGATCTTCATCAGTGGTTGCGATTTTTTCTCCTCTTTCACGACTTTTAGTTCTCCTCCTCTCTAATTCCCTCTCTTCTTGTTGAACTTCTTTATAAGTCCTGGAACCACTCCTAGCTCTCTGTATTTTAGTAGGAGCAGTCCCTTCTCCTCCGACTGCCAAGGATGATGAATTTGGAAGTACTTGACAATGATCTGAATCTGAAAGGGCTTGCGGAGATTGGGGCTGGTAACCAAGAGAAGAAGTCGACATTCGGGCCCTTGTGTGGATAGGGTTCCACCTCCTAGAGAGAACAGAGAAAAGAGAGAGAGAGCTTGGCTCGGAGAAAGCGAGAGAGAGAGAGAGGACTCCTTCTCGTTGCGTTCTCGCTTTTCGAGTGTAGTATAGCTAATTGAAATAGAAATAGAGAGTCAGCTAGAGTAGAACGAAATACTACGCGTGTGAGAGTGAGAGAGAGAGAGAGGGCGGAGAGTCGTGTTCGGAGAGGGTTACTCGAATCTCATCTTGGAGGACAAGCGTGCGTTCGGGATAGATCAAACTCACCGTAATCTACCTCGAGAGCCTACACTTGATACCCTTTGAGATGTGGGTGAGGCGACGAAAGTGTTGAAACGGTCTGATCTTCCGTACGTTCAAAGAGGGGTGGAGGTTATTTTCGCGAGTGTGTTGCTAGTGTTGCTTGTCGTTCTTGAGTGTGAACGGCACTGAGTTATACTTAGAGGACCTCCGAGTCGAACAGGGAAGAGACGGACAACGAACCGTTTCAACTTGTCGAATTCGAATTCTGTCTCTCTCAGTCATTGACCGCTTACCTTCAATCAGCCCGACTCATTTCAGTGACCAGGCACAACCAGAGGAATTGGCCTTGACAGTAATCTCTGTCCTAAACTCCCCACTCGACTCGGTGCTTGTCTTTCTCTTTCGCTGAACAATTTCACTCTCTCTTCGACTCTCTCTTATTTCAATGGATCCCTCTTTGTTTGAATCTTCCCACGTTCACAAAGTTTACAACGAAATCGCTCAAGATTTCTCTCGTACCCGTCACTCTCGTTGGCCTTTCGTAGAAACTTTCTTGACTAGTTTACCTAGAGGTAGTTTAGTTTTAGACGCTGGAACTGGGAATGGTAAATATTTGGGAGTAGATTCTTTATTGAATTGGGAGGGTAAACAACACCAGGAACAAGATTTGAAAGTGAAAACGAAAACGAACGACTCGGGGCAAGAGAAACAACAACAACAAGAACCTCAAGAAGCAGTTAACAGATTGTTCAACGTTGGGTACGATATGTCGGAAGGTTTGTTGAGTATAGCGAGTAGTACAGGTCATGAAGTAGTTAGAGGTGATTGCGTAGACATGTCTTGTTGGAGGAGAGGTTCATTCGTTGAGCTTTACTTTTCTTCTCTTTTCCACTTTCCCTTTCTTCCAGCTAAATCCATGTGTCCTTTCTCCCCCTCGTCCAGGATCATGCTATTTCGATAGCAACAATTCACCATTTCGCAACTCCTGAACGTAGAACTGAATCAATAAAAGTGAGCTTTTTCTTCCCTCCCTTCCTCGTCCCATCTCCGAAAAAAACAGAAACCTTATACCCATTTCCTTTCATTCCTCCTTCTCTCTTTTTCTCATAGCAAATGATTTTATCTATCCTTCCACCTTCTCCACCCCCTTCTCCTTCAGTAAACTCATCATCGACAACAAATCTTAGACGACAACCAGGTCAAATCTTGATAGTAGTTTGGTCATTGGAACAAGATCCATCCTTGTTAGGAGCTAGATCTGCACGTCGTACTACCGGGGGTAAAAAAGGTGCGATAGAAATTGAACTTGACGATCACTTGTTATTGTTACAACAACGTAAAGATCAAGGTAGAGCCACAGAAGAAGAAGTGGAAGAAGGGGAACAAGTGATTCAAGATGGTGTAGGAGAAGTAGGAGGAGGAGGAGATGATAAGAGGAAAGTGAAAGGGAAAGGAAAAGATGTTTTCGTTCCTTGGGAGAAACAAGAACCTGTAATACCTCGGAAAAAGAAAGAACCTACTCCTAGAAGAGGAGGAGTACGTGGTAGTGGAAACAAGAAACAACAAGCTGCAGTGACGACGAGTCTACCGGAAAAAGAAGAAGGAGGAGAAGTGGGAGAAGGAATTTCTAAATTATCTCTCAAAGAAGACAAAACAACAACAAGAAAAGAAGAAGAACAACCTCCTTCCACGACAACTACGTCAGACCCAACTCCTACTCCGACACCAGTTGCTACTCCTCCGAAACCTACTTTTAATCGATATTATCACCTTTTCTCACATTACGAACTTTCTTCTTTAGTTCAAAACGCTGCCGAATCTCTCAATCTTCAGTTCGAATACCCTCCCGATTATCCACTCGACGACAAAGACAGGGAATTCACTGCTGGAGAAAAGAAAGAAGAGGGAGAATGGGAAGGATACGTGAAACTGAAAGAAGAGAGATGGGAGAGAGAGAATTGGGTTGCAGAGATCGAAGTAGGTTGGAGGAGGATAAGATCTACTTGATAATTGATAGAAATAGAGTCAACATACATTGCTCAGTACGCCTGGGATTCGTTCACGAGTTCTACCGCAGAGAGAACCAGAGAGAGAGACAAAATGCAAGAAAAGAGAGAAAACGAAAAACTGCAGAGGTAATGGAAAATACGACTTCTATTGCGCAGAGCAGCACACGCTAAGTCGATCGAGTAAGTCCGCGTCTGGACATGAACGCGAAACTTTGAAGCTTTGTCAGGAAAACGGAATCGGCCTTTTCATAGGTCACCAAGCTTGTATGTAGATTATAAGGTTAATTTAGCCTTGTATTTCTAGACTCGCCTTGTAAAGCCAGAAGCTGCCTTGGAAGGATTAGAAAATCCTTGTAATGTAGTGAGTTAGCCTTTTTTGGCCTGCTCGAACCTTGAAATCTCCGAATCTGCCTTGGAAGCGATTTGCGAGCCATCAACAGCTCGGTCGGTCTCCGTTTTCTTCTCCCTCAATCTGAAGAGCATACACTATGTATCTGTATTGAAGGAACCTTCACCAGCGACGTCAATGCCGCCTCAAAGTCGATTTCAATTTTTCGCAGCGAGCGGCTTTTTCCTCTTCCTTCTCTCCCCTAGCTGCATTGTGGCAAAGCGTGGGGCTGTTCAGGGGATAGCAGCAAGCTGTATGAACAGCTACAGAGCTTTTCGAAGCAAGTTCGAGCTTCTGAGCCTCCGGGAGAAGCTTCCAAGGCAGATTGAAGCTTAAAAGGCAGAACGTGACCAAAAAAAGGTCCGCGGAGAAAAATAAGGAAAACGCTATACAATACAAGGCTGACGTGAAGTTTTCAAGGTCTTCCAAGGATGCTCTTGACTTATAAGGCTACAGCAGCCTTTTCACACTACGAAAAGGCCGATTTGGTTTTCCTGAAATTCACACTTTTCAAATTGATCGTAGAAAGAAAGCTCCGCGGTAGTATCGATTTTCTTTTTGTCTCGGTTGCTTATTCTGGAGGAATACAAGTCTTTACTCTGGCTTTATTGAATAGCTCTTGAGTTTCTTTTGAGAGCCAGAGAGGAGAAGTGAGGTGTCGTCGGATTGCGACTTCCCTGTCTCTTTCTCTCCTCCCTTTCTCAATTCAAAACCTTCTACAACCCCGAGTGAGAATTCAGTATTCACCGGATGCTCCTACGCAACTAAGGAAGAATACTCCCCTCCTCCCTCCTTTCAACACTTCTTAAATGCCCAGGAAATCGACTCGACAATCATCATCATCAACCTCAGCGAATACTACTTCTACTCCAGCGATACAACCTACCTCTTCTATCAACGATAACAACAACAACTCTTCTCTTAGTAAGAAACGTAAATCAGTAGTATTTGAAGAACAAGAAGAAATAGAACAAGATCAAGTACCACCTCGAGGAGAAGACGATTCTGTTCCTACCACTAGAGTGACTAGGTGAGTCTAACTCTTCTATTACAAATCCCATGTTTGGTGGAACACGCAACCTCGAGACTGCCGAGGAAAGGGTCGTTGCGCCACTCTCTCTCTCTCCTTCTCTCAACTGACCTCGTATCTTGCTCGCTTTATAGATCTAGACGTTCTTCTACTACAACTGCTACTGCCAATACTCCCTCCTCCTCCTCTAACACCTCTACCTCAGCGAACAACCCGACTTCTTCTTCTTCAACTGAACAAGTTTCCGAGAAAGCTCTAGGTAAACGTAGAGCAGTTTCACCTCCTCCTCCTCCTCCCGCAATCTCTTCAGCATCACCGAAGAACAAGAAACAAAAGATCTCTCATACTACTACTACTTCTATTACAACCGAGGAAAAGAAATCGAAAGACTACAACCTCAGATCTAAAAGTTCTTCCCTCCCATCCAATCCCCCCTCCTCCTCTTCGTCGCCAAACAAGAAATCAGTTATGCCTAGAAACGGTACCAAAGACAATAGAGGTGTACCAACTGGTAGAAACACTCTCGGAGGTGGAAATTCTGGAAGTAAATCTAAATCTAGAGCTATTCAAACTGCAAGAGATGAAGATGAAAGTTTTGAAAATGATTTGAGAGCTGGTTACGAGGATGCTGAAATGGAATTCGAGAGGGATCAAGAAGAACAAGAAGAAGAAGGAGAGATAGAGGAAGAAGAAGAGGAGGAAGGAATTGTGGCTTCTTCTTCTTCAACAACTTTGAGTAGGAAGAAAGGAGGAAAGAAGGGAGGAAAGAAAGGGATCTCAGTCGAGGTAGAACCTGAAGAAGATACAAAGGTTCGAAGTGGAAGAGTTGAGGAGGAGAATTTACAAGATTCGAACGGCAGCGAACCTGAAGATCAAGAAGAAGATTCGGAAGATCAAGATTCAAATGAACATGACGACGACGAAGAAGATGAAGATGAAGACGATGACGAAGACGAAGACGATGAAGAGATTGAAGAGTACGAAACTTCTTTAGGAATGCATGGAGAAGAGAGAGATGGAGATTACCCTTCAGGAGAAGAAGATCAAGATTTGATGCCTCAACCTCCTAGAACTTTCAACGATTCTGGAGATCCTCTTTCTTCGGAAAGTGAACGTCAAGCAGCAATGGATGAAGCAGAGGCTCTCTTTGGAGCTTTGGCTGGTGCTGCAGCTCGAACCGGTGGTGGTGGAGGTTCAGGAGGAGGAGATGGTGGATTTGGTGGAGCTTTCCAAGCTTTGAGAGGAATGATGAGTGGAATGTCAAACAGGTTGAAAGGGTTGTTGATGGCGCTCAAAACGAAAGAAGGTACCGCAACGGCCAAACTACTCGCTTTACAAGAATTGGCAGAACTCCTCAGTATCTCGACTGAAGACACTCTAGCCGGTTATTTCCAAACCGAAGCATTCTCGAAAGAATTGGTAGCGATCGTTAGAGGGGATTCGAATGGTATGGGAGGAGGGGGTGGAGATGGAGATGAATCGGGAATCGGAGGAGGAGGAGAAGGTGCGATGACAGCAGAAGAAGCTATCGCTTTCGGATTAGATCCTGCCGAAGTATGCGGTGGAGGAGTAGGTGGAGTAGGTGGTGGAGACACGGAGGAGAATGATGTTCAGATGATGTTACTCGCTTGTCGATGTCTCGCAAATTTGATGGAAGCTCTACCGGGAAGTGCTCACAGTGTCGTTTACGCTGGAGCTGTCCCTGTTCTCTGTAGCAAACTTCAAGACATTCAGTACATTGAATTAGCAGAACAAACTCTCTCGGTATGTTTTACTCTCTCCTTTCGATTTCGAATTCTGGAACTGATACATTCTCTTGTTCTCGTCTCTACAGACTCTCGAAAAGATCTCGGAAGAAGTACCTTCAGCAATCGTTCGAGAAGGAGGACTCTCTGCCTTGCTCACCTACCTCGACTTCTTCTCGTTCCACGTTCAGAGAACCGCTGTCACCGCTGCAGCCAACTGCTGTCGTTCACTCTCTCTCGACTCGTTCAACATGGTCAAGGAAGCGATTCCCATCTTCAAGAACATCCTCGGTTACCCAGATCAACGAGTAGTCGAACAAGCCTGTCTCGCGATCGTTCGAATCGTCGATTCTTACCGACACCATCCCGACAAACTCGAACAACTCCTCACCTCCGACCTCCTCACTGCGATCAAAGCCCTCCTCAACCCCGACTCGACTACCGTTGGACCTTCCACCTACACCCAATGTCTCAAAGCTCTCACGACAGCGACGAAAGCTTCCCCTGCCGTTGCTATCAACCTCGTCGAACTCGAGATCGCTCACACACTCTACCACCTCCTCACCGGTGTAGCTCCTCCAGAATGGTCAAGTGAAGAAGGAAAACAAGTTCTCGATCGACAAACTACAACTGAAGACGACATGCTAGTCATGCAGAACCTCGTTCAGAGGCCGAAGGAACAAGTTCAAGAAGTTCTCAACCTCGTAGTCGAACTCCTCCCTGCATTACCGAAAGATGGAATCTTCGATACTCGAGCTTTCATTCCGGGCAAATCTTCAAAGCTTGTCAAAGTCAAAAAGGAGGAAACTTCACCTGCTGCTATCAAACAAGAAGAAACTGAATCGACTCCTGAAATCGGAGGAGGAGGAGCAGTCGCTTCTGGATCATACGCTTCACCAGATCTCGCTCTCGACGTCAAGATGGAAGCTCCCTCGGATGACAACAACTCCCTCGCGGTCACTCCTACCCTCTCTCGCACTTCTTCCTCGCATAAATCTTCTCGCTCGAGTAAATCTAGGAACACGACAAAAGAAGCTCTAGCTCAGAAACGACTCGACCTCGTCTCGACTGAAGCATCTCCAAAGCGCCAACTTGTCGTCAAACGTTACTTCGCTCTCCTCCTCCCGACTCTCGTA
Source organism: Sporobolomyces pararoseus (assembly GCA_010758995.1). Lineage (NCBI taxonomy): Eukaryota > Fungi > Basidiomycota > Microbotryomycetes > Sporidiobolales > Sporidiobolaceae > Sporobolomyces > Sporobolomyces pararoseus. The sequence goes on along the minus strand of RSDY01000004.1, from coordinate 65,159 downwards.
GACGTCTATTCAGCAAGTGTCAGTCCTCAAGTTAGATCGAAAGCGGTTCTAGGACTTCTGAAGATTGTTCAATTCTGCGAAGAGAAAGCTCTCGCCGACATTCTTCACGTGAGTCTTTTTGACATGCAAGCTTACACAGACTCTCTGAAGAATAGCTGAAACATCACTCGGTGCACAGAATGTTCCCTTCGCCGCTTTCATCGCCGCAATCCTTTCTTCTCACGATCAGACCCAATCGATCACGAACGCTCTTCAATTGATCGAATTACTCCTCGTCAAGATGCCGGACGCCTACCAGTACACTTTCCGTCGCGAAGGAGTTCTACACGAAGTCGAGAAAATTGCTTCAAACGATCTCATCACCAACTCTCCTTCTTCGAAGAAATCGAAGTCGACTGATCAACTCGAATCCGCTTCAGTCGTCCTCACTCCTTCAGAACGTCAAGCGAAAGATGCCATCACTTTACGAGCTCGACATCTCAGAGATGACTACGGTACTGCCGATTCGGAACCAGCCATGAAAGCGAAGGAAGTTCTCGAACGTATCAAATCTCTCGTTGAATCTCTCGGTGAATTCGCCCAATCGAAGGAGAAGCCTGCTCAAATCGAATCTGAAGCTCGCAAGGTAGTCGATGAGATTGCTGAATTGTTCGCAAACGAGAAGAATCCGTTGTCGAGTTTCGAATTGTTGGAAACGGGTTTGGTTCAAGGATTGCTCAAATTTGCTACTGATCAAGAAGGATCCCGTGAGTCTGTTTTTACGATTTCTTTGTCTCGTATCACGTGGCTGACGATGCTCGCATCTCTGCAGTATCTTCCGCTCGCCGTCAAGAGATTCTCGCGAGATCTTTCATGCCTCAACTTGAATCGAAATCTCCTTCTCCTTCTTTCGCCATTCTTGTCAAGCGTCTACAGGAGAGTCTCAGTCGAATGGAAGAGTTTGAAGTAGTGATCGCTGCCCAAAACCTCAACGATGGTGAGTTTTTCCATAGCTCGTCTGCCTCTCTCTCAGCCTGACTAACCTACTCTGCTCACTCTCAGCTGATTCTCGTCGAAATGGAACAACGATGCTCGGACGACAACTCAAGCTCCGACTCATCGCTGAAGAAGGTCAAGACATTCCTCGTTCTTGCACCAACATCGTCGTTTCGATTCACGCTATCGCAACTTTCCAAGCTTTCAACGATTACCTTCGACCTCGAATCATTTCGGCTCTAGCGGCTGCAGAAAGGTTAACTGGTGGTGGTGGTGCTTCAGGTCGAACTAGTTCTCCCGGAGCCGGTACGCTCTCGAGCTTGCTCGCTGCATTTGCCGAAGCCGCTGCTCGTGCTGAAGCTGGAGATGATCCAGACATCGATGACGACGACGAAGACGACGACGATGATGGTGATTCAGCTGGAGCCGAGTCAGAGGTGGAAGCACAGGCAGAGGTTGAAAAAGAACCTGTTACTGACACTCCTCCAACAGAAGCTAATCCTGAAGTCGGATCTTCGTCTTCTTCAACGTCGAAGCCTCAAAAGGCACCTTCACCTACGAGAAGGAGAAGTTCGAGACTGAGTGGAAAGGGTGTCGACGCAGATGGAGCAGGAGAGTCGAACGAGAAAGACAAGAAGGATCTAGAGTGAGTCCTCTTTTTCTTTGTTTGCTGGCTGCGAGTGGTTTCTGAAGACGCTGACACTTCCGGACCTATGCTAGAGCTGAGGATGAACCGATGGAGGATGACTTCGACGATGAAAATGGAGAACCCGAGGATGAACCGGATCGAGAAGTGAGTTTCCCAGTCGCTTTCGAAAATCCTTCTCTACCTTTGCTGACCAAGTTGTGTATCATGAAGGTTTACGCTGGTCGTCTCGAACCTGAAGTTCCCAACACGACAACAGATGAACGGCCTGTCAACCTTGAAGTCGACAAAGATGCGAAAGGAAGTTCAAAGATTGTCGCAAAAACTCCCGACGGAACCAGAGTCGCTACTCCTACGCTCGGCTCGACTGCTGCCTCTACTTCGACTGGAGGAGGTGCAGCCGCTGCTACCCCAGCTCGTCCTTCGGTCGGATCTTCGAAACCTCGAGGATCGTACGCAGCTGCTCTCAAAGCTGAACCTACCGACTTCCATCTCCAATTCAGTATCGGAGGTCGAGACGTCGGGCTCGATACGACGATCTTTGGCGCTGTTCATCGTCACGAATCGGAGCAACCTCCATCAGCTCGCCGAAACTTCTGGAACAGCATCTACGACATCAAGTTCCGCAAAGTCGAAGGTAAAGCTCGTCCTGACGAAGACGACGGAAACGCTCTCGAAGCTCGGAGTCGTCGTGAAGGGTCGATCATCACCAACATGCCTGCATCGATCCCCGCTGATTCCCAACAAGCCAAGATTCTGCAACTTCTTCACGTCCTTCGAAACATCTCTGCCGATTATGGAGAAACCGAACCTGGAAAAGGAGCTGTTCTCGCCGACACTGCTTTCGTCAATTCGAAACTCACCGCCAAACTCAACCGACAACTCGAGGAACCAATGATCGTAGCGAGTGCTTGTCTACCCGATTGGGCTGTCGATCTCGCTCAATCTTTCCCTTTCCTCTTCCCCTTCGACACTCGTTTCACTTTCCTTCAATCGACTTCGTTCGGTTACGCTCGTCTCATGCAAAAATGGATCGGTCAAACTAGAAGCGACACTTCTCGACGAGATGAGAATTTAGGGTTCCTGGGTCGTCTTCAACGACAAAAAGTCCGAATCTCTCGAGACCGTATTCTCGAATCTGCTTTCAAGGTTAGTCTCCATTCCTTTTGAGCTTGCCAGGATTAAAACTCACTCGCGAATTCGATATCTCTCGTTCGTTTCGCAGGTCTTTGAACTCTACGGATCATCTCGCGCAAGTCTCGAAGTCGAGTTCTTCAACGAAGTCGGCAGTGGATTAGGACCGACTCTCGAATTCTACGCTCTCGTTTCGAGAGAATTCGCTCGCAAATCTCTCGACTTGTGGAGATCTGGAGATCACACGGACGATTCCGAGTACGTTCACACGACGACTGGTCTGTTCCCTCTACCAGTACAAGACTTCGATTCAGACAAGGGAAAGAAAGCTCTCAAGGTTTTCCGCGTTCTAGGTCAATTCGTCGCAAAGTGTGAGCCTTCTTTCGAGATTCTCTCTCTCGAATTCATCGAATAGTCGATTGACCCTTTTTTGCCGTTCACAGCTATGATGGATTCTCGAATCATCGATGTCAACTTCAGCAGAACTTTCATGCGTCTGGTTCTAGAGCAAGAATTACCTCTCTCTGTTGCTTCCGTCAAGGTGAGCTTCTTTCTTCATTCGTCTTGATAGTCTGTACTGATTTGCTCTCCCATTGTAGCTTGTCGATCCTGCTCTCGGAAAATCACTCGCTCACCTCGAAGAATACGTTCTAGCGAAAGACTTGATCGAATCCGATGATTCTCAGGTAAGTTTTCTCTTGCTCTTTAACCTGCCTTCTTTCTCAACTCAATCTCATCCCCTTATTTGACACCCGCTCAGAGCCAAGAAGAACGAGACACTGCCATCAAAGCTATCGAAGTTCGAGGCGCTACCGTTTCTGATCTCACTCTCGACTTCACCCTTCCCGGTACAGAGATTGAGCTCAAGGAAGGAGGCAAAGACATCGCTGTCGAGATCGAAAACGTCGAAGAATACGTTGAGCTCGTCATCGATTGGACTCTTCGCCGAGGAGTTGCGGAACAAGTTCTCGCTTTCAAGCAAGGTTTCTCGACTGGTGAGTGACTTATCAAAAAGATTCCGTTCTGATTGACTAACAACCTGTTCTGTTTGTCGCAGTCTTCCCCGTGCAAGATCTACAAACCTTCACTCCCGCAGAAATGGTTCTCCTCTCGGGAGCGATCGACGGAGAAGATTGGTCGGTCAACGCTCTCGTAAACGCTGCGAAAGCCGATCATGGGTTCACGATGGACAGCCGAGTCATTCAAGATTTATTCAGCGTCATGTCTGAATTCGATGCCGATGAACGACGAGCTTGGCTCTCGTTTACGACCGGTGCTCAACGTCTACCTATCGGTGGCTTCGCATCTCTCCGACCACCTCTCACTATCGTTCGTAAAGACGGGGGTGATCGAGCTCTCCCGAGTTGTATGACTTGTACGAATTACGGTTAGTTCTCATTCCTCCCCGTTTCCCTTCGATTTCGGCAGCAACTGATTCTCTCTTGTTCTTCATCAGTCAAACTTCCCGACTATTCGTCTCGACAAATCTTGCAAGACAAGCTCAAGTTTGCAGTTCGTGAAGGTGCAGCTGGTTTCCATCTCAGTGAGTTTCCCTTCTTCGCTCAACACGATTTGCTCTTCCTCGATAAGACTGACACCGTCTCTTCGCTATAGGTTAAATCGTTTCTTTGCGTTGCTTCCTTCCTCGTTACGAAGTTCAATGTGCTTGTACCTATTACGCTTCTTCTCCATCCTCTTCCGTTCTTTCTCCATCTCATCCTTTTCTCTCTTTCTTTGCTTGTACACGATATCGAATTCCCCCCCTCTCGGTCTTTTGGAGGACATACCTGCTTTCCTATTCTTCTCTTCGTTTTCGATTTGCAACTTTTCCCGCTCACTCTTTTCTTCTTCGCAACTTTGCAATCTCCTTCTTTCAGTCTCGCTTAGTACTCACGATATATAGAGAGATGATGGCTCACAGGGAGAGGAGAGTTGGCATTGCGGGTTTGTACAAAAGAATGACAAAGAATGACAAAATAGTGAAAACAAATTGTCGAAACTGACAACAACCTTCGAGTTCTAGTCATTCTCTCAACTATAGCTTCCCTTCCTTGACCAAATCTCGGATCACTTGAATACCGTGATCGATTACTTTTCCGATGGTTTCGTTGAGGTCTTCGACTGATTTCTTCTCTGCCGGGTTGACCCCTGGAATTCCGTTTGCGAAGCAATAAGTGAGAAGCATCTCGCCAGAAGGACCGTACGATATGATGTTGAGAACACGAGTAGGCTTGGAGGCAAAGTCGAAGTAGATCTATTCGAGCAGCGGAAAGAGGAAACTTCAGCGTTCCGATTCTGCGAAAGAAGGGAAACGCCTTTCTTTGAAACTCACGACTGCGTTTCCGTGAGACTCTATGTTTTCTTCCAGCTTCTCGCCATGATTGATCGAAACGAGACGAGTCACCTGTCGTCGAGAGACATGACAACCGACGGAGGAAAGGTCAGTTTCGCGAAAGATTGGAAAACTCCTGTTTTTTCTCGAGCTTACCTTGTTTCCCTCATCTTTGACAACTTCCGCACTCGTGATTGCTTTCACGAAGAGACTCGGTTCACGAGCTTTCTTTTCTAGACCTTTCCAAACTTGTTCTTCAGAGAGAACCGGTTCTACGCCAGGAGGGTTGACAGGTCGAGTACAGGCGAAGGAAGACATTCTTGAATCGATTTAGGACAGGTGAGATTTGTTCGAGACTGAGTCGAAGGGAGAACGAAGGGAAAAGTTGATGTTTGGTGAAGAAAGAAGGAGAGAGGGGAGTCTCTGTTGATCGAGCTTTTGTAGGCGGATGCTTAGCTGATCTAGGAGGTCGGAATGGCTGAGTCTGCAACGAGGTGAGTCAGAGGGCCTTGGAGTGAGAGGAAAGTAAGCGAAGACTAAGCAGTTGAAGCGTCTGCGTCAATTCCATCGGATTTGATCGAAACTTTGTCTCGACTTTTCACGTGTCTCCTAACTGAGACAATAGAGTCCGCCGCGTAATCCGACGAACGAGGAAGAGATTGAACTCCGAGCTCAGACTTGTCGAGCCTGGCAATTGTCAAAGACTCTCCTTGAGAACAGGATGAGGTAGAGAGGTTAGTCACGTGCATGAAAGCAAGTTCGCGAGCAGAAAACCTGAGATTCTCGACATTGGCAAGAAACCGCGATGCTGAGTCGACACAGAGAAAGAGAGTACAATACAAGGTCGAAAGAGTAAAACACAGAACTCGTGGAAGCCTCAACAGATCACAGCCTTCGTTCCTCTTCGTCTTCTCCTTCCTCCTGCGTGGATCCACCGTTCACTACCTACTCTCGCTTAGAACCTAATGACGTTCACCGCATTGGCTACAGGTCGGTCGATGAGGTCTACATTGGGTCCACTTGACGGAATCAATTCCAGCTCTATTCAACTTTTCCTTGAAAGGCCTGTAAGTTGATCGATGTCTAGTCGGAAGATACCCGAAATCAATAGATCGAAGCTGAGTGAGGATCGAGAGAGTGTCGAAGATTTTATCTTGAGGAAAGACGAGGTCTCGGAAGTCGTAGTGAGAAGTTCCGAGGTCGATCGATTCGTTCGGAACCCAGTATGATTCTGCGAAATTGATTTTGACGAGTGAGGGTGAGGAGGTGGAGAGAGCCTGGAGGAAGCGAAGAGATGGGCCTTGGAACCCGTTGAGAGCGAGCGTTCGAAGAGACGAGAGGGAAGGGAAGCTATTCGCTGGGATCTGGGGGAGAGCTTTCGGAAGAAGATAGGAAGTCGCGCTCGGAAGGAAAGTGGGAGTTCTCTTGACCGGACGAATTCGAAGGGTACGGAGAGTTGAAGGGATGTAGTTGAGAATCCAGAGGAGGTCTTCCGTAGTGCGAGTCCAGGTGAAAAGGCTGAAATCGGTGAGCGAGGAAGGGTTCGATGGCAGGAGAGGCTTGAAGTGCTTGAGCTGCGAAAGGCTACCACCGAGAATTACCTCCTTGAGACCAGGTATGGAAGCTGGAGGGACTAGGTCGAGGATTGAGTTGGGAGTTTTGAAATTACCGATGAAGATCCGTTCTAGGTTTCGGACGAGAGGGTAGTGGAGAGCGTCGTAGATTTGACGAGAAGTCATGCAGAGACTGTTCGGGACGTTGCGAGGGTTTCCGAATGTAACGCTGCAGAGGGTAACTGACGAAGATTCGAGAGCCTCGAAGAGTCTCGAGATGTTGCGAGGAGTGTTTGCGAAGAATGCGATCTTTCTGAGACGGGTGCAAGCTTCAACGATTGCGACGTACCAGGAGAAGGCTTTGCCGAACCCGGTGAGCTGGAAAGGAAGGTTTGATTCGGAGCTTGCTGATGCGTCCAACTTTCCGACCCAAAGAGAGATAGCCTCGAGAGATGAGACTAGTTGTCCATGCGAAGTATGCTTGAGAGTCCAGTAGAGCGCCTTCGCCTCCTCCCAACCAACGCGGGCTTCCGAGAGCGGTTGGTGGTACAGGTATTCGCGAGCGAGAGGAAGGAACCGTTTCGACGTGAGAGCGAGCGAGCAAAACGTCTTCTGTGACTCGACTATCGTAGAGGAGATCAACATGGTCAGAGTTCTCGATCGATACAGACAGGCGGAGTTTAAACAATCGATTCAGACAGACGGGAGCTGCTCACGAGAAGGAGGTAAAGTTTTCTGACGAATGAAGGAGAAGATCAGATTCTGCAGCTCATTTGGCAGAGATACCAGTGACATCATTCGAGCTGTTAATAAAAAGAGCTCGAGAGGTCAGCTAGAGCTCGCGTGCGTGTAATGAGAGAGACTCGAAGGAGTTCAGTCCGGAACGGTGTTGAGTTTGTTCAGAGATCCTAGACCGCTGAGCCGTCCTGAGCCAAGTCCAAGTCTCACTAGACACCTTCTAAGATGATCCGAGCACTTCCCCTGGTCGGCAGCGCACTCTAAACTGATTGTTTACCTTCATCTCCATCTCCTCCCTACTCTCTCTTAATGTTATAGAGACTGTTCTAGAAGCTTGAGGACTTACTTGTAGCTATTCTTGAGGTTCTGAGCGTGTCCTTTGAATCTTTCGGGCAGTTGAGGTGAGACGTTCTGACGAAACCTGCTTTTCGACTTCAAATCTCGGAGCCGAACTCACCCTCGTTCCTCAGATTCATGGCGCGCTACTTCGCAGGGCTGCTCAGACCGGAGAAGCTCCATCTGGAGCGCTCTCTCATCTAGGACGACTAAGAAAAGAAAAACGCTCGGTATGCTCGTCTCGATCCTAGAAACACGATCAAGGAAAGGCTACTTCGAATGTGAGAGAAACAGTACGATTTACAATCTTCGGCAAAAGTAGTAGGTAAATACTGTAGCGACCGAGAAGCAACTCCTCCAAACTACTCTGGTTTCAATCCCCTCAATTCTTCCCTTCTTCCGATCCGACGTCGTTTTCTCCTCCTCCGTTCTCATTCATCTGCTTCTCCTCCAGCCACAAATCCGAGTCTACAAAACTCCCCCTCTTAAATTCCAAGCTGGACACTTCCTCTTCTTCCTCTTCGATGCATTCCATCCAGTAAACTCTGATTCCATTTTCCATCAATCGTTCTTCGTATTTGCCATAACGAGCGGTTCTGCGAGTCGGGAGGTATCCTAGATCGACGAAGCGAAGTTGCGGGTATCGTGAGAGCGTTTTCAGTACTTCTCCTTTAGGGAAAATGATTTGCGCGGGAACTAGGGGTAACGAATGGAGAGGGACCTCGAGTCTCCAGAACGAACGAGAGAAGTCGAGGTGAGCCAAAGAAGGGCACGAATGAAGGATTGTATCGAGAAGCGAAAGAGTTAGATTGCGGAAATCGGAGACAACGAGAGAACGAAGGGGATGCATTGAGGGAGAAGGGAATATTAGAAAATTGTGGCAGCCTTTTAGGTTGCACAGTCGAACCGAAGTCGGAGCGATAGTTCGACAGATTGAAAAAAGATTGAAGGTGAAGAGAGTGAAGAGTCGTAGGAGCTCGATGGAGAATCGACTTGAGATCGTCGTTTCCGAGAAAGACTGCTCTGATGGTGAGGTTTCGAAGACCTGAAGGGTTCGTAGGGAGAAACTGCTGCACATCGGCAGAGCTGCGTTGCGTGCTCAAGAGGGCCAAATTCTTCGGTGTGGCTTTGAGGGAAGGAGGAAGATTTGAATCAGAGAGAGTCGGCCGTGAGTTGTCTTCGATCTCGACCAAATTCACATTCTTGAGTATTGAAGTTGAGAGTAAAGCGCCGATATATTCGTATGTCGAGGGATCACGGGAGCACTTGGGATCGGGGTCGGAGAATCTGATGATTTTCAGGGTCGAGGTTGAAGATTTGAGCGCTTCGAGGAGTTCAGAGGAGAATTGGAGAGACGAGGGGGGGAACTCGACATATTGACGTTTACTGCATAGTCGAATAAGGACGGATGCCCACGCAGTACCAGCCAAACAGGTCGGTTGTCGGAAAGGGAGGTCGAGACTTGAGCCTGCTGAATCATTCAGGTCGAGGATCCAAATGACCAATCCTCGTAAGTCCGATACAAGCGACGCGAGAGAAGGGTTGGCGGAGAGTGTACGATGAAGACGGATCGCTTTCTCCCACGAAGCCCAAGATCCTCGAACGAGAGGTCGAGAGTAGAGATGTTTTCGAGCTGGATCGAGGAAGGATCTGCAGACCAAAGCGACCGAGCACAAGTCTCTTTGTGAGTTGACTGTGCATCAATGTATCGTCAACTTGGTTGAGTTAGCTCAGGTAGAGGAGAGGAAGAAGGCTAACCAGTCGGTTTCTCGGTGTCGTGAATGAACGAAATCGTCAAGTCGTGAAGTTCGTAGGGCAGTGACTGAATAGACATCTGTAAAGAGTAAGGAAGCGAACAAGGTCAGCTCTGCTCGTCTGAACGGAGGGTGTTTGCAAGTCGAGAACGTGAGAAGCGAGTCCCCTCTTTCTTTCGAGGACACTTGATGATACGTTCGAGGGTTGTTCTGCTTGCAGACCACTTCAGCAGCTCCTTCAAAGCTACCTTAGACACTAGCATCCTCTAGATCGACGTGTCGAACGTTCAAACCTCCTTGATCAAACCTATCCTTTTCTCTCCCTCGAAAGCGCGTGGACTAGCTTCGAAACTGTTCAAGGCGTACCTGAGATATCTAATGTGAGTTCTGTGAGGTCTCTGCTGTATCTGATTGAGTCGAGGTGATCGGTTTTGGTTCAACATTCGAGGGACAAATCTTGCTCCTCAACCCTTCACTCTCGACAACTCAAGCATCAACTGGACCTCAATAGTACACATAGAACAACTTCGAGGTAAGTCTACATTCTGTTCTTGTATGAAACAGGGCCCGACAGGAAGGAGAGTGGGAGTCAGTCGATCAACTTGGGTCAGCCGAGCGGTGGATCTCGTTGGGAGGTTTGATAGTGGCTCGAGGATGCGAGAAGGATACTATCGCAACTACAGAGGTAGACGCTCGGCCTCAGAGGGATCCGCGACAGGGCTTTTTTTCTCGCAATTTAGAGGTCGAACAGTCTTCAAAGCAGAGATCAAGCGAGTTGGACTATGAGAACTACTTCTCGAAGGTATCGAAGCAAGATCCTCCTAGAGATAGAGGAGTTGAAAACGTTCGGCTGCACTATTCTCGTCTCGAGATTTTACAGCATCTTCTCCGCTCCCTTTCTCAGAGTACGAGCTAACATTCTTGCTTTCAACCTATAGATTATGTCTCTCTCAGCTCTCCCGAGCGAGTTGATCGATCTCGTAGTGTCGCAAATCGACGCTGAACGAGAAGGAGATGACTACGACGCTCGTGAGTTCTTCCCCTTCTGGTTCAATGTCGTAAAGCGCAAGAATCGATTGACTGGAGATCATTATCATTATCGACAGTATCGAGACGTGAAAGCTCACTCGCCTCCCTCGCGCTCGTCTCGAAACGATTCACGCCTCACGCAAGAAAATATCTCTACGATCGCCCTTTTCTAACTGGACAGAAACCTACCTGGAAAGCTGCAGTTCAGTTCCTCGACGGGATCAGTGCCAACGAACGAGCAATCGGTAAAACGATTGAATCCCACGCTGGTATCCTTCGATGGTACAGAGTTCTCCTGAAAGATCGAAACTCGCCGAAACTACCCTATCAAAGCCGAGGATGTACGGAAGCCTTTTCGTGGTATCTTCAAGTCCTAAGACTTTGCCCTCGTCTCGGGTATGTCGAACTATTCTTCGAAAACCCAAACGAAATGTCGAAAGCTCTCGAAGCTATTCGTGCATCAGCAACAACGACCCTGTGCACCCTCGTCTTGCCTAGCTATCGCCACCCGCTTTCTCCAACTAAACGGTACCCGTCATCAAAACTCGTAATGGTAGCTCTTGCAAATCCCGTTCTAATCGACGTCGAATGTCTTGATTTACGAGACATTTCGTTTCCTTCCTCGACTGTTCCCCGTACGTTCCGACCACTCGAACAACGTCTACGAATTCTCTCCCTACGAGGTCGTCGACACGGCGTCAATCTCTCCGACTGTAGCTCGCTTCTACCCAGAAACCTCTCATACCTCACCTCTGTGCATTTCAACACTCTTTCGCCTTACTCTGATCCAGAACTTCTGACCATTCTGAAGCGACTCACGCCTTCAATTCAATCCATCCGAATCTATCTCAAGCTCATCAGTCGTTGTTCGCCTATCCTTTCTACCTATCTTCCACCTCCTCCGAACCTTCCCTTCCCTGTCGGAAGCTTTTCCAAGTTCACCAATCTTTCTTCCTTCGTCCTTCACGCCTTTGTCGGTCCTTCACTCAAACTCCTCTCTCAACTCTCCACCTCTTGCCCTTTCCTCACCAACCTCGATTTCTTCGACTCTTTCTGGGTTCACAGTCAACCTTCTCTCGCTTTCTCCGCTTCAAATTCCTTCCTCGATACCATCGTTCCTCCTGGCGAGCTTCTAGCAGAGCTCCTTCGGTTCGAATATCTCAGGTCGATCAACCTGGGAATTCTACCTACGACTGATTCGGGAAGAATGAAATCGGTTGAGAAAGCTATGAAGGAGAGACGAGTGAGTTTGGATTGGCAACGATGTAGGAGGCCGACTGAGATTTGCTGGGAGTGCGGAGGTTATCATTTGGGGACTGGTACTGGATAAGTCGGAGATCTGTGAGCAGAGTCGATTGTAGGAAGGAAGAATCGGAAAAAGGGAAATGGGATGAGTTTGTTGTGAATTTCCGTTAGTGTCTGGTCGAAGATTTTCTGTTTGCAATTCCCTATCTCTTCACCGTCATCTTGGAAGAGGCCGTCGCGAGACTACGATCGAGACAGGCGCACAGTATCGAGCGAAAAATTCGATATTTTGATCGAATTTGGTGCAGCATTCTCTGCGCTGCTTGCCGACTATGGCCTGCATAGCTCTGAGTGCCTTTGATTGGAACAACGACGTGGTGTCAGAAGGAAATTCGACCTTGAAAAAGATGCACTTCCTAGCGAACGAACCTTCGATCCTCTTTTGCTCCTCCAATTATCTCGACTACAGCAGACTGGACCTCTCAGCATCTCACAAGACTTCATAAAGTAAGTCTACACTCTTCTGGCGGCTCTCACCTAGCAGCAAGTCGAGAAACTTCAGCTGGAGATCAAGGAAATCGGAAAGTGTTTACAGCCTGTAACACGGTCAGTCGCAATAAAGGACAGCGGAGGAAATTGTTAGCATCTGTCTCTCTAGTCAGGAGTACAAGTGGAGGATTCTGCGAGGTTGCAAGAGAGAAATCGGTTTTTGCTCGTTACCGTCACTCAATCTGCAAGGTCTCACGCTTGAAGGAGAACGCTGACCCTTGCACTTCTATCTCTTAGAACATGTCGATACACAATCTTCCGAACGAGCTCATCTATCACATACTTTCTCAAGTTGACGACGACCTCGGTCCAAATGGTGAGCTAATTCTTCTCAGGATTGCAGCCGAGAACTAACAAGTTCGTACGTCTGAGCAGGTATGTCTCGACAATCATCACTCGCTTCCCTCGCAAAGGTATCGAAGTGATTCGTCGATCCCGTCAGAATCTGCTTGTACGACAAGCCTCTCATCGGGTTGAAGAAGCTACCGAGCTGGAGTGCCGCTCTCAAACTCGTCGATAATCTCACGATGAACGGTCGTGCCCTCGGGAAGATCGTCAAGTCGCTTCAAGGCCTCGGACACTGGTTTGTGGATCTGCGTCACGAAGAACGCGGTTCAAAACTTCCTTACCAAGCCCGAGGCTGTGATCCCGCTTTGTCGTGGTACCTTCAAGTCCTTCGAGTCTGTCCTCGAATATCGATCGTTGAAATATTCTTCGAAACATCCTCGGAACTGGAAAAGATCGTCAAAGCCCTCGGGCCCGCAGCTTCGACCACTCTTTATTGCGCAATCTTCGTCGGTTACAAGAGCCAGGGCCCTCCACAGAGAACAAGCTTGACGTTCGATCTCGTCCTCGTCGCTCTTCAAGCAGTAGTACTTTCCGACATCGAAAGCATCTGCCTAGTTGATGTTTCGTTCAACCCTGCCACTACTCCAGCTCGCTCATCAATCCCGCTACTCCTTACGGAGATCATGCTCGCATCTACCTCGATGATCCCCTTGGAGATGGCGGATTGCATTCAAGCTCTTCCTCACGATACCTCCGAACTCAGCGATCTACACCTACAAACTTCTTCGACCTATCCAGACTCCAACCTCTCACCGATCCTCGAGCGCCCAGGACCAAAGCTGCAAAAGCTCATCATCTTCTTCTCTCCTCGGTCCTCCGTTGTCCCCCGTCCCTCTCCGAATACCCTTTCGCCCCTCAACATTTCATCTTCCCCCTCGAACCTTTTACCAAATTCTCTCAACTCAACAGTCTCACACTCAACGCTTTCGTCGGACCTTCTCCGAAGCTTCTATCCTCTCTCGCAACTACTTGTCCCCTCCTCCGCCGAATCGACTTACGAGAGTCCTTTTGGATTCCAAACGAGCCAAACGGTGCGGTCTCGAGGACAAAGTCGTACTTCCAGTCGATCTTCCAGGAGGAGGAGGTCATCAAAGAGTTGAGCATGTTCAGGTTTCTCAAGTCCTTACGCCTAGGTTACTTACCCAGCACCGAGACTGGAGATTACAAAAAGTTGGAGAAAGCAATGAGAGATAGAGGAGTCTGGTGTCGCTGGCAAACTTGTAGACCTGAAGGGAACGAGTGCGAATATTGTGGCGAAGATCATTCAGACGAGGAGGATTGACGAATTAGATGTAGACTGAGTAGCAATCGAGGTTCAGGAGGTCTCGTTCTATCACTTTTTTTTTCTTTTTTCTCTTCTTATTCTAGTTTTGCGAATCCTGATCAAAAGACAGGTTGCTCTTCGATTGTTATCCATCCACTTTCGTGTCGCGGACTATCATGTTTTCGCCATGCCATTCCGTCAAGGAATATTCGGAGAGAGATCAAATCGCAAAACGAGAGGTAATTGCAAAGATGCTTCGCAAACGGTACGGCTTCAGAACTTCAGACGCGAGATATAGTCGAGAAGATGAATCGTTGACAATACGCGGCTTTAATCTTTCTTGCCGAGGAGTGACTCGAGGAATGCCTTGTTCGTGGGTTCTCTTCCCAAGAAGGCGACTAACGAATCCATTTCGTCTCTACATGATGCGAGAGCGTCACATGACGACGTTACATTAGTAAGAATATCTTAGAGAAGCAGTGTAGGAGGCAGAGAAGTCGAGAGGAAAAGCTGCTCACCGAGATCCACCAGGTTTGAGAATCTCTTTTCGGTAAGACATTCCTGCTTGAGCGTTCATCGGATCTTTGGCGAATTTCGTTGCAAACATATCTGCCGAGTAGACCTACAAACATCACAGGAAGAGATGCAAAATCGAAACATTCGTCAACATTCTGAGCTGATCTTGCGAGACAGTTCTCATTGAAAGGAAAGGAAGAAATCACTCACCTGACTGCTCAAGTAACCGTAATATCCACTAGAATAACCTCCAGCGATATGAGCGAACCCACTTTGACCTCCAACCGGTTCCTCTCCTTCCTCAACTTGAACCAAACTAACTTCTGTCCTCAACTCGTTCCAAAGTTTCGTCTGTCCTTTCACATCCAGATCCCATTCAGTAGTGTGAAGCTTCATGTCGTACAAACCGAAGAACAGTTGTCGTAGGTTGAAGAGACCTTGATTGAGAGAACGAGATTTGACGAGTTTGGAAACTAGTGAAGCAGGGAGAGATTCGGTGGGTCTTTCGTAGTGAGAAGAGAGAGCAGCTAGAACGGAAGGTTCCCAGCACCTAGAATCAAACCAACGTTCGGTGGTCAGACAGGAGAAAGGGAGTAGAAGAGGAGGAGACGATCGAGGTTTTTTCTTTTTCTTACCAGTTCTCGAGCATTTGTGAAGGAGCTTCTACGAAATCTCTCGCTACTGCAGTTCCGTGGAATTTGGCGAATTGAGTCTCGGATAACAATCCATGGAAACCGTGACTGTTGCAATAAAGAATTCAATCAAACTTTAGGGTGTCTTTCGAACAAACGCGAGAGAGAGAGGGAGCGAAGAGCTTACCCAGCTTCGTGTAAGAAAGTAACGACATCTTGATGTTTCATCAATGCGGGTCTAGTAGGAGTAGGTTTTGCCAAGTTTGCTACCATACTATATACTCGATTGCAAAATCAATGTTTCGTTTCGTCAGCTCGATCAATCAAAAAAAAGATACTTTCCGATCAGGAGAAGAATCACGACCCACGCGACTACAGGATATTGACGTTGACCCTGTTGATCTTTCCAACCAGGTACGAGACCCCAAACAGCTGCGTGACCGTACTTGTTGTTGCGAGGGAACAAATCGAGAGTGATGTAACCTTTGAAAGCGTTCTCTTTTCCAACTTGACCGTTCTCCCAGACGGCAAACATTTCGACGTCTAATCGACACACCGAGCGAGATTAGTGACGAATGCATCAGAATGAAGGAAGACAGAAAGATGAAAAAGAAAGAAAAACGAACCGGAATGATAAGTTTCACCGTGCTCTTTCGGAACCTTGACGAGTTCGATCCCTAACAAATCTTTGTAGAGATCCAACACTGCCGGGACGACGTGAGAGACTGGGAAATATTCTTGTAAGAGGTTGTCATCCAAATCCAATTCCTTCTCCAAACTCAACCTATCGTAATACCTGTAATCCCACAACATCAACTTTCCATCTCTCTTGTCATCCCATTCCCAACCTCGTTGAACGAATTCTTCTTTCTTCAATTTGAGGAACTTGTCCTTTTCAGATTGACCTAAAGGAGTGAGTTTCTCTTTCAAATCTTCCAAAAAGTTTAAAACTCTGTTCGGAGTCTTGTTCATGTTGACTTCCAATACCCAATCGGAATGGGATTTGTAACCTAATAATTCTGCTGCTTGTTGTCTCAACCTAACGATTTCTGATAATAGAGGAGAGTTTTGAAGAGTTTTAGATTCGTAACCTTGATTAGCCTTCTTACGAGTTTCGGGAGAGATAGCTTGTTTGATCACGGGGATATAGTCGGGAGTCTTGAAAGTCGTTTTGTACTTTGTTTCTTCTCCAGTCTTTTCAACCTTCTCGTAACCTGAAATGACATCTTGAGGTACTCCTTCTAATTCCTGGTTTTGGTTTCGGGCCGAACGTATTCCGACGTCAGCTTGCGGTAAATTGATAGAGAATTAAGGGAAAGAAGGTACCTTCTCAGTGAATAACAGGAAACCTTCCTCCTCGTTACAATTCTTTTGAAAATCAATTTCGAGTCCCATGATCCTCTTCTTGATCTTGAACAATTCTTTCCTCTTTTCCTCGTCCAATCCTAATCCATTCCTCTTCCTATCGAGTACCAACCTCTCCATCAACCTTTGTTCTTCCTTGTTCAATTCGATTCCGTTCTCTTTCGAATGAGTTTGAGCGTCTACCAAAGCTTGGTAAACGTCTACCCTCATTAAACTTTTCAAACTCCATTCGTTCAATTCTTTATCGGCTTGTACTGAAGCTTCCCTCAATTCTTTATCGTTTGATGCTACGTATTGCATGAAAAGTGAAGGTTCTAATTCTCTATCCATTTCTCCCATTCTCATAGCTAGCGGTCTAACGACGGTTTCGAAAGTTCTTTGAGATTTAGAGAGGGATACGATCGTGGTGAGGAGGGCTTCGGATTGGGAGATGGAAGTCGAGAGGGTCGAGGGGATCGAAGTTGCAGTGATTTGAGTCCAATCGGGAGGAGGGACTGGAGCGGGGATGTAGGAGGACGTAGTAGGGGTGGACATGATAGTCGAGAGTCTAGGGGTAGTCGTAGAGAGAGGGCGTGCAGAGGAGAAGGAGGAGGGGGAAACCGAGAGGCGAGAGTGGAGAAGAGGTAGTGAAGATCGAGTTGCGAAAGTAGTAGTTGCGGTTCTTGATAAGAGTCTAGTTGATCTGAGACTTCTAGTAGTGATCCGAGAGAGCATCTACAGTCGTAGTGAAGGGTCAAGAACAGAACCGAAACTCGACTCATCGCTTTGATCTGTTAACACATCATCAAATCTCAAACCACTCAGAAGGAGTTTCCGAGCATACTCAGAGCACCTATAAACTCGATCGATTCATCCCGTTCAATCAAGCCGCTGTACAACTCGTCACCTCGGTTCTCATCTCCGAACCCTCCTTCTCCCCCCACTCAGGACTCTACTCGTTCGAACGCGCCTAGGAAAGATTGAAGCCTCCACTAGTAGACATTTAAGCGATTCGATAGCCCCACTGAGAATACAGTTTCAAGAAACTTCGGCTCCACCTTTCCTCGCGCTTTCTTTTCCCATCTCCCTCGTTTCCCTTCCTCTCCTTAGATGATTCGATTCATTCTAGTACAAGTGAACTCCTTTCCTCCATCTAATCGAGCACTGTTCCTTTTCTCGAGACTCCCTAACTGACTTTTTGATCCCTCCCCCTTTCGCTCATTCGCTTGGTTAGAACCGTCAAGGTAAAACTCGACTATCAAAGTTCTACGTACCTTACGAAGATGACGAGAAGATCAGAATCCGCGGTGAAGTACATCGATTAATCGCTCCTCGGGATCAAAAATATCAATCAAATTTCGTCGAAGTAAGTTTATATCTCTCTCTCCCTCTCTCGTTATTCGTTGAAAGAAGGATCGGACACTAAAGTGATAGGAGCAATATAATTATGAATTGAGAAAACAGTTTAGGAATCACAAGATTGTTTATAGGAGATATGCAGGATTGTTCTTCACTTTTTGTGTAGACGCGAACGATAACGAATTGGTTTGGCTAGAAGCCATTCACCTTTTCGTTGAAGTACTAGGTACGTACCTCTTCTCCATCATTACTCTCTCTCGCTTGGAGTTCCAAAAACCTTTTTTCTACCCTTTTCTTTGTCGCGACGAAAAGCTGAATCTGATTTGAGGTTTAGACGCTTTCTTCTCAAACGTTTGCGAATTGGATCTGGTGTTCAATTTTTACAAGGTTTATGCGATACTAGATGAAGTGTTTTTGGCGGGAGAGATCGAGGAGACTAGTAAACAGGTGATTCTCGAACGGTTGGAGTATTTAGAGAGATTAGATTAGATGCCCGCGAACGGTTTACTGGGAAGCGGTGGGGCTTTGCGCAGCGGTTGCAAAGTCTGACGAATCGAGACTATCGGGAAGAAATGGGCGGGGAGGCCCAAGTGAGGAGAGTTTTTGGCCCTGTTTCATTTTTACTTTCTCTCCAAGAAACTTCCGTGTTAAACCCTGAGGAGATTAGTTTCAAGTGTACTGTAACTACTGATCTTGTATCACGATCGAAACTCGAAACCCGAAACCCGAACAGCCACAGACAGAAAGGAAAGAAATACTAAAGTAAACAATTTCTCGATTGTTCTCCTCGCATTCTCTAGAACCCATAACTTCGACCCTGTCTCTTCTTAAGGGGACTCGGCGTTGTCCGCAAGATCCCGCGCACACTCCCACTGTAAGTGAATCTCTTTCGTTTCCCTCAATTCCTCAAGTTCCGAATAGAATTTTCCGTCCGTCGTCGGTAAGAATCCGAGATCAATCCATTTCAATCCTACAAACTTTGAAAGTTGAACTTTGAGAGCTGACGGGTCGACGAGCATGAGAATCGAGTGATCAACGGGAGAAGCGACGGGAACTGAGTTGAAAGAAGGGATCCATTTGCAACCGTGGAAATTGATCGAGGCGAGAAGGGGAGACGATCGAGCGAGAGTATCGAGTAGAGTGAGAGATGGTCCGTCAAAGTTCGTGAAGGACAGAGTCTTGAGCGACTCGAAACGGTTGAAACTTGAAGGCGGAATTCTAGGCGAGTCATAGTCAGTGTACACGTCCAACAAAGGCCGTCCTATCCATTCCCCGAACCGAATTGTGATTTTGAGACTTGAGAGCGTCGATGGGAGGTAACCGAGAATCCAATCGACTTCAACTTGTTCGATGTCGTAAAGTTCGAGAGTTACCGACTCGAGGGAAGAAGGGTTGCGTAGAAGAGACGATCTCAACTTCGCCAGTTGCGGGAAGCGATTTAAAGATCTGATGGTGAATGACTTGAGGGCGAGATCCAACGAGGGTTCTCCTGAAATAGGCTCCTCCTCACTCCCAACATCATCCAGAATCAGATGCTCGATACCCTCGAGGTTATCGAGTTTCAACGCTTCCATGACCCCTTGCACATCGACGACGTGCCTGTCAGGGATGTACTCGTCTTCATAGACGACGTTGCCGAATGTTACAGTTTTGAGGGTCGATGAATCGGCTTGAAGAGCTTCGAGCAGTTTCTTGAGGCGGCCATAGAGATTGCAGACGAAGTCGACTTCGACGAGGAGAGGGCATAATTTTAGGATGGAGCAATGATAGTCGTGGAGATTGTGAGGTTGACCCAGAAGAGTTTTTTGTTCAGGGTAGAGGATCATTGCGAATCTCCAGAAGCCTTCTAGCGATCGAACTAGATGTCCAAGCGAGGATAGAGAGGACAGAAGAGCGACGGCTTTTGTCCAGCTCTGAGGGTGAGGGAGTGGGAGTGGTCGATAGTAGAGGGAAGAACGAGCGAGAGGAAGGAATTGTCTCGAAGTGAGGGCGAGGGAAGCGAAAGTGCTCTGCGACTCTTCTGAGGATGGCATACTTACTCAGCGACTCGTTACAAGTGACCTCTTCAGGTGGAGGAAGCTTACGAGTAGGCTCGGCGGTTTTGTCGTGAACGGAATCGAAAATCATTTCGAGTAATTCATTCGGGAGAATCATTTCTGCTTCGGAGAACGAATGAAATAGTCAGTCAAAGAGCTCTGCAGAAATTACTCTGTCGACGTGGCTCATTAGTCACAAGCAACGATCGAGAGAATCCTGGACCTTTGAGAAGATTCGATTGCATCCCCGCCGCACAGTTTATAGGGCTCCTGGCGCTCCTTCAGAGATTCCAAGTACCCAACGTTCTCCAGAGTACCATCACTGAGCTCGTAAACCCTTCTCCCTGCGCTCCCGATTCTTGATCTCGAAGATCTCTGACACCCTCCAAGATGAGCAGCAAAGGATCAAGGTTAGCTTACTAGTGATTGAGATAGTCTTTACAGCACGTCTGTCAATCTGCGAAGTGTTCGAGGTCGTTGAGTGAAGGATGTGGAGGAGCAAGAGTTTTCCTCCAAATCGCTCAAGCACCGCTCAAGTTTTGCTAACGTGTCTACCTTCTCTTGGCGGCGCAAAGACGATTAGCATTCTCGACGATTCGGACAGAGAGTGAGTGCGTGGCAACCAAAATTTATTCTCAGGTTGAAAGAGATACAAACTATGGGTTCTAAAAAAAAATGTAAGCTAAATCTAGGTTTAAGCGTGGTATCTAGGAGTGATATAGGGTCTAAGTAAAAGATACAAGCAAGAACGGATGAACGATCTATATAAATAACGACTGAGACGTGAGAGAGCAAGAGACAAGAAAGACACAAAAAAGACAAAATTCCTCGATCAGAAAAGATTCCCCTGCTTTTCCGATGTCGAACCAACGAGCGATTCGACTGAACTAGAAGAGCCAATCGATGAACTTGCCCCACGCGGTAGTTGGTTCAGGTTCGGGAGGTCCAGCGAGCGCGGGATCGAATCGACCACTGTAGAGATCCATCTCGGAAGCTCGAACCCATTTGGTACGGTGGTAAATCTTCCAGCCGATGGCGGGCACGATGAAGATAGGGAAACCGATGTAGGAAGCGACGAAATCTTGAGTGTTCCAGTGTCCTTTAAGGAAGACCGAATATCCTTGTGCGAGAGCGATGACTAAAATCAGGCAGAAGTCATTAGCTCGAGATCACTCATTTGCTAACGACTTGATGATAACTCACCGAGAGAACCGATAACTCCGAACCATCCTGCGTACGGTTGGAAACGTCCTTTGAAAGGGAATTCTGATCGATCTAAACCCTGAACTTTGCAGGCCTTGTAGAAACGAACGTAGGCGAAAGAGAGAGTTCCCCAGGCGAGAAGACCAGCGACAGTAGACTGCAGAAGATGAATCAGATAGGATCAGCTACTTGAAGTCGATACAGGAAGCGATTGAAACTCACGAGGTTGAGAATCCAAGTGAAAGCTTGAGCAGCTCCTCCAGATCCGAGAGAAAGGTAAGCGAGAGGTCCAAACAACCAGGAAGTGATAACTGCGACCCAAGGAACACCCCATCGGTTTGTTTTGGCGAAGACTTTGGGAAGTTGACGATCGAGAGCCATGGCGACAATGATACGAGCTCCGACATAGCAGTAGGCGTTACCGGCGGACCAGGCAGAGACGAGAATACAGGCGTTGACGATCGAAGGAAGGGCAGAGATTCCAGCAGTTTTGATCGCAATCACCCAAGGTGAAGAGTTGGCGTTTCCGGCACCAGAGACGAGGTCGGGGTTGGTTGAAGGTACGATCATTCCGATGATGAGAGCTCCGAGGATGTCTGGCGAGAGCAATGGAGTCAGGAAAAAGGAACTTTCGAAATTCGATTTCTCGAGGTGAACTCACAGAAGAACGAGATACGGTAGGTGACACGCTTAACGGCCTTGGGGATCGACTTGTGAGGGTTGGCGGCTTCTCCAGCAGCGATAACGACAGTCTCAACTCCGATGAACGAGAAAGCAGCGTTGATGAAAGCTGAAACGAATCCTGCGAAGTTTCCAGTCTTTCCTGAGAGTCCATAAGGTTGAGCCCATGCTCCGGGGTCATTCCAGTATCGGAATCCTCGTCGATCGTGATCGGGAGCTCCACCAAGAGTGATGACGAGACCAACGATTACCTAAAATATTCGTGAATTTTCTTTCTCAGTTCTCGGGTCCACGCAATTTCGGGAAAAGGAGAAGGAACTTACGAGACCGAGGAAACAAAGCACTTTGACGATAGACGTAACGAATTCTGATTCTCCGTAAAAGCGAACGCTCGACATGTTGATAATGAAAATGAGGACTAGTGAAACGGTGATTACTACTGCCGGTGTCAAGGTTTCGGTCCAGTACGAGACCAAGATGGCAGCGGCGGAACATTCGGAGGCGATTGCGATGGTATAGCCTGCAGAAATGGGAGACATCGTGAGTTTTTCGAGTTTGACGAGGAAAGGGTAAAATGGTCAACTTACAATAACCGTATGAGATCGCTAGCGTAAATCCGAGGGCGGGATCGCAAGTTCTATTGACAAAATTCACGAAGGTACCGGCCATGGGAAGCTGTTAAGAATGAAGCCGAGAACCACGGAAGTCAATTTGGGTAAGAAAAAAGCAAAATTCAAGAGTTTCGGAAATTTTAGTCGACTTACGAGAGTTGCTAGTTCACCAATAGATTCCATAACACACCACAAGATAGCTCCAACGACGCAGTATGCGCTGTTGAGGTAAATCCGAGTAATTAGTTTGATCGAAAACGAGTCAACGGCGTTAAGAAAGTACACTCACAGGAGAAGACCTGCGGGACCCGCCTTCGCTAGTGCAGCACCAGTACCGATGAACAAACCCTAAGAGCATGCGCCGGAGGTTGTCAGTCGCGTTCCGAGGCAGAGTCGAACGAGCGGGATGAGGACTAACTGTACCGATTCCACCTCCGATACCGATGAAAGTGATGTGCCTTGCTGTTAGGCCACGGTGAGTGGTTCCTACACCTGAACCGTCTTGCATAATTCGTACGTCCTTGTCACCCAAGGCATCTCCCTTCTCGGCATTCGAGCCCATCTTGTAATCTGATGAAGGTCTCCTCTCAGGAGTTGAAGCTCCCGAGTAGCTTCCTGTTGTTGCCATAGCTTCAGTTAGTCGGCGTTAAGTTGTGTCGATAGATGGTATGAGAGGAGGAAAAGTAAGGATGGCGGAATTTGAGAAAAGTTTTTTTTGAATGAAAAAGTTTTTCCTGGGGTACTGAAAATGGTTCCAGACGTTTCGTCGTCACGCCTTCGTGTTGGACCGCAGTACCGCTTGTCTCGTGACTTCTGGATGAAAGACTTCGCGAGGGAAGACTGAGCTGTCGCCATTTTGGTCGAGGATGAAACCATTCTCAGGTTTTTGATTAGGAACCTCGATCGCCAAGGTACCGCAATCTCACGTAGATACAAGCGAGAGCAGTATGGCGCAACAGGACAGCGAAAAGTCGAAGAAAGAGAACTTGCAAGTGAGCTCGGCCGACCTCTGCTACTCGGGCTCGACGATCTCCGAAACGACAAGTGAGCTACACGCATGGCAGAAAGTAAAGCGTTGATGAAAGATAGGAGACGATGCGCTGTTCAAGATGTCTTTTTTCGATTCTCTCGCGCGAAGACGACTCGAGAGTGATAGAATGCGAATCATTGCATAAGTGAATAGTAGAACATAATTATGTAATCGAAGAGCTTTTGTCTTATAGGTCTAGAGAAGAGGAGAAGAGCATTCGATAGTAAAGGGAACGACTTCGAGCTCCGAGGTTGACTTCGTTTCAGAAGTTTCGCAAAGGAACTCGTAGATGTCGAGTCTATCCTCGCAAGGTTCCTCCCAATCAGCTTTGCTGGTACTAGATCAAGGTAACGAGGAAAATGAGGTCAGTATCGCAGCGAGCAAGCTGAAAGCATCGTTGAGAAAAACTCACTTTCGAATCAAAAGAGCTTGTGCGCAGACTGTTGAGACATCAGGAGAGGTCAGTAGTCCGTTCATAGTAGGATAGCATATACGAGACATACGGGTGGTGATACCGAGGTCGATCTGCAGCCATAGAGCTTGCTCGCGAACGACGAAAGCGACAATTGCTCCGATTCCGACGCAACAACCTGCTCATTAACTCACAGGTCAGTCTCCTGTAGTCTCGGTGTTCTCTTCTTTAAAAGCGACTTACCAATGAAACCGAGCGAAATACCAAAGTTTGCCAACCGGGATCTCAATTTTCGTTGCAACTTTTCTTCCTCCCTTTGACCTAGCATCGCCTCAGCTCCCGCACACATTCCGATCACGAGTGGTAGCATCACTAGAGCGAGTAGAAGGTAGATGAAGCCGGGTCGAGGGCTGAGAATTTCGTTCGTGACTGAATCGACGTGAGGGAAAAGCAAAAGGTAGCACAGACAGCATCCGTTCCAAAGTGACGCGCTGCGTAGAGTTCGTATAGTCAGCTCAGCTCGATTGGACGACATAAGATGTACTCACATAACACATTCGAGTAGAAGGCGAGATTCTGCAGAGAAAGTTTAGGTTAGCTCGGAGACGCTCGATTCACCATTTCTCTTGGTAAGCTCACGAGTGTATCCGTCTTCCCTCTCTCTCATTGTACCCACACTCTCGTTTGACTCGTCAGTCCACAGTGGTAAGATCCCTTTCTCTTCCAGCAAGGGTTCCTCCCCTTCTTCCAATCGAATCGCTCCTTGTCCTTTCCACCATCTGATCGTGCGAGTTGTGAGGCGCGAAGGCATTTTGAAGTATCGTGAGATTGGAGATGAAGAGCAAGAGTGAAAGTATGAAGAAGAAAGAAGAAGGAATGGAGAAGAAAGGAAGACGTTGACTTGAGAGGGGTCCGAGCGAGAGGGCTTGAGCGGGATTGATGCAATGAATGGAACGCGACAGGAGAATCGATCAGTACGCGCGCTTCTGAGAGTTTTCATCGAAAGGTACAGGTGAATTCGTCGCTGAGCGCTGCCTCGTGTCAAGTCAGCTAGGATGACACAACGTGGGCGAGGGGCAAAGAAAAGGAGGGGAGTTCCCGCTCACAAGTCTCGCGGTTTGCAGATGGTCAAGAGCGAGCGAGACGACTCTCCAAGCGACCGAGATCGCTGCAAGCAGTAGAATTGTTGCGATTGCGCTGTGAAACCTCAAGAAGCAAAAAAAGTAAGAATCGACTATACACTACAGACCCTCGAAAACCTTCTCCTCGATCTCTCGTTTCTGCTCTTCGAAGTAGCTCTTGACTCCCGGTGCTACAGTAGCCATCGCTACCCTTCCAGCATACTCTAGTTCAGCCCCCTTCGGCAGAACTTGTTGAAGTCGAGGGAGAATGAAAGTGTAAGCTCCTGCGTTCTCCGGTTCGTCTTGCGCCCACATGAAAGTCTTTGCCGACGAATACGATTTGCGTGCATTCTCGATGGAAGCGTAAGGGAAAGGAGAAATTTCCTACAGAAAGGGTCGATCGATTAGCTTTGCGAGAATATGGAGAATCGACTACGAAACCTACCTCGATACGAATGAAGGTAACCTTTCCTTCGAGACCACGATCAGCTCTTTGCTTGATGAGGTCGTAGTACATCTTGCCAGAGAGGAAGACAACCTTTTCGACTTTTGACGGATCAGCGATTTGTTCGGTCAAAACAGGTTGGAATGAAGTTCCTTCGCCCATCTCGGCGAGTGAAGAAGAAGCTGCGGGAAGTCGAAGGATACCCTTGGGCGAGAAGACAACGAGAGGCTTGCGATAAGGTCGAAGCATCTGTCGACGGAGGAGGTGGAAATATTGAGCAGGAGTCGTAACGTTGACGGCGTGAAGTGAAGGAGTGAAAGGTTGTCGTCGAAGAGGTTCGTTCGTAAGCTGTAAGAATCGTTCGATGCGAGAACTACGAAAACAGGGAGAAGTCAGCTCAAAGTTCACGAATTTCGATTGAACGCTCTTTTACCTCGAGTGTTCAGGACCAGCGCCGTCTGTTCAGCAGAGAGTCAGCGAAGGGAGATAGTACGATTAAAGAACCCAGACTAACCGTATCCGTGAGGCAAGAGAAGAGTAAGAGCACTTTGCATTCCCCATTTCGTTTCACTCGAACCGAAGAACGTGTCGAGAGTTACTTGAGCGGTGTTGTGAAACTGCAGACATGATCAGAGTCAGAGGAGTACACTTCCAAGTGTGGAAAAGCGACTTACATCACCGAACTGAGCTTCCCAGATCGGGAGGAGAGAAGGAGAAACCCATGCGACTCCTTGCTCGAAACCGACGACGGCGTATTCGGACAGAGGAGAGTTGACAACCTCTAAGGTTCCGACTTTCTCGACATTCTTGGCACTCGGTGGAGGGTTCGAAGCGAGAGTCTGAAGAGGAACAGCAGTTTGTTCCGAGTTTTGGTCTGCGAAAATCGCATGTCGTTGAGAGAAAGTTCCCTGTTCGAACAATACGTTAGCCTGTAGTATTCGATCTAGAGACTGAAAATAGACTCACTCGTCCACTATCTTGTCCACAGAGTCGAACGTTGTATCCATCAAGGAGGAGAGAGCCGAAAGCCATCGCCTCAGCAGTGGCGAAATCGATACCTTCTCCCTTTTCGACACTTTGAAGACGTTTCGCAATGTGCATCTTGGTCAATCGAGGATGAACAGTCTAATAGAGAAGATGTCAGACCATCGAGCCGCTCGAAGAGAAGAAGAAGGATAGGAACTGACGATATCATCCGGAGTTTCGACACTTCGTTTCCCAACTTCTTTCAAAAGTTGTTCTCCAACTCCAGTCTCAACCGGCTTCTCCCACTCCCCCTTCTCGGGCCAAGTCATCTTGTTCCATCCTCGAGGCATCTCGAGCTCGGGAACTTTGAAATTTTCAGGTTGAGCAGCGACGAGAGAAGTATCGAGTTTTGCGAGATGATCTTTACGGAAAGTTGATGCTTCGGAAGCGTCGAGAGTACCGGCGTCGATGAGCGATTTCTCATAAATACTTGCGACAGATCTGTGGAGAGCAACATTGAACGGAATGAGCTAGTTTTTACTGTGGAAAGAGGGAGAAAAGTTTGAACGAACGGAAGATCCTTGATTCGACGGTACATGATCGGTGAAGTGAACTAGTAAAGCAATATTGTCAGTACTAGCCGAATCACCTAGAATCAAATTCGAAAAGCTCACGGAAGGTTCATCGAGCTCGTTGTGACCCAAACGACGATAAACAACCAAATCGACAATGACATCCTTCCTGAACTTTCGTTGGTAAGCGAAAGCTAGCTTGAGGCAACGAGCGACATCGTCGATTCGGTCGCCGTTGACGTGAAGAACGGGAGCTGAGATAGATTTCGCGAGATCGGTAGCGTAGAACGAAGTTCGACCTTGAATCGCTGGAGTGGTGTATCCGAGTTGATTGCTGTACGAGGAGCGAAGAGTCAGGAAAGCAATCTCAAGATCATGATGTCGAAGAGGAGACGACTCACTTGACGACGATTCGAACAGTTCCTCCGACATTGAAATGAGGCAGAGAAGCCATATTTAGAACTTCCCCTGTGATTCCCTGACCTATGAAAGCTGAATCTCCGTGAAGACTGATGTTTAAGACCTTGTCTCCCAGTTCGGCGTCGTTCTCTGCTGCCGAACCGAACGGGATTTGCAGGGCGCGAGAGAAACCTTGCGCTACAGGAGTTACCGTTTCAAGATGAGAAGGGTTCGGGAGGAGGTGAACCTTGAGGGGATCTGAAGACGAAGTCGAATATTCGGTAGAGAGGAACAAGTGGGAGAGAACGTCGTCGCTGAATTCGGGAGAAGCGAGAGAAGGAGGAAGGGTTGGAAGTCCTCGCATCTTGCGGACGAGGAGACGCATATCGAGGTCGAGGAGTTGAGTGAGTAGATTGAGTCGACCACGATGGGGCATACCGCTGGAGACGAACAAAACATCAGATGGCTGAAAAGTAAAACGAAGGAGAGAAACTCACATGACAACCTCTTCGACTCCTTCTTTTCCAGCTTCTTCAAAAAGAGCTGCAAGAGCTACCATCATACCTTCTCCTCCTTGTAATCCGTATCGCTTGACGTTCGGGAATCGTTTGGCACACCAAGCGTCGAACCCTTCTGAAGCTGCGAGAAGTCTCCATTGCGAAAGTTGTTGTTCAGTCGGAATCGGTACGGCATGAGATTGTTCCAGCATCTTCTCGAGGAATCGTCGTTCGTGCTTCGATGGAAGGTGCATGAACTCGTAACCTACTCCTCCAGTGTATACTTCTTCGAGTCGTTGAGCGATTTCTCCAATCGTTTTAGATTTTCCTCCATCTGGGAAATCCAGGATTCCAGTCACGTCCAACTTCTCTTCTGCCTTCTTCGTAGGTGTAGGAAGTGCTTCCGAGATAAAGTCCTCCCTGACTGAACCCCCTTCCAGCTCGAACCCATACCTCCGAGGGTCGAGAGCAGGAACGTTTGAACGGTCTGCGAGTCCTAGAGGATCTACTCGAGCTGCTCGGTGAGCGTGCTTGCGATATGATTCGACGAGTCGGAGGAGCGAGGCATTCTCGACGCGGTTGAGTAGTTCTCCTTCAGTGAAGTCGGGGAGAGTGAACTTTGAAGGAGGGCGGTAGCCGAAGGGTTTCGAATGGAGGGATCGGCTAAGAGCTGGTTTCCGATAGCTGGATCTGAGGCTGAGTCGGTGCATGGTAAGCTCCAGGAAAGAGGGGAAGAGAGAGGAAAGGAAGGACCGCGGCCCCACTCTGGAGAAGACAAGCAATACGGAATGCCTTCGACACGTGTTCTTTTTTGAGCTTGTTCTTGTCGCGAGCTCCCTCACAGGCTGTGAATATCTCATTCTTACGATGTTGACGAAAACAGAAGGAAAATGCGACAAAAACGGCGCGGAGAACTTCGGCTCAAGCTTCAAACGAACAGCTTCTATTGGGACGAGCTGACGAGCGACAGCAAGGAAGAGATCAGCCTACTGTATCTTCTGAATGGTAGCTTCTTTCCGAAGCGTCAAAAACGATTGCAGCTTACAAAACTATCCTACCTCAGAAGCGTTCTCACTCTTCACCTTGACTACTACGATTTATCTTTATCCTTCGACTCGATTCCAATTATCCGACGAGTAGAGGTAACAAGTCTGCAGCAACAGGTCCTGAGATTGACAGCTCGTTCCTCCTCAATTTCTCTATCGTTTCTCGAAAACTATGACTTTTCACAATCTCTTTCCTGTTTTTGACTGCGAAGTCGACTTCCAGTTTTCTCGCTTCGTCGTAAGTCGATGCGAAGCTGTCGAATAACTCGAGGAAGACGTTGTCGGGTGTCAGTTGTCGAGAGATTTCTTCGAGTGCGAGACTTTCGAGAGCGGGAAGGGAGAGAAGGTGGGCAAGCTTGTAGACAAATTTGGGAGACGCAGACGGAGGTAGGAGAGGATCGAGGCCATGTCGAGATTGGATCGCGTTGATCCAGGCGGATTTGCGAGATTCGACGGGAAGGTGGGAGAACGAGGAGGTGAGGGGAGAGAAGGAGATGTAACCGGTTTGGATCCAAAGAAGAACGGCACGATAGGTAGAGAATGCGAAACCTTGGATGTAGATAGGGTGGTATTCAGCTCCGAGATTAAACAACGATAGTTCTGCTTCTTCCGAGAGATCGTCCAGTTCAAAGTCGGAATCGTCGTCGAGCACGTCCTCCTCCTCCATTGTTGACCTGCGAGCTGCTTCCTCCTCCTCCTCTTGACTAGTTTTTGAACGGGAGGGTTCGCCGACGTTGCGAGTCTCTGCAAATCCAGAACCAAACATTGTTTGGAAGTAAGGACAGTTTTGAGCGAGAACTGACGAGGAAGCGTAAAGCGTGTTGGATCTCTTCCCGTTTCGTCTCCTAAAGATGAATCTGACATCGTGTCGCTGAGGATTTGTTATTTGAGCTGAGAAAGAGTGGGAGGGCTTGTCAGCTCGTCGAGAAATGAGAATGCGGTTGTCTTCGCGTGGGGATGTTAAGAACATACTAGACAAATTTCTGGTAGCCGTTAAGTCGTTCTTCAATGTCGTGATAGGCTCCTCCTCATTGAGCCGGTCTGAGAAGAAGAAGAGTCGAGCGAGATATCGTTGAGGTTGTTTCCAATCTAGTCCGTCCTTTGTCAAGGCCTCCAGCTGTTCGACAGTGAATGTGATGTAAAGCTGAGTGATTGAGGGGATCGGCCATTGATCGTGATGAATCCCGCAGGTACTAGCGACGAAGACAGCTCGTTTCGACTCAGGCTCAATCCAATAAAGATCTGCAGCGCTCCGTACGTTGAACGATGACTCGAGAGAAGTGGAAGCTGTCCAGAGAATCTTGAAGGAGTTCTCGGATATTCGCTCGCAAGCGATATCGAGTGTTGCAGTTGGAGAAGTCGAAGTAACGAGAGGTGTTGTTTTCCCGACTGGAAGGCTCTTCAGGTCCAAATCGAGCATGGTGTGAAAGACACGGCTCTGCATGAACTCGGTAGCTGCGTAATACTTGCAGTCTAAAGAGGGGGAAAATTCATAATCAGCTCAGAACGCGACAACCTTCGAGCAATTCAAGTCGAGCAGAGGAGGGGAAGAAACCTTCGACTGACCTGTACGTGCGCCGCAGTGTTTAGTAAGGCCTCCGACATCTCTGTTCTTGCTGTTATTCTTGTATTGATGGAGCTAAGAAGAGAGCCTTGACAATGTTCGGAGAGGACGAAGGAAAGTCGAGAGGTTCAAGGTGCCTTAACGTCTACGGGCTCTGAGCTTGTAGTATAGATAGACTTGCGAGATATGGCTGGTTCGATAGCGATACGTGAGCTCGATGGTGAGAAGAAAGAGCCATAAAGGTGACATAATCGATGAACTCTTCTTGCGCACTACTACGACGACTCTTTCATCCGATCTCGCGTGTAGCTTACTCTGATACAAATTCGAACTACCGGCGACGCTCGTACTCGGTACCAATAGCTTCCCACCTCTCTATCGATCTTATCGTTAACTTTCCTCTCTTCTCGGTCCTCGTAACACTCTAAACCCGTCCTACACACAACAGCAGAGCAGAAACAGTGAAAATGGTAGCTCAAGAGGAAGAACGCACAGCGCTTGTAGTAGGAGCTGGTTTAGTCGGTACACTTTGTTCAGCGATGCTCGCATCTCGAGGTTGGACCGTCACTCTCCTCGAATCTCGTTCCGACCCTCGACTCGGAACCCACGCCGAACGTGCCAGATCGATCAACTTGGCCCTTTCACCTCGAGGGATCGAAGCGTTAAGGAGTGTCAGTGAAGAATTGGTCGAGAAAGTTTTGAAAGAAGGAATCGAGATGAGAGGGAGAATGGTACACAAGAACAAGAAGGGAAAAGGTGTAGAAACGATGGGTCAAGATTATGGAATCGTTGAGCAAGGGGAAGTCATTCGATCGATCTCGAGAACTCAACTCGGAATCGAATTATTGGATCACGTCGACGGTTTACCCAAGAGCGGCAGGGGAAGTGTCACGACAAGGTTCGAAACCAAGTTAGTCGAGATGGACATGAGAGGAAAAGGCGAGAATGACAAGGTGAAAGTGACATTGAGCACGAAAGGAGAGAAAGAAGATTCGAAGGAAGAGTACGATTTCGTTGTAGGAGGAGACGGTGCTTACAGTAAAGTCAGGAGAGAGCTTATGAGAGGCTCTATGGCAAGGTAAGTGAACGCACAGTCGTCATGTCGCCAAGTTCTTAATGAATTCTTCCCGCTTTTCTTTGCACCAGATTCGATTACAAGCAATTCTACGCCCCTCACTCTTATCTCGAGCTATCCATCCCCGCTGGACCGAACAATTCTTTCTCGATCGAACCAAACTATCTTCACATTTGGCCTCGAGGAGAATTCATGTTGATCGCTCTTGCGAACCTCGTGAGTTTTATTACAATGGCTTCTTTCGGTTTTGCGACTGTTGAGCTCGCGCTTACAACGCACTCTACTTCCATCGCAGGACAAATCTTTCACCCTCACTCTCTTTGCTCACGACGAAACTTTCAAGTCTCTCGACTCTCAGCTCAAAGCTTCATCTACCGAAACGAACCCAGTCGTCGAGCTCTTCAGGAAAGAGTTTCCCGACGCTCTCGAGCTCATGGGAGAAGAAGCTCTGTTGCAAAGCTGGAAAGTGAATCCCAAAGATGGGCTCATCACGGTTGAGGTAAGAGTCACATTCTCTCGTGCGAAGCCGTCTCCCAATCTGTAGATAGCTGATCGATATTCGATGGTTAGTGCTCACCCTACCACTACAAAAACAAGGTGCTCTTGATCGGAGATTCAGCTCATGCGATGGTGCCCTTCTACGGTAAATCATCTTGTACCAACCGTCTCTTCTCAGGCGACAGTCTTACTGACCTGTCGATGTATCTCGCATAGGTCAAGGTATGAACTGCGGATTCGAAGATGTTCGAGTCCTTTCTTCAATTCTCGATCACTTCTCGGCTTCCCCTTCGCCTCTCGTTCCTTCTCCTCTTCCCTACTCTTCTGTCACTCCCAAACTTCCATCTCCTCCATCCTCGACGACGACACTGTCTGAGCGACTCGAGCTGGCTCTAGAGAGCTATACGACGATTCGAGCTCCCTCGTTATTGGCGATTCAACAACTAGCTCAACAAAACTACACCGAAATGGCTTCTTCCGTTCTCTCTCCTCTCTACCTCCTCCGACTCTCCCTCGACTCGCTGTTGTCGAAGTTCTTCGCCTTGCCAGTGTTCAAGAGAGATCGAGAATCTACAGACGATGGAGGAATTCGAGATCGAGGTGGGAAATGGGAAAGTTTGTACAGGATGACTACGTTCAGGTGTGGAATCGCTTACGAAGAAGTTATCAAACGTAGAGAATGGCAAGGGAGAGTGTTGGAGAGGTTGATGGCTGGATCGTTGGGCGCTGTTGGATTGGGAGTGGTCGGTTTAGGTTGGTGGAAATTCGCAAGAAATTTGAGAATCGTTAGAATTCAATAAACTATTTTTGTCAATAGGATATAAGTATCGCTTTCTAATACTACTAATGAAGTCTTTGCCAGAGGAGAAACGCTCTCAAAAACAACAAAGGGAAGTTTTGAAGAAAATTGTCCATGATTTCTCATTTCTCGTCCAACTGGTAGTTGGGACTGTAGCATACAGTATAGTATGACAGAGAATAGGGCAAGTTATCGACGCGAGGAATAAACGATAGAAACGCTAATTAAATCTCGAAGTCGACGAGCGAACTTCTCGATTGAGCAAGTCGAGTTTCTCTCTCACCGGGAACCTCTGGTCAGTCAACCAGCACCCACATTAGACACAAGAGCTCGCAACTAGACTATCCAGCAATCAACCGGGACTAGCCGACTACCAGAACCAGGAAAAGTAGACTCCCCCCCGCTCTCTGACAACGACCAACTCTCTCGCTTTCAAACTAAAGAATCGACTCGAAACACGACCAGATAGAACAGTAGAGTAGTATGCCACCAGTTCCACCACCAAAGCCTACTATCAGGCATCATCAGGAATCGTTCACAGGTCAGTCTCAAAGTTTGTTGATGAAACGTACCACGCTCCTTCCCCTCTCCTTTCTCTCTCGACTCGCACCTCTCCTGTTACGTAGGTGGAATCAGATTGCAACGGACAAATCTTCAGAGGAGGTGCTTGATCGATACAATGAGATGAGATGGAGATTTCGATGACCTGGCAACTTCGACTCGCTCTCTAAAACTCAAGGCTCGAAAGACTTTGCTTCTTCTCTCCATTCTACACAGTTCATAAAGTAAAGGATGCAAGCTGACTCTCGCTCTTCATCCTTGTACTCCCGCCGTCGCAAATCGCGCTCCATCTCGATCATCGCTCTTCCCTATCCACCGTACCTTCAATCGCAATCTCCCTTGATTCCCTCCCCTCTCCGTTCTGCATTCGACGACATTACTCCTTCTCCACCATCTGCATACCGATCATCGTTCCTCAACTTGTCTCCACTCCGAAACTCTCGTTTCTCGATCCGTCATTCTCGCCGACCTTCGAACCTCTCGATTTCCCCTTCCTCACGTTCCCCTTCTCTCCGATCTCTTCTTCGATCGGCAAAATCACTGCCGTCTCTACGACCTCACAAACGCTCGAAACTCGATCTATCTCACCTGTTTCACCACGACTCTTCCGAACCCTCAGGCGCTCAACCGATCTCGACTAGCGGAGCTCCTTCGACTTATACTCCTGGATCCAGTCTCAGTCCGATCAACGGTCTCAACGGAACTTCTTCGATCCTACCGAGTCCTATTCATGCAGCTTTCACCTCCGGAGGGCCAACTCGAAATATCGGTGCACCTCTACCGGTTTCGAGTCCAGATTCTCGAGGATACTACGCTTCCACCTCATCAACCCCTCTTCCTTCCGCCTCAGCCTCTCCGTCATCTTTCAAACCGGGAAGGGTAGCTCCTGCACCTCCTACTACTCAACCTCTCCCTTCTCCTCATGTTCTCGATCCAGCTTCTCAACTAAGTCGACAAACTTCGACCGGAGGAGCTGCGAGATCTTCTTACCATCCGACTTCTGGTCGACCGCCTTACAACTCGAATTCGAACCATCCTTCTTCCAATTCGGTTTCGAGAGCCCCTCCAGTTCCGAGCTCTTCAAATTCTTTACTCGGTAGTGCCCCAACAAGTCCAGCACGAAGACCTTCTCCAAACCTGATGAACGCACCTACAACGAATGGAGGAGGATCATCGTTCGGGAGAGGTAGTTGGGAAATGGTTGATTCGAACAACGATCATTCGATCAAGCACTCTCAAATTCCAGCTGTACCTGGACATCACGGAGGAGGAGGAGGATCTGGATCAAACAATTCGGGAAGCACACCGTCTCTGAGAGACTTGAACGATGTATTACCTACACCTCATTCTTCAAATTCTTCAACTTCTTCTCTCAATTACAACCCTGTTTCTTCAAACTCGAATAGACCTCATCATCATCAACAATATCCTTCTCAATCTGGTAGCTATTCGTTACTGAATGATCCGGCAACTTCAGCAGCTACGAATTATTCAACTTTGTTAGATCAGCAACAAACTGGTTCAAATCGATACAGTAGTGGTGGAGGAGCAGGATTAGGAGGATCGATGGTATTAAGTCCTTCTGCGATTCCTCAAAACGCAGAAGGAGATTACTTCGGTTCTTATGGCAATCAAGGTGGTGCTGGAGGAAGTAACGTTGCAACTCCTTCAATCGTTCCGGGAGGAGGAGGAGAGAGAAGTTTAGCTAGTTCTCAAATCGGCCAAGGTCCTACGAGTCAGAGGAATAGTGGTGACAAAGTAGGATACGGAAACGGTGGAGCTGAAACTCCAGGGGGAAGTACGATCAACGGGAAAGAGAAGAAGAGTAAAGGTTTCAGTTCTTTCCTAGGTGAGTTTTTGTTCTATTTTCCTACTGTTCAACGTAGCTGATGCATAGCCGTATTTAATCAGCGGACGTCTTCTCGGGACCGAACAAGAAAGTCGAGATCTCCACTCCTTACGATCCTGTGCATTTGACTCATGTCGGTTTCAACTCTGATACTGGAGAATTCACCGTAAGCTCTCTCTCTCTTTCTCCGTGTCTCGGTACTTTGCGATCGTCCGAGCTGATTCTCGAAACTCGCTCGATAGGGTTTACCGAAAGAATGGCAACAACTTCTCCAAAACGCAGGAGTTTCGAGAGAGGAACAAGCTGCTCACCCTCAAGCAGTCGCAGAAATCGTCGCTTTCTACCAAGATGCTACGAAAGGAATGGGGGTAGCTGCAGGAGATGAGAAAGATGATGTTTGGAAAAAGTTCGCTCACGGTCCCGAAGGTGCGAATGGAGGAGTTGTCGGCAACTTTGAACAACCTGTAAGTCTCGTTGCCTTCTGATTCAATTGATCTGCTGCTAACCTGTTCCCTGCAAATCGTCTTAGCGAGCTGCTCCACCACCGCCGCCTCCGGGAGGACTTCGCAAAGCTCCCACTCCTCCTACTCGACCTCTACCTCCCTCTCAACAATCTTCTTCTTCCTCACTGCATCCTCAGCAACAACAACAGTATCAACGTGAACGATCCGGAACTCTCCCTCTCCCTAGCTCACCGGATCGGAGAGGCCCCTCGCCTACTCCCTCTTCGTTGGATCGTTCTCAATCGGTTCGAGCTCCTTCTTCTTCCGCTTCTCCCGGTTCTACAAGTCCCCTCGTGCTCAAGAACAAGTCGTCTCAACCTCAACTGTATCAACAGCATCAACAGAAACAACCAATTTCTGACCTCGCTCGAGCACAGAGTCTAAAGAACTCTTCAACACAGCCTGTCGCTCTTCCCCACCGACCCGCTCCTCCTAAACCTTCAACTCCTGCTGCGCTACCTCAACAACAGTCTCAACAAGCTTTGACGAAGAAACCTTCGATCGCTCCTGGAGGACCTGGAAATCAACCGAGAAGGAGAGAACCGAAGCACAAGAAGGAAGCTGCAGATGTCGTAGAAAGGTTGAAAGCAATTTGCACGGATGCAGATCCTACGAAACTTTACCGAAACTTGGTCAAGATTGGTCAAGGGTGAGCTCAAATTTCCATCTCTCGGATCTTACCCTTCGGACGCAGGCTAACTCTTCTCCTCTCAACAGTGCTTCTGGAGGTGTTTACACTGCTTACCAAGTCGGAACAAACTTGTCAGTAGCTATCAAGCAGATGAACCTCGAGCAACAACCGAAGCAAGATTTGATTATCAACGAAATTCTAGTCATGAAAGAATCTCGACATCAAAATATTGTCAACTTTATCGATTCCTTCTTGCTGAAAGGAGACCTATGGGTCGTGATGGAGTACATGGAAGGTGGAAGTTTGACCGACGTCGTCACCTGCAACATTATGTCGGAGGGACAAATCGCAGCGGTTTCGAGGGAAACTCTTCAAGGCTTGAAACACCTACACGAGCATGATGTTATTCATCGAGATATCAAGAGTGACAACATTCTACTATCGTTGCAAGGTGACATCAAATTGAGTGAGTTCTCATTCAGGTCCTTCTGATTCAAACGAAAGAAACTGACTTTCTGTTCGCTTGCAGCCGACTTTGGTTTCTGCGCTCGAATCAAGGGCGACGAAGCAAAACGAACAACGATGGTTGGTACACCTTATTGGATGGCTCCCGAAGTTGTCACGAGGAAAGAGTACGGTCCGAAAGTCGACATTTGGTCGCTCGGAATCATGGCTATCGGTGAGCAACGCTTTCTCGTTCTCGACTTCGGCCTATGAGTAGCTCGCTCACATTCATTTGTCTCTCTCTGCGATAGAAATGGTTGAAGGAGAGCCTCCCTATTTGAACGAGAATCCCCTACGAGCGCTCTACCTGATCGCTACGAATGGTTCCCCGACGATCAACAACCCTGAACAACTCAGTGTTGTCTTCCGTGACTTTTTGAAACAATCTCTGGAAGTTGACGCTGATCGACGACCGAACGCTGCTCAATTGCTTCAGCATCCTTTCTTCGAGAAAGCTCAGGTGAGTTCCTTTCTGCTTTCCCAAGACCTTTCTTCGACGCGGAGCTGACTCTAGAGTGTATGCGTAGCCTCTCACTACTCTCGCCCCTCTGATCGCTGCCGCTCGACAACAATCGAAAGGAAAATCGACATAATCAAAACAGACCCTTTCTCCTTTTCCTGCCATTATCTGCACTACCCTCTCTACCTTAGCATCTTAGTACTACTCTTCTGTGTCTCCTCTCACTCATGACCCACCCCGAGTTTCTTTCCGAGTCTCACTTTCTCAATCGCACTTTTCTCTTTTTTCTCTGTTCGTTCTTTTAGTTCTTTTTTTGCTGTCCTGTTTCAGTCTTCTGTAGTTTGTTCACTCTTTCTGTTCACTCCCTTTATTCTCCTGATATCCTTCTGCTTTCTTCTCTCTCTCAACCTATCTCGTTTTCGTCGTTTGCTGCCTTTTTTCACGTAGTTCTTGCAAAAAATCGTATTCCGCGCTTCTTTCGAATGGTAGGAAGGCATGTACTTAGAGCGAGAGCATTAAAAACGCCAAAGGCTTCTAAGGCTCTTGAGTGTGCGCGAGGAGCGAGAAGTGAATAGATTTGATCTTGTTTTTGATCTCTTTCTCCTCCTCTTACCCGACTGACCCACTCTACGATACAGCAACCTCAGCTACAGCTGCCAGAACACAAACAAAACCTCTGATCTCATCCTGAAGCCTCGCTAGCCCTCCGATCTCATCCCCTCTTCGGAAACTGTCTCAGCTTCTACTCGACTCTCCTCGCGCAACCAGTACTCAAAGATGTATGGATATTCACGAGACACCTCGCCAGAGAGATATGTGAGCACACTCGAGCTCTCGTAGTCTTCTCGCCGCGACTTTCGTACTTACCAGGTTAATTGCCTCTCCCGTGGCCTTCACCAGACGGCTAAAGTTACGAAACTACAAGAGTCGCTTCCTACTACTACGTACCAGACCGAGATGCAACTCAACTTCGAATCTCTTCCGATCAATCGCAATACTCCTCTCGACACCTCTGGTTGCTCTCGTTCCAAGCTTTCGGTCTCGATCCTACGTGAATCTGAAGACGTTTTCAGAATTATCTGGAGTTCCACAGACCCAGCTTCAGTCGAAGCTCGGCGTTGTCGAAGTGCAGCTGATCTCTACTGGATCGACCCCGTGACGCGAGAAGGATTCTGGATTGCCTCTTCGATTGGACGTCATAAAGACCGCTGGCCTACGTTCGACTCCCCTTCGCTCAGTTTGTCACTCTCGTCGTCTGATCTCGAAGCAGTCAACCATGAAGGTTCCGATTGGATGAAGAAGCAAACTTATTTCGCTCG
Source organism: Sporobolomyces pararoseus (assembly GCA_010758995.1). Taxonomy (NCBI): domain Eukaryota; kingdom Fungi; phylum Basidiomycota; class Microbotryomycetes; order Sporidiobolales; family Sporidiobolaceae; genus Sporobolomyces; species Sporobolomyces pararoseus. Next base: position 26,623 of record RSDY01000004.1, on the reverse strand, counting down.
ACTTTACTTCTTCTCTGATCGCTTGCCTCAGCTAGATTCCGCCTCAGCTTCGGGAGTTTCGGAAGCGCAAAAGCTCATTTGTCCTCGTACTATCACGTGTAAGAGCCTCCCTGTCATCTCACCTCTAGACCGTTCCCTTCGAAAAGAGCTTACGGGAACTGTTTTTTTTTTGCAGCCTACATTTCGACATCTGCCCCGAACGATGTTCGTTTCCTCTTCACGCGAAATCCTACTGCCAAGAAGCTCAGCTTGTGGTCGTCCTCTTCCGTACTAGTTCAGAACTCTAATCATTTCGAACATCTTCTCGACTCGGACTTCGCAGAATCGAAATTACTTAGCGACTCGACTCGTCAGAAGGAGAAGGAGAAGGAGGCAGAAGGATCCGAAGCTGACTCAGAGATGACGGAAGATGCAGGCGACGACAGCTCGAGCGACCACGATTCAGACTTCGATTTAGACGAAGTTTTCGAAAGTCCTGAGTCTACTTCTGCACCTGATCCCAACTTACCCTATCACCTCGTCAAGATCGTCGACACCTCCTACACCACCTACCGCGCCGTTCTCGTCTGGATCCAAACTGGCTATATCTCCTTCTCTCCCCTCACTTCCTCTTTCTTCCATCTTCCTCCCGAGTCTCGCAGAGATGCTCGCATCGATTCGATCACCGCTCGTCACGAGATCGATCCCCTTCTACCCCTCCCTGCTTCACCCAAGTCCGTCTACAAACTAGCCCACTTCCTTTCCCTTCCCTCACTTCAAGAACTTGCTCTCAATGAATTATCTCAACAATTGACAATCGACAACGTTTTTCTCGAGCTATTGAGCGATCTTACGTCAGTATACGATGAGGTTAGGAAGTTACAAGTAGACTTTGCCGTCAAGAACAAGAAGGGTGTCAAGCAAAGTCAAGCTTTTAAAGATTCGATGGAGAAATTGAGGGGGAACGAGCTATCTTTCTCAGGACCGGTAGCAGCAGATTTGCTTTCATTCTTCGCTGAGTAGTGAGTTTCAATTCAGAATAGTACCCCGACTGTAATTTGAGAAACGAATACGCTTGAAGAGCTGTACGAAACAATCTTTCTTTCGCTTATGACTCGCTCACGACGTTCAAGGATATCCGATGAGACTCTCGCGCTACAATTCCTTCCATTTCTGTTCCTTTCACCCGCCCTTTCACATTCTGACGACAAAATCGTCGAAGCGCAGCCGATTTGAATCTGTCAAAGACTCGGCTCGCTTGGAGGGTGGCACTCTGTCTTCTCGTCGTGAAGCTCGACATCTAGCACAGTAGCGGAATTCATGGCTCAGCCTGCTCTCTGTAAGCCTGAGACGAGGCAGAACGAACGAGCCTGGAACGCGAGAGGAGGTGAAACAACGCAAAGCAAACACGGTCGAATCTTTCAAGAGATCTAGTTTGAGGTCAGGAGACTGGTTTTGTCGACGAATGACTAATGACAGTAGAGAGGAAAGCGTTAGTGACACGCCGAATTGCTGTTCGGCATGATCAAAAAAGATCGCAAGATCGAGTTGGAATCCGATTTTCTCGATCAGCGTCCTTGAAGCTTGCCAGCCTGAGATCGTGAGCGACGAAGCGCTAGCCTCGTATTCAAGTCAGAGGAGAGCGGAGAACTGGCGAGGCATCAATGAGACAGAGATACGAGCCCAACAAAAGTTTCGTGCTCAGCGCAAGCCATTCTCAATAGTGTCTTTCGCTGAGATTGCCATGTCGTTCGCGTCTTTTCCTCGTCAGATCACACTCTCGATAGAGCGATAGCGCAACAAGCCACGGGACTCGTGATCGAGCGCGAGGGGGACGGTCCGAGTAGGATTTTGCGAAAAAGAGAAAGGGGGCAAGCAAAGAACGAGCGAAGTATAGACAAGAAAGTATAGTTTTGCTAAGGCAGGAAAGAGAGCGAAGCAGACGAATCTACTAAAGAATCAATCTCAAACGGAGATTAGCACGGTTTGATCGTTTCGAATCGAGTCGAGTCGCAAGAGAAGCTTGTACTCACAGCGGTGCGATCCAGTTCAAGCTAGACCAAGTTCGATACAAGCGTGAGCGGCGGCTCTAAATCAAGAAAGAGAGTGAGAGCGTCAGCGATCTCGCGTGTAAGAATTTCGAGGATCGCGAGATCAAAACGAGAGACGCCGGAACTTACGCATTCTTCGCACCTTTGACACTCGAGTGACTACCGGTAAACATCTTCGGTTCGATGTACTCTGGAGAAGTCAAATCCGAAATGAAGCACTCGACTTGCCAAGTAGCTTCGTGTGGTTTATCACTCGCACGTTTCTCAAAGTTCAAAGTTCTAGAACCGTTGAACCCTTTCTGTACTTTCCACTCCATCAACCTTCCTACGTAATTGATTGAAGGGTCGAGAGCGACTTGATCCGAGTGAGCGTGGAAAGGTCGATAAGTTTCGACTGCGACGGGTAAGAGAGGTTCGTAAATCGCTCGAAGGAATTTGCGAACGATGATAGGACCTTGTTCGTCGTGAAGAGTTGCGAGGAATGATTCAAACATGCAAGCTTGAATGTTTGGGTTCGTACGGAATTGACGAGCTTGAGCGGCGGCGGAGAGAAGTTGAGGAGGTAAACCGAGAGCTTCGGAGATGAGAGCGAGAGTGGTATTTGCTACGAGAGAAGCTTTGACGAGCTAGACATAGTCCAAGAGAGGGAATGCTCGTCAGCTCGATCCCTTGCTTAGTGCATCTCATCATTTTCAACCCCGACGCCGAAAAAGAAATACAAGGAACTGAACTCACGGATCTCATTCCGACTACCAATCTTGGATAGTTCTCGTGGATGATCAAACTAATCTCAGCTCCCAAGATAGCATCTCCGACATGCTGTTTTGAACGAACGAATGAACGAGATTTAGTTCGATAATCAGCTTTGTTCTCGCGGGATCGAGGAGGGACAGCTCACCTCGAGACGTTCGTAATCCGCAATCTCTTCACCCTCAGGTGCTTCGAATGGGTAGTGCACGGCAGCTCTGAAAGAGGTATGAGTTTTCCAAACTTGGGTTTGAAGTTCTGGAACTGGAGGAAAGAGAATCTTGGGAATCACTTGAGCTAGTTCGAGTCTTACTGTATCTATTCCAGTGTTGCAAGGCGGCATGGCTAGTAGTCGAAAGGGTGGAGAAGGAGGAGGAAGAGAGAGAAGAGGGGTTCGAGGGAGAGGAAGATGCACGAGTTTGGGAGGCCTGAGCTTGTCCGCGGAGTGGAACAAACGACGACGAAGCATATTTTGAAGACTTTGCTGCTGAGAGTGAGAGCGAGTAGAAGGGAGGAAATGAGATAGTCAGTCGTGAGAGGAAGCGATGAGAGATTTTGAGCAGAAATATCATACTCACCTCAAATCTCCTTGTAATCGTTCCTTCTTGCTGAGTACGACAACCAGTAGTTCCTTGTATCTCGAGAGAGTCATCGAAGTTTCGAACAAGAGAGCATCGTCCAAGCAAAAGTCGAGAAAAGTCGATGGTTTGCGAAGCGAATCTCTCAGCGACAGCCGATTGATGATACCGCGTGTACAGAGACGAGCCACAGAGTCGTTCACACAACACATTCAGCAAACTACAACCAACAGAAAAGACTAGCTTCATTACCTTCGGTCTTTGAGAATCGATCTCGAAATTCGTTTGAAAAGCGGAAATGCCTGAAGTGCGGCTGTCTCGTTAGTGTGCTCGGCACAATACGCAGAAGATCATCGTGATGAAAGCGCCAAGTGCTGTTGACGGTGCCGACGTTTGGGAGAGAACACATGATGCGAAAAAACTCACGGGAGCAATTACCCTGTGCGGTTCGAGTGAGCGCGTCAGCTTCCGTTGAATCTCTCACGTCTATTTGGGAGAGCTTGCAGGCATTCAAGAGACCAAGTTCGACGCAAGCTTTGTGAGCAGCCCTGCGGAAATCGACATAGAAATTAGTTGGCTCTTATGCGTCGAATTTGTCGAATCGAAGTCTCCTACTCACATCTTCATGGCCTTCTTCTTCGATACGCTCATCTCAGAGAAAGTCTTCAGACCTTGAGGGGTCGTGACTACGAGATTGCAAACCCAGAGGGAATGACCGAGCTCTTGGTAAGAAACCTTGAAAGTTCCATTGTTCGATTGCTGCCACTCGTTGAGAGTACCGGTGTAATTCAAGTGAGTGACGAATGGGTGGACGAGGGAAGCTTCAGAGGTCGAGTTCGAAACGATTGAATCCGAGAGAGAACGGATTTGAGCAGCACCGGCACAGGTCTTCGTTTTCGAAATCGAAGACCACTCTCCTACTTGTTTGTATCCAACTAGAACAGTAGTTGAACGGAAGAGAGACGCTTTGAGGAGAGGAGAGAAGATCGAGGAAAGAGAAAGACGATGAAGCATCTTGAGCGTGTTTTGAGGAGATCTAGCTGCTTTGGGTATCTTTGTCAAGCTGTCAGAGATCTTGTAAAGTCTTTCTGAAGTGTTTGTAGGCGAGTCAGTGAACTATAGGAGCTCAAGAAATGTCTCGTCATTTGTTAGTTCTTGACCACCATCTCCGACTCGACAAAGCGATCTCTGGCAGCTATAGAACATCGTGGATAGATTACAGTGAGTCTCGGTACCCTCCAAGAGTATGCGGTCGATCTCGAGACGGTTGAAAGTTCGCAAGGAAGTGGTGGAAGACTGGTCGTCAAGAATAGGGCAGCGGGACACGATAGGATTATTACGAAACAAGACCAGATAAGTATCGTCAGCTATCGAAGGGAAGCAGGGGGCTTATCGTGTCAAGGAAAGGTTCGGAAGAACCTCAACTCGATGTCCAACTTTAAACAACTCTCAAGCAGGCCTTCGACTACGCCGAGATGAGGCAGTGGAAGCTGATAACTTGTATCTTGATGCTCAGGTCATGTCAGCTGCAAACCTTCCCCCCGAAATCGTCGAAGAAATCTTCAAGCTCATCCATCCGAAACTCTCATTGCCGACTCGTGAGTGCCTCATACACTCCTACTTCCTCGCCTGCACGTTGTTTCGCATGCCGATACATATTTTCCTCTCCGGTAGCGCTGAGTCAAAAGACTTTTGCCGCTCTCGCTCGAACTTCGAAGCAATTCCTCCCTTTCGCTCGGGAATGGCTCTACTGTCGACCTCTCCTCCGAGCCAGCTGGATCACCTGGAACAAGGCCGACTCGTTGGCGGAGACTCTCAACTCAAGGAACGGCTCCCTCGGTAGACTCGTTCAGTCCCTCGAAGGAATCGCGAGCGTAACGACTTTCCTTGCCAAACTTCAACGAACCTGGCCGGAAGATCACGATAGATCGAATGCGTGGTACCTCAAAGTCGTCGGAGCGTGTACAAACCTCGAAGAGTTGGAATTACAGTTAGAAGCTCAACTCAGCGGTCCTGGAACGGATACGGAAAAAATCGAAAAGTTTCGTTCACACCTCGATCTACTGCGACAAACTCTCAAGTCAAGCTCGTCTATCAGAACCTTCGAGATTCAACATCAGCAACTCGACTACGAGCAAGTCGAGATGGGTCTCCGGTCACTGTCGTTTCTCAAAGTCGTCAACCTCAAGCTTACGAAAATCAGCTTCCGACCGAGAATGGCCATGCTTGAGGATCGGAACGTATTGAAAAGTACGAAAGGGGATTTAACTCGGCACGAATCCTTAGGAGAACTTCCTTCGATCGAAACTCTTCAGATTCAAGATTTCGACTGCTACCGATCAGTTCGATCCCTCATCGCTACTCTCTCTCCGACTCTACAGCAGCTTTCTCTCCTAGAAAGTCTTCGTCCCCTCAAAGAACGTTGTCCCCCTACCTTTCAGCAATATTCCTCACGAAGCCCCTCCCGTCTCTACTCTTATGATTCGATCTGGTCCCCTAACAACCTCATCACTTTCCTCAATCACGTCGCTTCATCGTCACCTCACCTCGAATCGATCGATCTACACGATGCTTATTGGTTCAAATTTTCGGAACCTCCTTCGAGGAGAGGAATTATGATGGAAGATTTAGTTTCGCAACTTTGTTCAGAGGAATCATTGAGAGAACTGTTTAGCAAGTTCAAAAGTCTCAAGAGCGTTGATTTGGGAATATTACCGACAACGGAAGAAGATGGGTATGGGTTATTGAGGCAAGAATTGGTAGAGAGAGGAGTTGAAATCAGTTGGAAAAAATGTAGATCTTCAATGTGGTGTGCAGGATGTCAGAGGGATCACAAGTGAAGAAATAGGATTCGGTTTGTGGAAGTTCGAGGTCGGATCAAGGGTTTTTCATACTCCATTATATTGTCGGTCATTTTTCTTTGTATTTCTCGAATTCAGGTCTGCTCTGTAAGCATTGTCCATGTATCGCCAGTACTATTTCGTCGTGAGATTGCCTAGAGATGATCGCAAAGTCTGTCAAAAGGCTCGGGTCATTCGTTCTAGATTCTTTGGACCCAGATGAAAACTTTTTTGTTCGAGAGAAGGGATCGTGAGGTTGGGCAGTATGTTGATCATGAAAATGCGTTACGCCGGACTCGGAGCAAGTCGGAATGGGTTTGATTTGAGGGAAAGGGTCGAGAGAGGCAAAAAAAGATGACAGGAAAAGTAAAGAAAAAAAAAGAAAGCAGCAAAAAAAAAGGAAGGAGGAAAAGTTAACAAAGCCCCACGCCAGGGTCGAACTGGCAACCTTCAGATCTACAAAGACTTTTGAACTGTGTAGAAGTCTGACGCGCTACCTTTGCGCCAGCAGGGCTTATCAGCAGACCTGATTTGATGAAATTCGGAAATCGCAAAGTCATATATATACCTCTCTCAAAGTTGTAGATTCTCGCGCTCGAAAAGTTTCGCAAAATCACTTTCTCGAGGTCGCAAGCCGTCAATTCCGGGGCTTTGACTCGTCAGCGCTTAGCAGAATCGAGTGAGGGAGGAAGCAAGAGTACAGAGGAATGTTGACCGGACGTCTGTCTCGAAGCTGTCGTTAACTCCTCCGTTTATTCTTTTCCTCGTTGCTCGTCGCTCGTCTATCCGGCTCTCATTTTGAGTTGTCCTGCACCTCTTTCCTTCGTTTAACAATGTCGATGAGGCTCACTGCAAAAGAGCGAGAGGAAGGATGACATAGGCGAGGGAAGAGAATGACTGCGACCAAGCTCGACTCGACGACGAACGATTCTTATTCTCATGCGATTGCTCTTGTTCTAGGTCTGCCAGGAATCATGATGATTGTTAGCTACTACTGCTCATTCTCTCTCTCAGATCGCTCTGAATCGCAACTGCTCTGCGGAACGAGCATCCCTTTTGAGACTCTCAATTCTTCTGTTTCATTCAGGTACAACTTTTCTCTCGCTCGTTCACTCTCCTTCAAGCTCTCACACACGTATATAAGCGGTAGACAGAGTAAGTAGGAAAGGGAGTATTGCATTGCATCGAACAAAGTGACTTACTTTCTTTAGCTACTCTCTACAAAGTTCCTCTCCGGCTTGTCCATTCCTTCGCTCTTTCCGCTCTCATAGCCGTCTGCCGCTCTACCCGACTACTACTACCATTCCCATCAAGCTCGACTGTCCTCGATTCAGAGGGAAACAAGCTCTTCCTGTCGAGTCGAAAAAGATTCGTGAGGAAACCGTGAGAATGACGAAAAGGTGTAAAAGTTGAACTTGTCGAGATTGATATGAGGGGGTGATCGACAGATGGAGCAGATGCGGCGGAGTCGAGAAAGCGAAAGAGAGAGGTTGGCGGCTCACGAGGAAGTCGGGTAGGGAGGCGATTCTGAAATTCTGGGAGAATTTCGATCGATCTACAGAGGGAGAATCTGACTCGTGATCAGCGACGATACAGGTAGTCGTATCCGATCAGAAAGTTGAGGAGACAGTCGAGTGCTTACCGAGGAGAACACAGGTGGACTTTCTCAACCGTCGGTTTCGACTTCCCTCCCTTCCTCAGAATTCGGAGAACTGCCCCTCGACTCTGGCGCGATCGTACCCTCGGTCGGTCACTTCTGAGTGCGCTGATTCAACCACGTCGATTCCTTTCACCGCTTTGCCAGAGCTGAATCCGAGCGAGAGTCGTTTAGAAATTGGAAAAAGGTCGACGTTGCGAAAGACCTGGACACTGTAGAGAAAAGAGTGAGGGGTCAGAGACTCGTTGATACCGACCTCGGACGTATACCGAGAGAAGGAAACAGTGATGGAGAGAGACTGACCGGGAGATTCGAGAGAAGACATTCGAAAATCGAGTGCCGCCGAATACCAAGGACAAGAGCTACAGGTACGAGAGCGAAAATGATCAGTATTTTGCGATTGCCATTGACAATCCTAGGTGTGAAGGAGACTACTCACAGCGAAACGGAGAGTCTACCCCCCTGTAGCGAGCGAAAGGAATCAGTACCTTGAGAGATTACGATTGATGATCAGAGGGGTGTAAGAGACTACTCACAGCGAAACGGAGAGTCTACCCTCCTGTAGCTTCAAATCTCATTTCCGAATCTTTTCCAAACACGAGAACGTTTCCAATCGAATCGACCTCGTTCATCAGTACAACACCACTCGTCGTCTCTATCTACTAGTCGGAGGCGTACGATGAGGTGGATATTTGTCAGTGGTGAGGAGAGACGACGGAGAGGTGAAATCTGGAGCGGCGAGACCAATCTGCTAGAAACGGAAAACGAAGTGTCAGCTTTTTCATCGACATCCTCCAGTACTTCATACAGCCATACTACGATTGAGACGGTCGAGAAAAGAGAGAAGAGAGAAGGGAGAACTGACTTGGATCCGATTCGACTCCCTCAATCGAGTCGAAACTTTCGCAGTCTTTCGTCAACAAGCATCAATCTCCCGAAACCGCTGAGCCGTCGACTACCTTCTGTGATCTATCGCCTTCGTTCCGTATCGTCGAAAAGCCGCAAGAGCACGAGTAACTCGATAGTTTCTCTCAAGCAGAGTGAATCGTTTCTCCTTCCCCACCGGAACAAATTTCTCACTTTCCTCTTTCACTTGCCTTCCTGTTCCTCTCCTCGTACTCTGTAAACCCATACTGCATCCATTGAGCTCATTCGCTCGGTTGCTGATTCCTTGAGAGACTTGAAGTCGAGGCTGAACGAGAGAGAGAAAGAGAGAGTCGCTGATGGGAAAGATCTGAAGCCTGTAACTGAAGTCAGGGATCAGCTTACCATTCTAGAATCTCTTCGAGACTCTTCCTGTGCTCGTACTATTGAGAAAGCGAGAGAGAAACTCACCAATTCATTCGTTAGATCTAACTCGTTCCCACCTCGAGTGTCCCTCCTAGACCCATCTAGCTGCTTGTAGTGTTGTCATTCGTAGTATATCTCGGTATCGAAGTATCGTTCAGGGCCTCAGGGACAGTTTGAACAGAGATTGAAGTTGTTTTTGATCAAGTAGGAGAAGTGAATGAGAGAGAGACCGCTCTGTTGTCGCAGTCTGAAAGCTGCTTGATAGACTCGCAGAGGTTTCAGCTGAGTGCGAGTTGGTGTGAGAGACTGAAGTCGAAGCGAAGCGTTCAAGAGAGAGCGGAAGACGACGGAGCTCTCGTCTCTCGATTGTCCTCCGGCTCGTATCGTGCTTTTGCCACAAGAGGAGACTACTGTCAAACCAGATTACGTTTGGATATCCCGAAATTGGACGCAATCAAAAGAGGAAAAAGAAAGAATCTCATAGCAAGCTTGGAAAACGAACGATTTTCGGCGGCTCTCAAGTTTTCTTCTGTAGTGCGAGCTTTTCTCGCTGATGCTCCATTTTCCCTTTCACCTTTTCTGTGAGCATTAATGCATTCTCCTTCTTTTCTCTCGAAACCCTGCAACTCTCTTCTCGTTAGACGTCTCGTAGGCGTAAAGAGAACCGAATTCGAAAAGGTTTCGATACTTCTTTTTTTTTTCATACACAAATTTTGCAACAACGACGAGGCACTACAGAGTAGAGAGCGATCTTATACGACTTATTGAAGCGAAGGGCGAAGAGAAAGAAAGGAGAAATAGAGGAGATAAGATTCGAGTTTCCTCATCGTTCGATGAGTTCTCGATAATCAAGAGAATGTTTTATCAGGTTAGCTCTACCAAGGAAGGGTAGTACCATCGTAAACCATGAATTTAGCGTTATCTTCCTTTTTCGCGGCGAGGAAAACATTCTTTGTACTGAATGAAGTACCAAGGAAGATCGGAGTCAGGTTTTTGTTCGGATTAGCCCGCGCGAAAGAGAAAAGAGAGAAGGATGGAGACTAACGCTAATTGACAAGCTTCTTCAGTTTCCAATTCTCCTCCTCCATCGGCAGCGTTCATATCGGTTTTGACGTAACTGTTTGTTCGAGAGCGAGAAAGAAAGAAAAAGTAGAGAATGCGAAAGTCAGCTTTTTCGATCTGTAACCTAAACGAGTTTATCCGGAAAGACAAAAGAGCGGAAAAGCTTACCCAGGGTGGAAAGCTAGATATTAGAAGAAGAGTCGGAGGGAACGATGTTTTGTAAGCTTGAGAAACGAAAAAGGAGTAATGAATCTCAATAGGAGAAGACACTTACGAACGACGGTGAAACCTTCTTCTGCCAATTCACGAGCTAGTTTGACAGTGTACATGTTGACAGCAGTCTTTGAGATTGAATCTAAAATTCGAAAAACACGAGGAACCCTATCAGTTTCTTTCGATTCTCGAAGGAGATACAGAGAGACAGCGAGAAAAGAGAGAAACTGACAAGCAGAAGCAACTGGAGCTTGACCGTAAGGACCTCCGATAGAACCGAGAGTTGAAGAAGTTACAAAGATTTGTTTACCTGTACCTTTCTTCAAGAGAGGTAAGAAAGCGTTGATAGTGTTGATTACTCCATACAAGTTTGTCTTCAAGTTGTAAGTGAGATCTTCTTCGGAACTGTATAGATTTGCAGCAAGAGAGAGAAGTCAACGAATAGGGAAGGGTAGAGAGAGAGTAGAGGGTAGTGGAGAGTGAAAACTAACAATTGAGAAGAAGATTTCCAACCACCTCCTAACACTCCCGCGTTTGCGATGACACAATCTAAACCTGATTCAGAAATGAATCCAGATTTCTCTAAAGTTTCAGCAGCTTCCTGTGCGAGAGAGGAACGATTGAGCATTGAATCGAAGAAAAATTGGAGAGAGAGAAAACTGACTTGAGTAGATTTCGAATCAGTTACATCACACTTCAACAAGTAGAGTTTCGAATCTCCAAACTCTTTCGAGAGGGGGGAGAGTTGTTCTGCACCAGTGGAGGGGTTTCGAACTGCAGCGATTACTCGATGACCTGCTTTCAAAAGTTCTCGAGTGTAACCTAATCCGAGAGAGCGAGAAGATCCAGTGATCAAGTAGGTAGACATGTTCTTAAAAGGTTGATGAGTGAAAGAGTTAGAGGGAGAGAAGAGAGAGAGAGAGAGATTGATTCGGGATGGATGATCCGTCATCATGAAAAGTGGAGGTTATAGGTAAGCAGGTTTCGTTTGCTGAACTTGAGCTGTTTTTGGGTGATTACAAACATAGCATCTTTATCTTCTATACTTGTGAGGATCGTCCGTGCTCTGCCGAGATCCAGTGTCTCAGAAATTTGATAATTCATCTTGGATTGACACGCGACAAGGTGCCCTCTCCCTCTCTCTTTCCAGTCATTCCACAACCTTCAACAATTTCAACCATGTCTAGTGGATCGATCACTATAAGTTATACTACTTTGGCTGAGATCGCAGTTGCAGCAGCAGTGATCGGTGGAGTTGCATTCATCGGTTCAAAACAAATCTCTTCCAACAACTCTCCAATCCCAGCTTCGTCAGGATCATCATCATCATCTAGTAAGAACAAGAGCAAGAAGAAACGTCAAGGAACTGCAGTTACGAATGGAGGAGGAGGATCAGGAGGAGTTTCAGATCAAGTTGAACACGTTTCGAACAAATTACAAGAATCTGTCAATCAAGTACAGGAATCTGTAAAGAACGGAGTAGAGACTCTGAGAGAGAATGAATCAGTTAAAAAGGGAATTGAACAGGTTCAACAAGTTGGAGATAAAGTGAGCCAAGTCGTTAAAGATCAACTTGTTCAACCTGCTACCGCGAATGGAGGAGGAAAGAATAAGAAGAAGAAGAACAAGGGAGGTAACAAGACTCCTCCCACAACTAGTAGTACTCAAGAGAAGGAAAAGAAGGAAGATATGAGAGATTACGAATTGGAACCTGAAAACCCTCCTGCTCGAGTTATGAAGATCGTTGGAGGTGAAATCGGTGCTCCTCCTCCTTCGAATGATGAGTGGGAGAAACCTGATGGATTCGGAGGAGACGACGAAGGTGAATGGGAATCGGTAGTTTCGAAAAGTTAGTTCTCTCTTCTCTTTCCTTACTTTACTTTACTTTCGATAGAGTTTTGACTAACTCCCTCTTCCTTTTCTGAATAACTATCAGAACCTTCTCGACCTTCAACTCCTTCACTCCAGAACCTCTCTTCTTCTTCATCTTCTCAATCTCGTTCGATTCCCGGACTCGCTCCCGCTGCTCAAACAAAGAAACAAAGAGAGAACGCTCTCAAGAAGGCTAAAGAAGATGCTTTGAAGAGGGAGAAGGAAGAAGAACAAGAACGTAGATTGAAAGCTCATCGTGAAACTTTACAACGTGCTAGGTAAAAACAAGTCTTTCTCATTCCTCCAGAAAAGAAAGGGAGTTTTTCTTTTACTGATCAATGTCGAGTCGTCGTCGTGTGTGTATGTGTGTGTTTTGTAGAGCACAAGAAGCAGCAATGGCCAAGAGACCTAAACCTTCTAGTCAAAATTATTTCGGTTCTGAACAAACTCCAGTTTCAAACAAAGTTAATGGAAACTTGCATTCGGGATTAGATCCTACATCGGATGGTTCTCTAGTTTGGGATTAAGAGAGAACTGTTTAGTAGTTTTTTGGAGGATTACCTTTCTTCTTTGAAGTTTCTACAGTACTTTCTTTTCTTTTTTGATTTTCTTTTTTCTTTTGTTCTTCCTCGTCTCATCATAAAAGCTTTTTCCAATCATAATTAGCAAATCAAGCAATGCATTGTTTCTCTCCGTTTGTTGATCGTGAAGATCGTGTCAGTGAGAAAGTCGAGTCGGAAGTTCCCCTTTCTTTGTCTTTCGACACTCAACCTTTCTTCTCTCTCTCTCGGTCTCCTTCTCTGTATATCATATCCTAGTATCGCACAATACCGTAGTAGTAGTAATGGCACCTTCGTTAGCATCTCAATTGGCTCCTTTGATCGGACTCGGTGAATCTCTCTTCTCCTCCTCTTCACTCTCTCTTCTGAACAGACTAACACTTAGTTGGCGGGAATAGATGAACAAACTGTATCAGAACAAATCTTACCTCATTTAGCTACAATCTCTTCAAGTGGAGAGATCAAGAATTACCTCCTTGTACGTCACTCACACTCTCTTTCTCTCTCTTTCTCTCACTCGCCTGTAAGGGAAAAAACTGATACAATTGGGATTTGAATTATGGATATATGTATTTCTTTTTTAGACATTACTAGCACCTGGTAAACCGAGTCAAGATTTTATACAAACTTATTTGAATCAAAGATTCCCTACTTCCAACTCTAACTCTTCTTCGAATCGTAAATGGACAAATAATAGCTCTAGTTCTTCCACAAGATCTAATTCACCTTTACCACCACCATCATCATCATCTTTAAATAGAGGAAGTAATAGTCAAAGTAGTAGTATCGTTAATTCTAGAATTCAATCGAGAGCTCCTACTCCCCAACCTCGAACGACAACTACAACTAAACCAAATTCGAAAGGATCAGTGATTGTTGATAGTAGTATACAATTTTCAGAATCAGGTTTATTAAAATTGAAACAATTGAATCGTTCACTCAAAAAATTAGATCCAACTTCTACTTCTACCTCCAGAAATAGTAGTAGTAGTAGCGTTGAATGTTTTTGTTCAAGTAGGAAACATTCAATTTCACCGTTCGTACCAATTTGTACAGAATGTGGTTTAGTTTTATGTCAATTGAATAGTCCTTTGAAACCTTGTCCTTCTTGTAAACGTTTTCCTTTATTACCTCGATCACTAGTGGAAAGTTTTGTCAAAAGTTTGAAAGAAGAAAAAGAAAGTTTGTTGAAGAAGGAAAAAGAAGATTCGGAGGAAAGGAAAAGGAAGGAAGATGAAGAGAGGAGGAGAATTAAATTTCCTGAATTGAATAGTAGTAATTTGGATTACTATCCTTCAACAGCAGCAGGTGGATTATCAGGGTTAGGTTACGCGGGTCATGCAGGTGGAAGTGGAATGTTGTCTCAAGATAGAATTCAAAGAGCTTATGAGAGTGGGATTAGTTTGAACGGTAGAAACTTTGGAGCGGAACAAAGAGCTAACGCTACTAATAATAATGGTGGTAGTAAAGTTTTGAGATTGGATGGGAAAGGTAAAGTTAAAGTAGAAACTAAGAAGAAGAAACAACCTTTAAAGAATACTACTACTACTTCTAGTCCTCAAAATTCTAGCGTAGAAGAAGCCATTGAGGACGACGACGATGAGAACGATGGTATGGTACCTTGGATCGATCTTCACGATGATGGAATACGTTCTTCTTCTTCTTCCTCTCCTTCAACAACAACAACAACAAGGACGAAAGAATCTACTTCTAGTATTAGAACCTTTGAAAACGTTACGATCAAGTTGGACAAGAGACCAGTTTGGATCGAAAGGGAAGAATTGAATCACTCGATCGTTGACGAACAAGAAGAAAATTTTGGTAAAGATGGGAAAACGATCGAAAGTGTACCGGATACGAGGTCGCAATAGTAGCTAGTAGTAGTGATAGTAATGATAGTAGTTGTTTATTAGGAGATCTTGGTCTCTCTAAATCAATTCAAAATCTACTTTCACCGCTTGACCGCTAAAACGACTGAGAACCCTTCTTCCAAAAGAGACGTCAGTCGCCTTGACCTCGACCGACGTTATTCTACGAAGGAGGCCAACGTGGTGCAGAGGTGTTTCTGCCGAAAAATCGACTGCCACCACTCTCGGACGAAGCAAGCTTACGAAAGCTTTTCGTGCCGAAGAAAAATCGCTCGCTCACTACTCACTAACTCATTCTTTCTTCTTTCTCACTCTTTTCCCTTTTTCTGTCTCTCTTTCACTTTGCTGCTTACCAGTCAGAAGGATGTCGACTACTCTTGCTACTGCTTATCTGATTACAGGAGCATCTAGAGGTTTAGGATTAGGTTACACTAAACAACTTTTGAAATGTCGGTTCAGAATAGTCGCAGCAGTTAGAGATCCAGTTAATGGAATTGCTCAATTGAAATTTGTTGAAGAGGAATATGGGGATAGGTTGTTGATTCTAGGATGTGATGTTACAATTTTTGAATCGGTTCAAGTTGAGTCTCTCCTCTCTCCCCCTTTTATGCTAATGTCCTTCTTTCCTCGACGAGTTTTGATGATCCTTTTTCTCGCTTGGCTCGCAGGAAGCAGCTCGTCAACTCGAATCTTCTCGTTTCATCGAGGGAGGAGCTCTTGATGTATTGATTGCGAATGCAGGTGTTTTAGGAGGTGGATTCAAAACTCCTTTAGAATTGTTCGTTTATTTCATCCTCTATCTTTCTCTTTCTCTTTCTCTTTCTCTTTCTCTCTCTCTTTCTCTCACTCTTGCGTTTCCTCAAACCTAACCAAAAAAAATCCTCCATTTTTTTTTGTTGTGTTTTATAGCTCGATTCAAGATTTACAATACAGTTTAGATACGAACCTTTATGGAGTCATTAACAGTATCAAAGGTTTTTAACCCCTATTGAGAAAGAAAGAGAAGAAACAAATTTTTGTTACTTCTTCTGAAGTTGGAAGTTTTGGAGGAAAGTACCAAGAAATGATTCAAGGGTCTGCTTGTGAGTGAATCAAACATCTTTTTTTCTTTGTTGCTCCTTGAACAGAAAGGGGAAGAAAACTGACAGAAATAATGTCGTGGGAAAATGTCTGTTTATAGATTCAATTTCTAAAACTGCTGTCAACATGTATCTGAAAAAGTTATCTATGGAACTAGCTAGTGAAGGTTTTACCGTCATTCGTCAGTAGTGTTCGAGTTTTTTTTGTTCTTTCGAAACAAAGTTTGCGTACTGACCAAATTCTCTCGCAATGGGATTCGGTTGATTTCTTTTAGCTTTCAGTCCTGGGTATGTGATATCCTTTCTAACTACAGTATCTCGCACGTCTTGACCTTCACAAGCACCCGAAAAGCGGGATTATCGTGTCGACTTTTTTCTGTCCTAACGAAAACTAATCTCGTTTTGTGTTCTTCTTCTCACCCTCTTTACCTTTTTCAGTTTCCTTCCGATTTCGTAACGACCTAGATACGTCAATACTGATCTGAATTCCGCTGGAGGAGCTAATGGAGATTTAGAAGTACCTGAAGCATCAGAGTTTGCGTAAGAGATATCTCTCTATACTCTCTCCTTGTTGTACCATTCGTACTGACAAATGTGAGGTTTCTTCTTCAATGCTCGTTTACCCAGGATCAAAAACGTTTTTTTACCTGCGAAGAAAGAAATGAATGGGAAATTTTTACAATATGACGGTTCGGAATTACCTTGGTAGGGAAAAAAGATCAAAAATCGCTTTTCTTCCTGTTTCTTGTTTCGCGAAGTAGTTCTACACTTACTGTCTAATGCGATCCCTCTATCACTCGCTCTCTCGGTTTAGCGCGAGGAAGAATGAGAGAAAAGAAGACGTGATCGAGTTGCGAGGAGAAAACCGAGACACGGAAACCCAACAGTGCTGAAGTACACAAAAGATTACTATATATCTTGATATCGATTAACTAGAAGACGTCATAGAGAATCAGAAGAGTAGCAGAAGACCGTGAGAACTCGTTCGTGAAAAACAAAAGGAGAATAACGACCTGCGTTTCCCTTCTCCTTCCTTTACCTCCCTCCTCTTCTCGATCCGATCCCGAGAGTGTGTGTCCCTATTCGACGAAGATCTCTTTGTAATGTGACAGAATCGTTTCGACGCATTTACACTTGTATTGAGTATCTGCCAAACTACCTCCTCCCGTTCCTCCTCCATTCGCATTCGTAGCATCGGCCGAGGGAGTTGATTGAGAAGAAGCAGAAGAAGTAGGGTTTGTTGGAGGTGGAGGTGGAGGGAAATGATGAGCCAAATGAGGTGGAGGAGGAGATAACAAATTTGGACCGAAAACGATTGATAAATTTGAAACCGACATTTGATTGATCGATTCCCTTTCTGCAACTTTATCCAAATGACCCATCAAGTATTTCAAAGTCGCGTAATTAGGATCTGGTAATTCGTTTACTCTTTCGTGTAAACGGATATGTCGCAATCTATCATTTTCAATTTCTATAAATCATACGATCGAAAAAAGAGTCGTCAGATTCAGGTCTTTCCGATGAGGTAGTAGAGAGAGAGAGACTTACTAGCAACTTCAATGAATTGGTGGTAGAGTTCCCAAGTTAATAAAGGTTCCGGTAATTCTCTGAACCAAAGTTTCAAAACTGCCGCGATATCGTTGATGTCTGTCAAATTTTCTTCCGAAAGTAAATCTGTACCTTCTACATCCCTATCTAGAGATTGTTTCAAACGTTGTACTCGAGAGGTAGTACCACTAAGACGATAAATTCCCATTGAATCTAAACCGTGTAATTCGATCGCTTGACAACATTTTTCTAAAACTCGAGGTACTTCTACTTGATCTCTCAACATTTGATCACCTAGGTCTATACCGAACGTTGGTTGACTCAGTTGCTGTAACGTTAATTGATGATCGGTAATTGTCGATGGATGATGGTAAAGTTGTGAAGTTGAAGAACGAGGGGAAATTTGAGGTCGAGATAACTAAAAATGAGAAGAAAGGATATGAGTTCTTTGTTCGTTCGTTCATTCTTTAAAGAGAGACAAAGAAAAGAAAATACTTACATCTCCCGTATCTCGTTTAGGACCTTTTTGACCGGAAATTGACCAATTCAAACTATATTGTTGCATAAAAGTTTTAAAATCTTCTCTAACGTCTATAGCTTCTATAACTGCTTTCAACCCTGGGCCATCTTCTACCGATACTGGAGAGATAGTTAAACCGTCTGTGACTAGTAAAGATTCAAACAAGAAACCATAACGAGTTAAATGGTATTGGTTACCTAAATCTATTTCATCTAAACTTTCTTTCAAACTCTTGAGCAGTTTAGGTAATTGTTGATTGAAATACTCTTGTTTGACTACTTGACAGCCTTGTAAACTCGCTCGGTAACTGTCACTGGCTTGTCCCATTCTAGTTCTCAATTCTTCTTCTTGTTTTAAAATTTGTTGAGGGTTTTTAGGTCCTTTGAGTTTAGACATCAACGATCTACCTTTTCCACCATGCGTAGCAGAAGAAGAAGAAGAAGAGTTTGAAGATGAATTCGGAGGTGGTGAAGAAGCATGAGGGATCGAAGTAGTAGTTAAAGATTCACCAGATTTGATCAACAACAACCTTTCCAATTCTTCTGCTGCCGAATCGAACCTGATCCTAGATTTCTCTACTAAACCTTCTTGTTCGTTCAAGGTACGTTCCAACCTAGTACCGACTTCTTTTGAGGATTTCCTCAATTTTTCAGTTTCCCTACTCAAACTAGACAATTCTTCAGACATTTCCATCAATTGTTGAGAGAATTTTAAACGGTTATCAGATAATAAATCATGAGTTTTCAACAAGGATAAATAAGAGTTTACAAAACTACCACTTTTACCATCACTCAACCCGTAAGATTCTATTGAAGACTTGACTAGTTTTGATAAGTTTTTAGAATACTCTTCTTCTATTTGTGCTCTTTTTTTCAAGAAATTTGAAGTTTCCCGACATGAGGTTGTAGATTGTTTCAGACGATCTAGTAGTAACGGTAATCCACACTATTTTTTTTGCATGTCTTCTCAATAAAATCGTCAATTTCTGGGAATTCGACTAAAAAGGGGAGAGGGAGAGGGGTTGGATCTTACATCTAAATCGCAGAGAGCTCTCAAAACTCCTTCATCAAACTCAACTGGTACTGTTGAAACTGTTGAATCTTCCACATACTGTGATTGTTGTTGTTGAGGGTAAGCGTAGGACGAAGAAGAAGAAGAATTCGTTCGAGTTGTTGTTGAAATGTTATTACTATTACTGATTCCGATCCCGATACCACCACCACCACCACTACTTTGAGGAGTACCACCGTTCAAAGAGGAAGAGGACGCGGTAGGAGGAAAGAGGGATTGGTAAGAAGTCGAGGCTGCGGAAGAGGAAGAATTCGATTGACGAGGAGGAGGATTTGTCGAATACTCTCCGACGAGTGACGAAGGATTGTTAGGTTCGACTAGTAGTGATGTACCGTAGTTCGAGCCGAGGGGTTCTGGAGAAACAGCGGAAGAAGGAGGAGGAGGAGGAGAAGAGGGAATAGCAGGTAATTGATGATTTTGATTCTCTAGGTTCGGTGAAGGAGTTAGATCTGAAGGAGCGTAAGAAGAAGGTGATGAAACGTTGATTGTTTCTGCTGCAGTCGAGGGTAAAGGTAGAGACGACGTCGGATCGGAGAGGAGAGTCGTAGTCGCTGAACGGGACTGTGGTCGGGGTGGGAACGGATCTGAGGGAGGAGGATCGGACATCTCTCCTGATAGCTGATTGGATCTATTCAGAGAGGAGAGACAAGGAGGTCAGTCAGTATGAAGAGAGAGGGGAAAACGAGAGGTTGAGAGTTTGAATCTCTAGAGAGTCCGTCAATCGCTCATCTTCATCTTCGATGCCTTTGAAAACATGATTCGTATCCTCAGATCCATCGAGTGTAGCCAAACGAGCTTTGGAAGGAAGTTGTTCAGAGTTGATTGACACGATCCCACCTCGGATCTCTCCAGCTCCCTCTCTCTCTCTGCCGAGTTCTGCCTCGTTACTAGCTTGATACAGAAGGTCTAGTGCTCACTCGTAGATGGTCTCAAGTCTTGCTAGATCGTGTAGAGTAAAGGGGAGAGTTTGAATTGAAAGAGTTGAATGCGGGGGAATTTGCAGTGGGAGTCGACTGTTGGGACCTTGCAGGCGTCGTTAGAGCTGATCGTACTTTCCGTAAGTCACTAGAGTTCCTTGGTGAGAGTACACTGCGTGTCGAAGTGAATTGAACGAGATCAAGCCGCGACCTTCAACAGACGGCTCTCTTGCTCTCCCATCATTCGCTAGTCGTCCGTTCAACTCTATTACTATGGCTAAAGGTACGACTATTATCTACCACGATCATTCCTTGAACATTAGCTGATCCCGTTTCGTTTCCCCCCCCTTCTCTCCTCTCATCGTCATCTCTACTTGCTCTCCTCTTTTCTACCTTTCTACAGTACCTCGTTCGTTCAGGTTGTTGGAAGAATTGGAAAAAGGTGAAAAAGGTATCGGAGATGGTACTTGTTCGTATGGATTACAAGATGGTGAAGAAATGTCGATGGAACGTTGGAACGGTACTATCATAGGTCCCGGACACGTAAGCTCCTCTCTACTACTACGAACGAGTCAGGCTCAGATTAACAGCTGACAGGAGAGAATCGGAGGGGAGTTGTAGACCGTTCACGAGAATAGGATTTATTCTTTATCAATTTTCTGCGGACCTAATTACCCAGATCAACCTCCAGAGATTACTTTTTTGACTAGGATAAACTTGCCTTGCGTTGATCAACAAACTGGTAAAATCGATAGAAACAAGTTACCCGTTTTGTCAAGTTGGAAACATTCTTATACTTTGGAAACTATCCTAGTTGAACTCAGAAGGTAATAGCTTATCATTTCTCTCTCTCTCTCTTTCTTTGTGACAGATGGAGCTGACGAGACGCTTCATTGTTTTGTTCAGGGACATGGCTTCTCCTACAAACCGTAAATTACCTCAACCTGCTGAAGGTGCTTCTTTCAACTAGATCATACCTCTCTCTCTTGGCTCCCTGCCCTCTTTCTCTTCTCGACGATTCGAATGTTCTTCGCAAGTTTCCCTTTACTTTTCAGTGCAATAAACGCAAGTTAGTTTTCCCTCTCTCTTTCTCTCTTTCGCTTTCCATTTCTCCGTTCTTCAGTTCTCGAAATGTTTTCGTGTAAGCTTTTCCCTTTTCCGAGATGCGCGCTGTAAGTTCTCATTCGGACAACGGATCACGTCAAATGAACCCGAGACCGAGCTTATCAAGTAAGCAAAAAACAATTTCCCCCACTTTGAATTTCTTTCGGCCCCCCTCCCGCCCTTTCTCTTCTTCTTCTCTCTCTCTTTCTCTTCAACTTTCAACTTGAGATTTCACAACAACGACCTCTCTCAAGATTCAATCATGCCAATCTATCTAATCACCGGTGCTTCAAGAGGTTTAGGTTTGAACTACACTATCGAATTATTGAAATCTTCTACTCAAACCAAAGTAGTCGCTGCAGTTAGAGATCCTTCAAACGCAACTGAGTTAGTCAAAGTTAGGGAAGAGTTTGGGGAGGATAGAGTAAAGTTGATCAAGTGTGATGTTACTAGAGAAGAATCTGTTAAAGTAAGAAACGCTTTCCTCTTTTCTGAAAGAGCGGGTAAACTGATCAGACCCAAGTATATAGGAAGCTGTCACTGAACTTGAAAGCTCTGGATTCCTTAGAACTGAAGAAGGTGATGGAATCGATGCTTTGTTAGCTAATGCAGGAGTTTTAGGAGGTGGTATGAAACCTTCTACTCAATTGTTAGTTTTAACTCACCTCTCTCTTGTTCCTCTCTGTACACTAGACTGACGTTGGTCGTGAGGATGTAGTACTCGAGAAGATTTAGATTATTCTTTAGAAACTAATTTGTTTGGAGTTGTAAACTCTGTCAATGGTTTCTTACCCCTCTTGAGAAAAGGTGGAAAGAAACAAATTTTTGTCACGAGCTCTATTGTTGGATCTATTGGTGGTCCTTTGGGTCAAATGGCTGGTGCTTCAGCTTGTAAGTTTTTTTTCTTTCTTCTTTCGTTCTGTGATCTTTCAGAAAGAGGCTGATTTTTGGAAAGATTGATTGGATTGACGTTGATGATGGGTTAGATGCGATCTCTAAAGCGGCTGTAAACATGTACTCGGTTAAATTGGCGAGAGAATTAGCTGAAGAAGGTTTTACCGTCATTCGTGAGTTTCTTTCTTTTCCTTTTTCTGTTTGTCTCTCCAATCATTCGAGTCTGTTACCGAATTAATGTCTCTTCTCTTCAACTTTATATGTAGCTTTCCACCCCGGGTAAGCTATCTCTCTCTCAAACACGACGGTTTTTTCTTGTTTTTTTTTTCTTCCCGGAGAACCAAAGCTGACTCTTTCGGATGAATACCTTCTTTCTCTTCTACAATCCTCAATTCTCTTCTCTACTTCTCAATGATAATCATCTACTTGAGGAGTTTTTAGATATGTTAAAACTGATATGAATGGTGGAACTAATGGAGATTTAACACCTCAAGAAGCTGGAGAATTAGCGTAAGTTCTCCCCTTTCCTCCTAGCTCTCTCCCTCTCTCTCTGTAGGTAAGAGAATGGAGAGCTGATGAATCTAAATACGACGATTCTTCTTGCTTTTACCTTCAACAGGACCAAGAATATTTTTTTGAAAGTTGAGAAAAATGATAACGGTAAATTCAAGAATTACGATGGTACAGATTTACCATGGTGAACTCGCATCAATGGTCGAACTGATTGGGAGGTTATGAAGTATGGAAAGGACTTGAATCGGATGAGAGCTTGATTACTTTTTTTTCTATAGTTTATTTGTTTTTTCCCGCTCAGCACTGTTTGTTTTTTCTCCCGCAATTCAGTGAAAGATAGTCAGTATCTTCGACATATCGTATGCACTCTCGCTACTGATAGCAATGTTCCAAAATGAGAGAAATGTTGAATGAAGAGTTCCTTTCCTTTCTGCTCCCGTCATCCACTCTTCGCCTCGCGCAAAGAGATGGACTCGCCATTGATTGATTCAACATCTCTTGCCCGACCAGACTTTACGATACTTGCGAACTCACCAGCGCTCCACTCGTTGAAGAGACAACAATTGATTCGGCTTTGTAAACAGTTCAGCCTCAAGGCGAACGGCAAGGTAGGTGAGCATTCTTTCGTATACTCCTTCATTGTTCTGTACTGCCAGCTGACTCGTACTGTCTCCGAATGAGAGAGTAGAACGTAGAGTTGATCGAGAGGTTGAAACAACACGGCAAAGATCTCTCACCACCTCTAGACCGATCAGGAGATGGGTTGGCTATTTCTTGGGATCTAGTTTCAACTGCTGATGCACCGGATCAGAACGATTTGAGAGAGTTTGGGCTCGATCGTCAGTCTCCTCTCTCTCCCTCGATTGTTGAAGTAGGCTCTCTAGCTGACACGGATCGGAGGAATCAGAGAGCAGCAGCCAAGCAACACTGACGAGCGAATCCAACGCTTCTTTGGCTTCAACTATCAAATCGGCTGGAACTGTAGTTTTGAAGAAATTCACTCAACCCTCTCACCAACCCGCAGCTTCTTCTTCTGTTTCTTCCATCTTTCCTTCTCTCGAAACAGCGTTCGAACGATATCCTCTTTCACCTTTGGAGAACGGAGAAGAGAAAGAGAGGGAGGAGGAGGAGGATCGAAATGAGAAAACTTTAAAAGATTTCGATCACAGGGTAGAAGGAGCTATCAGGAGAGTAAGTACACACACCACAGCGAACACTTTTATCGACACTGCATCACTAGATTCTGCACTTCGTCCTCCTCCGATCGCTCCTGCAACTTTCGTTTTCGGTTCCCCAATTTCTCAACAAACTCCTCATTCTTCTTTCAAGTTCGAGATGAGTATGCCTGGTTCCCTTCTTTCATTCTCGACAATTTCTTCTTCAACTCGGGATGGAGGTGTAGCTGGAGATGAGAGTAGTGGAAACGGGATGAGAGGAACACAGGTTTCGATTTGGGAGGAAATGAATCGAAGGGCTTTAGAAAGTCGTAAAGAGGCGGAGAAATCTGGTATCAGCTTGGCGAAGACGTCGGAGAGAGGTTTAGTACTCGCTTCTACTAATGGAAGAAGTTCTGAAAAGGGAAAGAAAGAAGAGGAATTTGATGGGAAGCATAAAAGAGTTTTCGACAAGTTGAGTCCCTCTCCTCTTCCTTTGCATTCTTGATACCGTGTTGCTGACGTACTCCCGCTCTTTCATGATAGAATGGATTCGATCACGAATCATTACGCTGCTAAACGACCTCATCCTTCTCACAATTCTTCCTCGACTCTCGCAAAATCTTCTTCTTCCAAAACTCTCAACTCTTCCTCAAACGAACGCCCTACGAAACGTATCAAACCCTCTTTCGCAACGGCTTCAACCTCGTCTAGGAGCCTGGTGTCGGCATTGAGGGATTCTGGATGGTCATCAGAGGCGGTTTCTTCGAAAGAGACGACGTCGAAAGTGGAGAAAGTTTCACTCAAAGAGTCAATTCGAGGTGCAGCCAACAGTCTTTCTGGGGGATCACTCAAGAGTAGTACTGCGTTGGACACGTTCAGGGAAGAAAGGGAGAAGGAGAGAGAAATGAGGAAGAGAAAGTTGGAATTGGCGAAAGCTAGGAGAAAGAGTGGAGCTCAAGGTACTCAGAAGAGAAGGAGCACCGTAGTTGGATGTGAGCCTTTTCCTCTTCTCCTGTGCCCTTCAAATGAAGCTGACTTGTCGTCCTCGTTTCTTTCTTCTCCAGCGAAACACTCTGGAAGCGTTTCTTCTACCGCTTCCTTCTTTCTCAAATCCACTTTCAAACGATTCACCACATCTTCTTCATCTGTTCCACCTGCGTCTCTCTCCGAAACTCCTCGATTCGCGAATCCGACCGCCTCCTCGTCCTCTCGAGCCGGACTTGTCCCTTCCTCCTCTATTCGATCGAACCTCGTCTCATCTACTACTTCTCGCACTCTCTCCTCTTCAGCAATCAACTCTACGTCGTCAAATTCACCAAAGAAGAAGAAAGGAGAACCAGGTTGGAAAAAGTTTGATTTACAAGAGAGTTTGCAGAGACCCATGACTTGGAAAACTCATCTCACTGGTGAGTAGTGCTCTCTGTTATGTCTTCAGCTCGATGATGTTGACGCGTCTTTTTGCTGTTTCTTTCAGCCTCTTCTTCACTTTCTTCGAAACCTTCGACTCTCGCTCGCTCGAAATCCAACGCGTCTTTAATTTCCCCTCCTCCTCTCTCTCGTAAAGTTTCAGCAAGAGTGGCAAACACCGATCTCCTGTCACCGGCGAGATCTCCTTCAGCCTCAACCTCGAATCAACCGTCAGCTTCAGTTCCGAAAGAGCAATCAATTGCGGAAAAACTCGCTTGTCTCCCTTCTGCACCCACTACACCATTCTCAAACCTTTCGAACAACTCGGTTAAATTGAAAGGAGCTGCTATCCCTCAAAGTAGGAAGTTGGTTTCGAGTACAACAAAAAAAGCTAGAAGTGGGAAATCTCAAATCAATACGGGAAAGATTGAAGGGTTGAAAACGAAAGCTAGGAAGATTAGAGCTGTTCAACGAGGTGGTGCTAACACAGGTTCTGGTTCAAGTGGGAAGTGAAGGAGAGTTCTCGGCTGATTTTTCTGATGGGGTTTTCTTTCTTTTCCTCTTGCTTTTTCTTGTTGATTGTACAGTATCTATTAAGTTTACTTTTTGCAACTCTTGCTTCTTGACCTCTCTCACGCTTCGAACATTGACGTTGTCGATCGGCGATGAGAATGCACTGATCACGAAACATTTGACACCGCGGAACGTTTTTGAGGTCTGTGCATGAACGTTTAAGGTGTTGGCTTTTTGTTTCCTCCTCCTCTCTCTCCCTGTCACGTCTTTCAATTTCTGAATGCCTTTCAAAGTAGAGTGACTTCTTCCGTTTACTTTCACGACAGTACTCTTAAGCTGATTTGTTGTTGGGCCTCAGGGTTAGGGCTGCTGATCGAAGAGATGAATCGTTTGAACAGCTCTTCAACGAAATGCCAGGTGAGCACTCACTAGGGGTATTCCAATCTGGGTAAAGGTCAAAAATTGACATGGTTCTGGTTCTTTATTCGCAGGCTGGTTTAGCTGAAGTTTCGGGGACTATTTGCACCCAAGCTCCCCTGAGCGATGGTTCAACGTCAAGTAGTCTTCAAGCTTTACTTCATCCACCTACAAGATCACTCGAGGTGAGTTTCTTCCTCTTTTTTTCAATCCTTTTCCTAAGAATGCTCAACTTTTCGCAACTTGTTTCGCTTGATAGCTACTTCACTTTCAACCACACAAGACCTTTATCAACTCACTAGGTTATCTCTCGTTCGGACGTTTTCGCAGAGTCGCTTTCATTGATTCAAAAGTGCGCTCTCTCTTCACTCTCACACAACTCGATTCACAAGCAGCTGACATCTAGATCAAGAATGTTAAGAGGAGATTCGAAGCTGTCAAAGATGCACTGTGGTCTTGTCGAGAGGATGGATCGATGCTTGAAGGTACTGCTTTTCGTTGCTTTTCCACTTTGATTCCTTCTCCTGTGAGGGATTTAGTCTGACAATCGAGCTCTGAGTTCCATGAGCTATTGAGAAAAACGCTTGAGCGTGAGAGAGAGAACTCGTTGAGCTACAAACTCTGAAACGAGCGAAATGTCAACTTCTTATTAGCTTGCGAAACCTCGCCAGAAATCACGATATGATAAATCCCTCTGGCTATTCTTCGGTTAGGGTTAGGGTTAGGGTTAGGGTTAGGGTTAGGGTTAGGGTTAGGGTTAGGGTTA
>RSDY01000003.1:2153984-2279460 GCA_010758995.1 Sporobolomyces pararoseus | reverse complement strand
CCCTAACCCTAACCCTAACCCTAACCCTAACCCTAACCCTAACCCTAACCCTAACCCTGACCCTGAGCTTGGGTGCAACAGCACATGACGATCTTGAGTCGGTGTCACCAGACTGCAAGTTGCAAAACAGCTCAGTGAAGCTCAACTAAAGGAAAAGGATTCTGTACTTACGCTTTCGATTTCCAATGGGCACTGACGCCGACAAGCACCCCTTCCTCGTCAATATCGTAACTGTAAGAGTCAGAGAGTGGGTGATAGCGTCAATTTCGTGTGAAAAAGTAAGACTTTGGGAAAACTCACTCCAGTCTTTGAACCCAAACTAGCCTGAGCAGAGGCAGGCATTGCTCTGTAGAGTTTCTCCTTGTGCCTACATTTAACAAGAGGAAGAGGGAAGGACAGATAGGAAGAAGAGAAGAGAACAAGAGGAAGAGAGGAGAACCGCGAGTGAAAACTCAGGCCTCGACGCTCAGACTCGAAAGTGCTCCGCGGTTCAATCAAGGGATCCGAGCGGAGACGACGACGACGACGACGACGACGACAAATACTCTCACAAGATTGACGCAAAGGACCTGAAAAATGCGCGTTCGAATGCAAAAAATGACCGTCTAAATACCAAAAAAAGTCTATAATTCCGTTTTAACTCTCCCATTCGAGTTCAATAACCCCAAATCCTCCTCTTCTCTCGCCAAAGCAATTGTCCCATCCTTCCTCCCGACCTTGACCGAAGAAGAAGTTTCAAGTTCAAACTCTTCAGCCAATCTCAACCTCCTCTCTCCATCTCCTCTCTCCAACCAACTGACTCCCTCCAATTCACCTCCTTGTCCTTTCCTAACCGCTTCCCACTCGATCCTCAAATAAACCCATCCCCACCTCCTCAATACTTCTAGTAATTCCATCACGAAAACTCCAGATTCTAAATCTCCCATTTCGTGTAAATGAGGACTCAATTTCAAACTCCAGGTGAAACGGAGGAGTAAATCAATAGCGATCGCTAGGTAGTAGATCGTTGGATCAGGGAGAAGTAAAATAGGTCGAAGGAAAGGATAAGAAACGTTTGGAGATTGAGCGGTCGAAAAAGCTCGAGTGTGACGAGAAACTCGAGAGGGTGCAGATAAAGGAGGAGAGAGAGTCGAACTGGTTCTAGTATGTAGTGAAGAAGGTCCAGATGTCGTCGATTGAGTCGAAGTAGAAGGAGGAGGAGGAGGAGCGTGTCGAGGTACGAGTTGGTAAGAAGAAGATTGAGAGCGAGACCAGCCAGAGGGAACTAGGAGTGATAATCCCCAATCGTTTGTGATGTCCCACCAGAAGGAATAAAGCGAATTGACCAACACTGCCAAGATCCTGTAGGGAGAAAGTTCGAGTCAGAATTCGAAGAGAATCAAAACAAAGCGATAAAACAAACCATAAATTGAACAGAGCGGTTCTCCCAATCCAACGTTCTCCTACTTCTTGTATCTCCCTCTCGTTGTCAAACGGATCTCCTACTACAGTTTGCATCGCCGATAAGAGAATGACTGGAAAAGCGGTAGCGTATTTGAGAGCGTTGAGGAGAGAACGTCGAGGAGTAGGAGTTTGTTTCGTAACGACTTCATTCAAACATTGACGAAACCGAAAGATATACGGTAGACTAGACAATTGAACGAGTCAGAAAGCGAGTCCACAAGGAAAAACGAGAAGAACTCACGCTACCATTAGAGGTACTCCCCAAATTCTTCCGCAACTCGATTTCCCATTCTCCTCCTTGACTCCGATCGGCGTGATTATGTAGCAAGCGGCCAACCATACATCCCCAAGTACTTTCGCCGAAGAGGTGAGGATATCTGCCAAAATGACATCGGAGAAAGGAACTGTTTTGAATAAATTTGGTGAAATGATTCGTTTCAAAGATCTAGACATTGCAATCAAAGGGTCAGCTCGGCACAACACACACAAAAAGTAGAAGATACTCACCTCAAAAACATGAATCGTTGTCTCCTACAAGCCCAATTCCAAGGAATGAAACAAACTGCTGTCAATCCGATCGCGACGAAAGCTGGGAACCATTTCCATTCCTCGAATTCCTCTCTACTTCCTAATCCTCTCGTCAACGCTTTATAAACCAGCCAACCTACTGAAGTAACACTCAATCCAGATAACCCGAGTTGATAAAGAGGTTGATAAAGTTTAGTTGGATGAACGAGAGGAGGTGGACTCGTCGAGGTTGAAAGTGGTTGATCGAGTCGGATATCGAGTACTTGTGCAGTATCGATTCCGAGAGAGCTGAGGATGTGAAGATTCGTAGCGAATCCGATAACTGTGAGGAAAGTGAGGAGGAGGATTCGAAAAGGAAGAGGGTATCGTAGAGAAAAGTCGTCGAGTACTTCAATCGTTACTGGTGGTGCGTCGATATCCATCCTTGTTCACCCTAGAGTTCACCGTTGAAGAGGAGGAGAGTAGGTCGAGGTTCGAGAGTCGAGAGTGGGAGAAAAGGAATCGATTCTGAATGGGGTAGTACGACTTGCTGATAGTTTCATAGCCTCTGGAATAGGTATTGACGCGTTACGAGCTGGTGTTCGAGTATCGTCTCATCAGAGAGTGAAGTGTCGAGAGCAAAGGAAAGTTTGACGAGATTGGGTTGCTTTAAACCACTTCACACGACTAGCAAACACGCTCTTAGAAGCTCTTACGAGGCTATATCAAATCTCAGGATAACGCTCAATGGCGTCCAGCGCGTTCCAAGCTCCCACTCTCTCGATTGAATCCGACTTCTTTCAACTTCTCCCTCCTCTCGCCTCTCTCTCCACTGGACAATCTTTCGGCTCAGACTGGTACGACCAGGAAATCCTAGAACTTCAGCTCTCCAGCATCGATCGAGGGAACAGGCTATTTTGAATTGCTTCTCTCAAGCTTCTTCTCCTCTTCCTCGATCTCCTCATTCTCCTCGTTTCAAAGTAGACATTGGACGTTACTGGCATTACGGGGGAGAGCATCCGTAACGCCCAAGAAGCTTTATCTTTCTCGTGAGCTTCCTTCGAGACTCGCGTTTCGAATTCTGCTAAATCTCCCTCGGTCGGTTCGTCACGTTCACTCGATAGGCCTTTCCCTCCCTCTCACTGCTGAGGCCCCCTACATGTCCTCTAACTCGATACACAGTCGCTCGACAACGTGGTCCTCGATGAAAACGATTTCTTTCCGGCGAACCACTTTATTCGATCGTCGAAACCGTTTTTTACCTCTCCCTCCTCCCGCTTTGGCAGTCCTCAAATGGATACATTCTCTCTCTCTTTTCGTCACCATCACCAACGAGGGAAAGAGAAGATGATATCGTTCCCGCTTTGATCTCTCGCTCGGTTCCTCCTCAATTCACCTCGGACGCTCGAGCGGATCCCCTCCTCGAATCTCTTCTTCCTTCTTCTCACTCTTCAAGATCTCGACAAGATGCGACATCGCGTGCAAGCGACGAATCAGCTTCGACAGATCGTCATGCTCGCAATCGGGTTACTTTTCCTCAATCTTCCCTCGAGTCGAGCATTCTGGAGATTACCCTGTCAAGCTTCTCCTCTCGTCGTTGAGAGAGCAGGTGAGTACCCTCTCTTAACTAGTTGATCGTCATGCTAACCAATGATCTCTCACTAGATCCACTCACGAATCCTGGAGGAATCTCTCAACACGTTCACGCGTAAATCCAATTCATCTCCTTTCTCCGCTCTCGATTACACGTACTTATGATCGCTCGATGTCGGAAATAGTATTCATGGAGGATCAAACTTCAATCTCGATATGAATTACGAAGTTGCGACGAAAAGTGATTGTACGAGGTAAGCTTTTTCACCTTCTTCAAGTATGCTTCGTGTCTGGATCTGACGATACTTTCAAACTTTACCGGAATAGCTGCAAAGTTAAGCAGGATTTGAGTAGTAAGTTTTTCATGCGCTCGTCGGTTCGAACTCGGAAACTGACTTGACAAAATTCAGATTATTGGACTCCTCAGCTCTACTTTGCCTGGAAGAACGGAAGGTGAGTCTGTATACTATTCAATTGAGGTGCTCGTCTCGCTGACCCGACTGAGATCGATGATTCAGCTTCACAAGTGTCGGAGGAGGAGGTCTCCTCGTGTTTGTCTTTTATTTTCCATCTCTCAACCTTCTCGGTCCTGTCGAAGCTGATCGTAGACGATAGAACCTTGTAGATACTACTTGCAACGCAATCATCCTACCGACAAGTATCCGATTCAAGCGTTTCCGAAAGATTTTCGAATGCTCGTTGGAAATCCTTACGTTCGTTCGACTCTCTCCTTTCTCGATCTGTTGGGACCTCGATCTCACACCACACTTATACAGACACGATCCTACGACGACTCGTTGATGTCGAAAGGAATCGGATGGAATTGCTTGGGAGGAGAGGGATTCAAAGATGGGAAAACAAAAAATCCTTGGTTACCTCCTACCAATTGTCCAGTGAGTTTACCATTCTCAGCATTCCTCTCACACGGGTATACTGATATCTTCGGTCGATGCATAGAACAGCTTGAGAGCAGAGATCATGTTCCCTTCTTGTTGGGGTAAGAATCTCTCCCTGAGATCGCGAGAAAACTTTCGCGAAACTTACCGATTTTCGCTCACGAACAGATGGAGAGAACGTCGACTCGACGAATCACATCTCTCACATGGCCTTTCCCGAAGATGTGAGTCGAAACCGCACCCTCTCAACCGACTCGAGCCAATTTCCTTTCCGAGTCTTTTTTCGCAGAACGAATCAGGTCCTTGTCCTCCAACTCATCCGAAACGTGTCATCACCATTTTCTACGGTAAATTCTTGCTCTCCTCTCAGCAGTAACCGTTTGAGCTGACTCTCATACCCTCGTCTCGTAGAAATCTGGTGGTCAACCGATCCTTTCAAAGATTACTGGAAAGATGCTCTGAACACTACTCAACCTTTCGTTCTCGCCACTGGAGATCCTCTAGGTTACGGTCTACACGGGTGAGTTGATTTTTCAACTATACAGCAGAAAATCAATGAGGAACGAATTCTTCCTCTCTCGCTCGTGTCCAGAGATTTCTTGAATGGATGGGATATCGACGTTTTACAAGATGCAGTAGATAACTGTACATCTGATTCTGGTGTGATCGAAGAGTGAGCTTAACAATCTTTCCCATCTCAGAATTTCGGAGGGAAAACTCACGATTTCAAGACATTCCTCCTCGCTCCTTTCCACCGCTACTTCTCGCTCCTCGTCTGACTCGACAATCTTGCACGACCTCATTCTCTTCTAGATGTTCCGTCTTCGACTTGTCCGACTATTCTCAATCGACAGGAGACAGTTGCGTTCAATCTCAAGCGATCAAGGAACAGACTCTCGGCACCCTCGACGCTCTACCAGGTTGTAATCCGATCGATTACGGCCCTGAAGCAGTCACAGTTTGTAACGAGGAGAACCGGCCTGAAATCGAAGACGAAATCGAGATTTCTGGTTATCTAGTCGAAGGAGGATCGAAAACCCTAAAGGTCGAGAAGAGTAATCAATCTGCAAGTGAAAGTGAAAGCCAATCGAAGGAGAACAAGCCGGCAGTTGAGAAAGAAGGAGAGGAGACGAACGAACCAGATTCAACTAAATCGAATTCTCCAACTTCAACCGGTTCTGCCTCGACTCTCAAATCGACAGACCCAGCGGTCTCTCCCAAGTCAGTTTCCCTCTCTTCCTTCCCTGAAACCGATTCCTCTACAACTTCTTCTTCTCCGACGACTTCAAACCTGACCGACTCGATTTCATCTTTCTACGAACGAAACAAAGTTTTATCAATCTCCATCGCCATCGCCATTATCGTCATGATACTAGTCGGAGTCTTCCTGTGTTGCAAGTCGAGTAATCGAGCGAGTTCAACTATGGCGAGTGAGGGGAAGAGGGACGCGAGATTGATGAGAGAAGGTGAGATCGTTTGTTTCCCTTCATGATTCCAGTCTCAAGCTGACTCGAAACTCGACTTGACGTAGAACGATTGTTGAGATCGCGGGAGCTGGAGAGTAGTAGCGAGACTGAAAGTGAGAGCGGGGACGAGTCGGCGGAGGAGGAAGAAAAGTTATCGAGTAGACGGTATCGACGGTAGTTTATACGATGTGCCTTCTGGAAGTTTACTCAAGATCTCTGGATCGATCCTTGAGGCTGTTGTTCGAGAGGAAGAATCGCGAGAGCGAAAAACCGAACGAAGCGAATTGAGATCGAAATCGAAAGCCGAGCAGGTTGGATCTAGCTCGAGTCACCAAGGGCGCGCAGAGCACAGCGTCCAAATGTAAGAGAGCGGCTGCAGGGAAGAAGAGTCTTGTCAATCGATCAACGAAAGGAGAAGAGAGGGAGCGGGAAGAGAGAACTCACGGGGCAGAGCAGAAACCACTTTGGAAAATCCCTGACAGCACCAGCAGCCTATCTAGCGATATTGCAATCGCTCGAAGCTACAGGAGCGAGAGGAGGAGAGAAGGAAGTTGATCGACTGAATGTCGAGTCTGATCGCTCGACATGATCTCGAGAGCAGCTTTTTTCATTTGGACTCCGATCTCCCCAATTCTGCCTTTCTTTCTTTAGATCGCTTGAACATAAGAAACGAACAAATGAAAAACCTTGTCAACATAACGTCAAACAAAAACGTTGAAAGTAACTCTATTCTCCTGCTCCTTCTCCCTTTCTACAATTTACAAATTTCCAATCGCCTCAAAGAACGCTCACTAAGTAGCAACCTTCCTCCCTTTCAACAATCCAACCAATTCACCTTGTAAAGCTCTCATTTTATTCGCTTCTCCAAACCCACTCGAACTCCTCAAATTTCCTAAAACATCTTTAGTTTCTATTCTCGAAAATCAATCCCAAAAATTCAGTCAACTGACTTCCCAAGGACCAGAGAGAAGAGAATAGAATAGAAGGCGAAGGGGAACTTACTAGAGAAATAAACTTCTTGTAATAAATTTCTCAATTTGATTTCCATATCTTCAATCAATTTACCTAAATTCTCTATATGACTCCTAGCTAAACTAGTTTGAGAACTAGAATCTAAAGGTGCTGTAGCTTCGTGCTGTGAGAGAGAATCCCCCCCATTCATTTCAAGAAGAATTAGTTTCTTCTTTCAGAACGAACCGAATTGCAAAACTCGCTTGAGGAGAGAGAGAAGGGCTTACTTGTCGAGTCATTGATCCACCTAGATTTACATCACCTTGGATACTTGAAGTAATAGGTTTAGACATGTAAAGCATTACGGTAGAAGTTAATTTGTAAGAACATGTTCTCGAAGAAGAAGCAGAAGTTGAAGGGTTCGTAGAAGATGCTGAAGATTCGAAAACGTGTACTGTACAATTCAGACGACGAGAGAATGGGTTGGAAAGATGTCAGTCTGAGGTCAAGAGAGCGTAACTCGGGAAAAGGGAGAGAGAAAGAAAATGTTTTACCTGAATCCCATGAAGCTGTAGAAGAATTTGAATCGGTAGCTATCAAGATATCAAAATACCTTTTTCAT
The DNA here is from genome assembly GCA_010758995.1 of Sporobolomyces pararoseus. Classification (NCBI taxonomy): domain Eukaryota; kingdom Fungi; phylum Basidiomycota; class Microbotryomycetes; order Sporidiobolales; family Sporidiobolaceae; genus Sporobolomyces; species Sporobolomyces pararoseus. Next base: position 2,271,982 of record RSDY01000003.1, on the reverse strand, counting down.
CAGTTCACGACAGAAAGAAACGAGTCTCATAAGAGATAAAGGAAGGGGAAGGAAGCTCACTCTTTTTGATTAAAACTACTCCTGCGAATCCACCTTCATCAGTATCCCACAAATAAACTGAACTAACTCCTCCTTCATAGTACCTAATTCCCAAAACACCAATCTTGTAAGCTCACCTCAACTCTCGGAGGTAGTAAAGAAAGAAGTGAAAAAGCTCTCTCTCACAAATCTCTGTAAACATCGAAAGCTTCGTTCATCGCGATTTCTAATTTCCTCAATCCTGGAGAAGGTACAGTTCCATCTGATAGTGCTGGAGTGTATTCATTTGTCCATGGTGATCTAGACGATACGATTCAAAGACTAGTCAGTTCGAGAGAGAGAGAGGTTTCGGAAAGAGAGAGAAGGAAGTGGGGGGGGGGGAGAGGAGAAAATCGAACCTGTATGAATCTCCATCTCTGTTGTAATCGCATACCTACACTCTCGAGATCCATACATCAGCCCCAGAGTACTCCTCCTTCGAGAGAGAAAGAAAGGAGGAACTGACAAGGTATTCTTTACCTCCATTCTCTCTATCCTCCACGACTCTCAAAGGTTGATCTACAGAACTCAACAAGTCATCTCCTAAATCAGGTAAGATGGTGACTAGAGAATCTAGGTTTTGTGAAACTTTTTGAGGAGGTAAACGTCTCAATAAATCGAGAGATGCCGTCAACGATTCTTCTTCAACTTTCGAGTGGAATCTCCGATGTGTCAGCTTGGATTGCACATGAAGTGAATACTGACGAGTTATACTTACTGCTCATCTTCGTGGATTTGTTGAGTGAGGTGTGAGAAGAAAGAGAGAAGATTCGCGTCGTCACTTGGTCTACTCTCAAACCACTCTCTTCGAAAGGAACCACTCTCATCTTCAGACGAGGCAGAGTTCAACAAGGACGATTCGACAATACTAAGCCAAATCCGATCCCTCTTTCAATAGAGGGAAACGAGTGATAAAATAGCTAAACCAGAAAGTTCAATCAAAATTTCGTAGTTCATCTAAAGAAGCTCTGTCTCCAAAGGTGTTGGGAGGAGGATCAGAAGAGGAAAACAGTGGTCTATTGCTAGGATGATTCAAGGAGGAACAGAGAGAGGGGGGGAAAGGTTTAAACGACTCGAAGTAACCGTCTTCCTTTTTCTTTTCGATTAGCTACTCTTTGAGGGCAGTCTAGTCGAGTACCTTCTCTGAGCAATATATGAAACCCATCCGCACAATTCAAGAGAGTCGCGAGAGGAAGAGAGTAACGATTCGCCCGAATCGTGTTGAGCGAAACTCGTTTCCGTCTCTCTCTCTCTCTTGAAGTACTCACACCGACTACTCGTTCAACGACAGCACTAGCAGAGAGAAGTAACAAGCTAATGGCGCAACCTAGACGTGGGAGTTCTCTACTGTCCTCCCCTTCCCCATCTCTCTCCCCAACTCCATCTCGTTCAAAACGTTCCCGTTCAAACTCTACCCACTCAACGTCTTCTTCCTCCTCTTCAAACTTCTCTTTAAACAATCAAGATCCTCTAGATGATGATGATGACGAGTTGTTAGAAGGTGTTGGAGGAAGGTTTGACCCTCAAGTTCAAATAGGTAAATGTGAATGGGGTAACCATTGTGGTCAAGAATTTTGGGAATTAGAACCATTAGTAGAACACATCCATCAAGGTAAGCTTCTCTTCTCTTCTCCTCTTTCTCTCTCTCTGAGAAACTGAATTCACTATTTCCTCTCTCTCTCGTTCTCTAGTTCATGCATTCCCAGAAGATAACCCATTACAGAACAATGTACCTTTGAAAAGAGTCGCAGCAAGTTACATTTGTGATTGGCAATCGTGTCCTAGGAGAGGGAAATCTCAAGGTAGTAAATTCGCTTTGGTAGCTCATTTGAGGAGTCACACCGGTGAAAAACCTTTCACTTGTCCTAGAGCTGGTAAGTTCTCTCTCTCTCTCTCTCATATCTCTTGATCTCTCTGTCGGATCAAAACTCGGAAAGAGCTGATTTTCGAAAAAAAATTGAAAATACTCTTCTTGAATTGAATTAGAATGTGATAAATCTTTTACTCGTACTGATGCATTACAGAAACATATGAGGGTACAACACGGTGATAAAATTATAACTGGTCGTAGACCTCCTTCGAAAAAATCTACAACTACCAACAATTCTCGTAGTAAACAAAGAGCAAATTCAGAAGATTCTCAAATCGATGAAGATTCTCACAATCAACAAGAAGATCTAGGAGAAGAGAATGATCCTAATCATCCAATTAATCTAATCAGTGTAGAAGAAACTATGGCATTCAATCAACATCCAGAATTATCTCAAGATTTCGTTGGATACGTGATTCAGAAAGCTAAATACTCTCATTTGATCAAGGAACATGAAGAATTGGGTCACGAATTGGAAGGTCTAGTCGCTAGAGAGAATGAACTGAAAATGGAATGTGAAGAACTTTTAAAAGGTATTCTGAGGAATGAAATTGGGTAAAGTCTCTCTCGCTTCCTCTTCCGAATCTGGAACTGGTGAACTGATTACGACACCAAAAAACCTCGTCTGAGATCAAATAGGAAGGAAGAAGATCAAGGAGGTAAAGCCTTGTTGGACAAATTTTTAGAGAATTATAATCACGATCCACTAATCCTACCTCCAGATTGGCAATCGAAATGAACCTTCTCCGCCACCAACACACAACTCTAACCTCTTTTCAACTCTAGATCCCTCCCTCTGTTCTGTAGCTCAATCTCTTGTTCGTTTCGGTGTCTCTTCTTTGTTGTCTTTTCTTTTTTTTGCGTAAAAACTCCTCAGTACAAGTTCTCCAATTCTCTCTCAGGGTTTGTCAATGTCAAGTTGAGATGGCAAACTGTAGTGGGCGTTCTCTTCGACTCCAACGATTTCTTTCGTTTCGCGTCTAGCTTCAACCTTTGTCTCGATTCTTTCATTTCTCCGAATACGTACTCCTAGTCCTCTCACCCATTCAACGTAAACATCAACTCGACCATTCGGAAAGAGTAAGAGTAGAATTTCCAATAATTGATCGAGAGAGAGAATGAGAGAAAACAAATAGAAAATGAAAAATGAAATATCTATCTCTCTCTTTTTAATCCTCCTCTTCTTCTGAATCATCTTGATCACTCTGTTCCCCTTCAACTCTTTTAGCAGTCCCCAACCTCAACCTAGTAATTTCAGATTCTTGTTCCCACTTCATAGTCCAAACGACATAAGTCAAAATCGTTCCAGTAATCGATAAAGACACTGTCAATCCTACCCATAGACCTAAAAGAACACAGCAAACTCGTCTTTTTGATCAGAACGAATTTTCTGTAGGAGAGAAAAGAGAAAGGAGCAAGTACCGTTTAGTCCCCATTTTGGACCTGAAAAAGTAACAAACATTCCAACTGGTAAACCGATAACGTAATAAGCTGCAATATTGATATAAGCTCCCAATCCTATTCACAACACAACAAAGGAACTCTTCATGATGAGTCACGCCTCATCAACGAAGAGGAAATAGAGAGAGGAAGAAAAGTACCTGGTTTTCCCGCACCCCTCAAAACTCCAGACATCGCACCTGATAAACCATCCATTAATTGGAATGCAGCAACTAGAGGTAAAACTGTAGCAACGATTGAAACGATTGAAGGTTCAGAAGAGAATAATCTACCCCATCTAAACTCGACAAAAAAAAAAAAAAAAACGATTATCAGCGTTTTTGGTCGTTTCACGAGATAGAGAGGAAGACGTTTTTACCTTCCACGGAATAAAACCAATACGATAGAATTGAATGCAGAAACTATTACTGCGATCAGAATAGTCATACGAGATGCTAATCTAGCTAAATGAGGTTTTTGTGCACCGAGAAGATCTATAAAAAAAAGCAAACGATGATGCGATAATGAGCGTTTTTTCTTCGATACGATCTAGAAAAGTTGTTTGTGTTACTTACTACCAATCCGTACTGCTGCAGCAACTGAAAGAGCGTATTGACATTGATAGAAAAGCGATGCGGTAGTAACTAGACAGAAAAGGAGAGAAAATCAACTCGATTAGCTCTCTCTTCTTGAGGAGGAAGAGTTAGAAAAGGAGGTTCTTTTCTTACGTAAAACAGATTGAGCAGCCAAAGCGGTAGGACCTAAATAACTAGTTGCTAAACTAACAATTTCCCAACACCACCATTCACTTCCAACCATTGCGATCCCTGCCAATCCCAACCTCAAATTCAATCCTAAACCACTAAACATTCTTTTATCGAATCCACCCCAGGCAGTTCTAGGTGCGTAAAGGAATGAATAAATTAACAATGTAATAAACTATACAATCGAAGTTACGAAATCAGTTTTCTCTGCTCGTTTCGCGATCTCGATCGAGAGAGAGAGAGAGAAGACTAACCATAATGTTTATAGAAATCGTTGTAGCGATTGGTGCACCAATGAAACCTAATCTAATAGATTCCCAAGGACCCCACACCAACGCCCAATTCAAAAAGAAATTCGTAGGTGCGGCTAAAAACAGTGCGATCACTGGTGCAGTCATCAAACCTTGTGCTTGTAACCACCTTCTGATACATTCGAAACCCGTATAAGCTGGTAAAGCGAACGAGAAGACCTATGAACGAGAGTCGAGTAAAATGAAAAATTGTCAAAACTTGAGAAAACGAAGAGAGAGAAGAGAGAGGAGAGAAGAGAGAATGAAGAAGAAGGGTATAGAACTTACTTTCAAATATTGACCAGCTCTGAAAGCCACCATTTCATCTTGCCTCAACCCGACTCTCAAAATGTATTCAGCATTCCAAAAAAACACGACTTGAGGAATATTGGTCAACAAACAGATGTAACCAGTTCTCAAAGCGTGTAAACTAGTAGTTTTAGGTTCATCCGAAGTGAAAGCTTGAGGACACAAAGTATCCAACGCAGAGATTAAACCTTGAATAACTGATAAAGCGGTAACGTTACTAGTCATGTTTGCTAACGAAGCTCCGGCTAATTCTGCAGTACCTAAATGACCACAAGATAAAACTACTGCCAACATTAAAGAGTATTCCAAGAAATGAGTACCTAGGATCGGAATTGTATATTTGATTAAAATTCCACATTCAGATTTAGCTGCTTTCGCGTTCGCTTCATCTTGTAACTGTCTAGCTTCTCTCAAGGCTTGATCGTCGGCTTGTTGAGTTATAGTTATTGAAGAAGTTGAAGGTCCTCCACCACCACTTCCGAGGAGAGGAGTCCTTTCATTCGAAATCGATGAAGGTGGGAGAGATTGATATGTTGGTGCAGTCGGAGGAATCTTCGTAAGTGATTATGATAAAAGATAATGATGTCAGTTTCGCTCTAGAAAGGAAGGAAGCTAGTTCGAGAGAAAGAGAGAGAGACGAGAAGAGGAGAGAGACTGAACTGGTAAGATCTGAGAACTAGGTAAAGAAGACTCTTGTTCATCTTCCTCCAGCCTCTCCCTAGTAGGACTCAACAACGTCCTCCTCTCATTCGAGTAAGCCGAAGAGACTGAAGTTCTCTTTGAAGATTTCCCGTTCAATCTCCTTCCCCTCTCTGCTTCATCTATAGAACTCGCGTGACTCGAAGTAGAAGGTGGTGATGTGGACAATGCTGAATGATGACCGTGGTGATTGTCTGCTGTCATTCTCTGCTGAAGGAACGAAGTTTCACGAGAGAAACTCGCAGGCGAGGTAGATGGATACTGCCCCGAGAACATACTGGTACAGAGAGTTTCCTGGGTTATCTGATCGAGTCGAGTCGGTGGATCTTTTGCTGCGAGTGTGAATCGGTGAGAGAGAGGCGAAAGGGGAAAAGTGTAAAGGTTTTGAAATCATTCGATCATAACTTGACCAACTCTTTTCCCATCAACTCTGACTCGACTCTCGAGCTATATTCTCGACTGGTAAACTAAGAACAGTCTATCAGAAGAAAGGAGGAAAGGAAAGAACGTGCTCGCATCATCAACCTCGAAACCTCGGTCTCTTCTTTGTCTCGAACCGTCCTCCTCTCACTCACACTCGATGTCAACGAGTAGTACAAAGAAACCTAGCTTACTAGAATCGACTAAACCCCCGACGCTTGATCCATCTCCTCGATTACCTCCTCAACTGTTTCAACCTTCTACCCCCACTTCGTCTTCTCTCCTTCTTCCCAACAACCACTCTACTTCTAAACCTTTACACGGAAATTACATGAATTACTACGAAAGGAGGAACGCATCAAACCCTTCAAAACGAGACGAAAGGTTGTCCTTGATCCCGTTTGAATATTTAAAACGTAAAAAAGTTTTAGACGTTGGTTGTAACGCTGGACAAGTAACTATTGAATTAGCTAGAGATGATAGATGGAAGCTGAGTAAAATTACTGGTGTAGATATAGATAAAGACTTAATCAGGAAAGCTAAAGCGAATCGTAAGAAAGACTCTCTTTTTTTTTTTACTCTCCTCCTTTCAAATATTGACACATTCTCTCTTTGTGTTCGACCTTCCCCTAGTCGACTCAGCATGGTCTAAACAGAAACCATTGAAACGTTTACTAGATGAATCGACTGCCCTCTCCTCTTCATCGTCGTCTTCATCCAGAAAACGTAGATCTCGTTCAACAAACTCTCCTCCTCCCCCCCCTCCTCCTGCGCCTCTTCCTCCTCTCTCACCCCTTCCTCGAAACCTTTCAGATCCTTCCCCATTCGTCTCTACCGACCTCGATTACTTCCCAAGTTCCCTCTCGAAAATGTTTGGTTACTTACCGAAAGGAGCTGGAGTAGGTTTAGTTTCTTACAATTTATCTCGACAACAACAACAGCAACCACCACCTCAAGAAACTCTGACAGGTGCAAAGAAAGGGAAGAAATTTTCTACATCCGTATCATCGAATCCAATCGAAGTTAGAGGATTTCCAGAAAATGTTAAATTCGTAGTTGGAGATTGGGTCAATGAAGAAATCGATTCAGACCGTGAAGGTTACGATGTAATTTTCGCGTAAGTCTCTTCTCAAATCTTTCTCTCAGATCTTCCCACTACTTCTAAACCCTCTGAGATAATACAATCTCGAGACTCACTCTTTTGTGGTGATTTTTTTGGTTAACAGTTTCTCAGTTACGAAATGGATTCATTTACAATCCCTAAATCCAGGGCTCTTGACCTTTTTTCAAAAAACTTTCCAACTCTTGTCTCCAGGAGGTAAATTGATTTTAGAACCTCAACCTTTCTCCACCTATTCACGTTCTGCGAAAACTGCTCCCTCGTTGAAAGAGAATTTCGAATTGTTGAAAGTTGGTGCACAGAGAGGTTGGAGGTGGGAAGAAGGAGATTTTGAAAGAGTTTTATTAGAATTGGTTGGGTTTGAAAAAAAAGAATCTTTGGGAGAAACTGGAGAACTAGGTTCAACTTTCAGGAGACCGGTAGAAGTTTATACGAAAAGAGGAGGATTAGGAGGTGGAACGAAATGAGGTTCTAGTAGTTACACAGAGTACTTTCACAAGTATGATATGAAACTACCAGATTACAAGAAGTTTATTTAGGATCGAGCGAGTATGAGAGATGCGAGATGAGATGATGCAGATATTAAAAGAGAGAGAGAGAGAGAGAGAGGTGGTATACTAAGAATAATAGATAGTAGAGAGAGAGGGGATCGAGAGACTATATACAAAAAGAATAAAAAAAAGTGAGAAAGTTTTTCTACCTCAAAACTCCATCTGCTTTGGCATGACTCATTTCGAGAGGAGTCATTTGAGCGTTTTTGCCGTATCCAACATTCGTAGTACTGTTGTTGTTGGCATAAGTAGCTTCACTAGACATACTAGGTCTATCGAATTCGTTTCCTCCTCCGTAAGTGTTATTGTTGTTGTAAGCTTCTCTTCCTCCTACTCCACCAACAGTTTCAGCACGAGTATTGTAAGCTGGATCCAAACCGTTGTGGTTGTTAAAATCGGCGATTCCACCAGGTGCACCAGGTCTACCGTCTTTGTGGTGGTGGAGAGTGTTTTGTTTATCTTGTTCAATCAAAGAATCGTCGAAATGATGTCCAACAGTTTTTCTCGCTGGCCAAAGATCTAATCCGAAAGTTGCCAAATAAACGTCGTAAAGGAATGCGATGAACCATTCGAGAACACCTAACAACGAAAAAATGAAAGTTCGTTTCAATTTTATAGTCAGTCATTTGTCGATCGACGTGAGCAAGGAAAGAGAGAGAGAGAGAGAGATTGAATTTACCAGCAGCAGATTTGATTCGATCACAACGAGGAGTTAAAGGTACTCCATCTTGAGCTCCAGCACAAACTCCGTAGGTAGCTCCGAATGCGATCGCTGCACAAATAGCAGTTCCAACGATGATCCATTTAATAATCGCTGCACGTCGTAGACTTTACCAAATTCAAGTGAGAACAAGTCAGTCAAGCGATCTTTGGAGAGATTTCAGAAAAAGAGAGAGAGAGAGGAACAGGGAGAGCTTACTGTTTTCGTTCAACGTGATCTTTTCGAAGCCACATGATTTCGAGAGTTTGACATAGAGCTGATACGGCGATACAGACTACAAAAATTGCGGTGAAGGACCAGTGAACTTTAGGGAACTGAAAGTCGGTTTGGAAAGAAAAGAAAAGAAAAAGAAAAGTCAGCTCAATCAGTTGCACTGGTTTTCATTTTCTGAAATCGGAGACTTACAGCTTGATCGTTGAAACATCTATCGTTTTGAAATCGTTTCGTGTCAGTAAAGTCTCCAATCAAAAGGTAGGAAAGGTTTTAACTCACGCGAGGAGAACTAAAGCTAGAGCACCTAGAATTCCAAACACGCAAGCAGCGATATCTACATCCCTGTCTCGTTTATGAAGTGCACCAGGAATCCTCCTCAAATGTCTCAACCACCTCTCACTCAACAAAGTTAAAGTGTAAAAAAGTGAAGTGAGGGCAGTTCCAGCGATGAAGAGTGCTTGATGTTCGGCTCCGACGTTTGAAATGTAAGTTACTGTCGCATCACTGATTCTATATTTCTCGTGATTATCGTCGATGATCCACCACAATAGTAAACCGACTGTAACAAGTAGAGAAAAACAGAGAATTGGAAATTTGAGAGTGAAAATCAGTTTCGATTGACATGACAGTCGAGGAATCGTTTCATGCTTACGTAGAGTGGCAGTCCAAAAGATGAAAGCTAGTAGAGGGAACACCCAGTAGTAACCGTGAGCGTTCCTTCGAGATTTGACCGTATCGGTTGAGTGAGCAGTTGTTCTTCTTCCCAAATGCATCATCTTGCTTCGACTTGTGTATAGAGCTAGTCTCTGATTATGTTGAGTGGTTTGTGTCGAATCAAGTCAAGAGGGAACAGAGAGAAGGAGAAACGATTGAGAGAGAAAATCTCTGGCCGAACTTGCGGCGATCGACCTTGACGACATCGAGTTTCACAAATTTCGAAATGAAAATCACAGAGACGTCGAGTTGTAACGTTTCTCTCATAACGAGGATCTGTAATCAAAATACAGCTCTGCTGCGTTTTTTGTTCAACATTCAACAAGCTCGAACGAAAAAAAATGGGCTCTCGAGGGGAGGTTCCGAAACTTTGAGTGAGAACAAAACGGCGAAAAAAGTTGGCAACTGCTCTGCTTTCTTCTTCACTCATCAGCTCACCTTTATTGTCTGGAGGCTCCAAACAACCAAGATAGTTTTCCTCTCTCAAGGAAACCTATTCTGATCCAATCTTCGAGTCGCCGTCTATCGGGTGAAGCGAGAACCAACCTTCTTCGACAAAACAATTTGTACCAGTGAAACTTTCTCCCTTCCTTCTTCTTGAAGGTTGCGGGTGTGCAGTGGTTTGGGAGTTGTCGGAACATACTATCGATCGAGCAGCACGGGATTCAGAGGAGGTGGAAGGGAAACGAGCGGAGGAGTCGAAAAGGAGAGGAGCTTGTTCGCAACGGGCTACTCTTTGAGTTGTACTGCAAAGATAAAACTGTTGTACCTCTTTACTTAGCTGTTCTTTCACTCACGAGAAAGTCCTTGAGAGCTTCTGAGAGTTTGACGCCAAATCGCTCTCTTCTCAAACTTTGTCGATTCTTCACTCTCAACTCTTCAGCAACCACCGACTAGACTCTCGCAAACACAATAAGAACGTTGCAGTAGTTGGTCTAGCAGCACAGCAAAGAAGGGCTAACGTCGCGTCACGTTGAAAGTTGGAGAAGAAGTCGACTCAACAATGTCAGCAGACAAGCCGAGTAAGGTCTTCTCAGCCAGTCAGACTCGGACCAGGGAAGCTCACAACTACTCTGTATAGCTCCTCGACCTATCGCGAAACTTCCAGAGGCTGTAGTCAATCGAATCGCAGCTGGAGAGGTAAGATTTCCCTCAACTCTTCTCTTCTCTACCTCGTTCCTGGACTATACGGTACTAACTCTCTCTGGAGAACTATGATAGATCATTCAGAGACCTTCGAACGCGCTGAAAGAGTTGATTGAGAATTCTTTGGATGCTGGTTCAACAAGTATTCGAGTTTCAGTCAAGGAAGGTGGTATCAAACTTTTACAGATTCAAGATAACGGTAGTGGTATCAGAGTGAGCTCTTCCTCATCCTTTCTTAGCTGAGAAGTATTGAGACTTCAGATTCGCTGATACATTCCTCGAATTTTGCACTTTTCTTTTCTTCGAATCTCCCTTTTCGCACAGAAAGAAGACCTTCCGATTCTCTGTGAACGTTTCACTACCTCGAAAATCAAAGCTTTCGATGATCTATCGTCTCTCGGAACTTATGGTTTCAGAGGAGAAGCTCTCGCGAGTATCAGTCATGTTGCTCATTTGTCGATCACAACAAAGACTAGATCAGATTCTTGTGCTTGGAAGTGAGTCGTTCTTCCTTCCTTCAATCTTCTCGATCTGTAAGAACTGACGGGGGAGAGAAACGTGAGTGTCAAAAGAGCTGCTTACTCGGATGGACAATTGATTCCCGTCAAATCTGGTTCAACCGTTTCAACTCCCGTTCCTACTGCTGGTAACGATGGAACTACTATCGTCGTACGTACAAATCCAACCTCATCCTCATCGTCGACAGACGAAAAACTAAATCCAAGCTGTTGAGCGACTTGAAATAGGTCGAAGATTTATTCTTCAACACTCCTCAACGACTGAAGTCTCTCCGAACTGCTTCCGACGAATACTCTCGAATCGTTTCCGTCGTACTCGCTTATTCTATTCACAACGCTGGTGTCGCAATGTCTTGTAAACGACAAAACGCGGGTTCAACTGCCGACGTCAACTCTCAAATCGGAGCTTCAGTTCTCGACAACATTGGAATTTCGTATGGAGAAGCTACAAAGAAAGAGCTGGTCGAAGTGAAAGCAGAGAGTGAAGAACTAGGAGTAAAAGTGAACGCTTGGTGTAGTGGACCGAATTTTCAAGCGAAGAGAGGAATTTTCTTGTTCTTCATCAACAGTGAGTCTACTGAGGGTTCTTGCCCAGTACCAAGCTTCTGTACTGATTAATTATCGCTTGTAGATCGCTTCGTTGACTGTTCTCCGCTCCGTCGAGCTCTCGAAGGATTCTACGGAACTTTACTCGCGAAAGGATCTCACCCTTTCGTTTACCTGTCTCTCTCGATTCATCCCAACAAGATCGACGTCAACGTACATCCTACAAAGAAAGAAGTCGGTTTCGAAGATCAAGACGAGATTGTCGAATTGGTTTGTGAAAGTTTGGCGAAAGCTTTGGAAAATCAGGGAGAGAGTCGAAGTTACAAAGTTCAAGTGAGTCAAGAAGCTCTCGCTCTCTCTCGTCTCCTCTCCGATACATCATGCTAACCGGATGACAATGTCAGACTCTCTTACCTGGTTCAGGAACTCCTCGACCCTCTTCCTCGTCGAACCGAGCTTCCTCGTCTTCCGCAACTCCTGAGGCTTCTACCTCTCATCGGAACTCTTCTACTACTACATCAACGAATGGATCCTCGGCGTTATCTTCGAATCGCAAACCTGCAAAGACGGCACCTCAGAAACTCGTCAGAACCGATGCAAATTCTCAAACTCTTGATTCCATGTTTCCTCTACTCGGTTCATCCTCCTCTTCAACCTCTTTATCGACATTGAAAGAGAAAGGCAAAGAAAGAGCTCCAACAAAGTACGATGAAGGAGGAGACCTCGTCGTCGATGGAGAAGAGGAAGAAAGTCGACCTGCGAAGAAGAAAGTTCGCTCGGATCACGAGAATCCTGGGTTTGCGAAAGCAGTAGCAGAGGAACAAGCTCGACAAATGAAACTTGCGAGAGTGAGGATCAGTCAGAGTGAATGCACTTTGACGAGTGTCAAGAACTTGAGGAATCAGGTCATTGAGGGGAGGAACGAAGGTGAGCTACAAATTCGCTTCTTCCCATCACAGCTTAGTTTCACTGACGAAATCTCCTCTCGTTCGGAAAAGAACTCGATCAACTATTCAAGAATCACATTTTCGTAGGAATCGCAGATTTACAGACTGGTCGATCTCTGATTCAACATCAAACGGAACTCTACTTGATCAAACACAATGTCGTAGCGTGAGCTCCAGTCCTCTTCTACTATGCTTCTGATCACTCGAAGCTTACCATCAACCTCGGATTCTCCGCAGGGAACAATTACTTTATCAATTAACTTTACGGCAATTCGGTAGATTCAATCGAATCAAGATGAAACCTCCTATTTCGTTGAAAAAGTTGATACGACTCGGAGTCGAGAAAGAATACCCTCGAGACGGCACTGTCAAACTGTCAGTCGATGAAATCATTTCTGTGAGCTCGTTGTTTCCCCGACTCTCGTTCTCTCTAAATGTCCGTCTACAAAGTTGATTTGCTGAATTGTAAACTTTTGACGCTAGAAAATCCACAACCGACTAGTCGAAGCGAAAGAAATGATCGATGAATACTTTTCAATCGAAATCAACGATCAAGGAGAATTGGCTTCTTTACCAGTCATCTTACCTGGACATGCTCCTAGTCTTGAGAAACTACCTCTTTGTGAGTTCTCACACCATACGTTGGCTATCTCTCGAAGCGCTCGTTGGACGAGTTTCGTGAGAATTCAAGTGATTCGACTCTCGACTCACAGATTTCACTGACCTCGCTAATTTCATTCGCTACAGTCTTGCTTCGTATCGGTATCTACGTCGATTGGGAAAACGAATCGGAATGTTTCGAATCGCTCGCAACCGAACTCGCTTTCTTCTATTCCCCAACTCCTTTCCTCTCTCCTCCTTCTCCTCCTCCTTCTCCAGGTCACTCAAAATCGTACAAGTCGAGTAAGAAACTTCAGATCAGAAAAGATGAGCCGGACCTCGAGAAAGAGGGACAGATGAAAGAAACGAATTTGATCAAGAATGTACTTTATCCAGCTTTCAAACAGTATTTGATCCCTTCAGATCGACTCATCACTGGCAAGAAGGGGAAGAAAACATCGACAGAGATGGATCAAGATGAAGGGGAAGAGGTAGGGGAAGAAGAACCTGCTGGAGAGAAAGATGCGATCGTTTTGGTGACGAGGTTACAAAGTTTGTACAAAGTTTTCGAAAGGTGTTGAACGGAAGTTTGTTTCTTTCTTTGGTGTTGTTGTAGTTACTCGCTTTTACTCCCGTTTCGTTCGTTCGTAACCAGCTTTTCTTTCTCGTCGTCTCTTTAAGATTTTCTATTGAAGGTGCTCATTTCGTCGCTCGAGCACCGTAAGACTCGATCCACTTGGCTTTTTTTCGAGCTTATTTTGGCACCTACGAAGAACTGATGAAAGTGCGGGAGAACGAGAGAGTCAACAATGTTCTCGATCATAATCTTTCGTCTGAGTCTTGCGACGTCGCAACAGCTCGGAGCAATCGTCGCTTTCCGATAATTTTGGAGCTCAGAGCCGAGAGGTTACACGCCATGAGCAACAGTTCGAGATGTTGTTTGCGTACATTCGAACGTCAGCAAATTGAAAGCTTAGTTTCGCGCGTTTCGCAGGACAAGACCACAACGCAAATCGTGAGCTTGATCAACATTCAACAACGTGATCTTGCTCGCTTGTAGTGATTATCTCTGCGCAATAGTCAATCATCAAAGAGCGAAAGAGAAACAAAGCTGAAAGCATCGGAACCAAACAAACTTGCGAAATCCAATTTTCGACTCACAAGCTTGTTTCTTTCGTGTTCAGTCTATTGAACTTCTCTCGTTACAGGTGATCCTGATACCGGGATCCTTGAACATCGAACTTCATGAGAAAACCGGAAAGCTATTAGTAAAGCCGCTCGATCCCCTCGTTGACGTGTTTCAAACGCGTTGCTCTCTCATCTCTCTTCTTCGCTTTACTCCCGCCATCCGTCTCGAGTCTGCACACGCAGCTTCTCAAGTATCACTGACTCTCCTCGACCAGGATCACCTTCTCTCCCTCGCTATCCTCTCTATTTCTTCACCTTTCCTTCGTTTCCCTTTATTCTCAAACTACTCCTCGCCCTCTCGACGAACGAAAAAAATGGGCTCAGTCACGGTTATCGGATACGGACTCACCATCATGAGTACCGGACTGATCACAGCTGCCCAAGCTTGGCCTCATATCGAGCAAACGTTCAAGTTCTTCGATCTGCTTTTGCTTCGCAAGCGAACTGGAACTCTTCGAATGGCGATGGAAGAGAGCAGGATCGATAATATACCAGTAGAAGTCTGGGAGGAGATCAGAGACTGGGCCAGTCAAATTCAGTTGGAGGATGAAGAGGACAGAATCTTGCGAAAGCATTTCCTGCAGTGTGAAAAGGAAGAATGTCGGTGTCACAGGATCAGGAAAGTGATTTGGAATATAATTAGAGATGGTTTGAGCGAATGTGACGCTTCGTACAATCGTTTCGACAGCGACGAACTTCTAGATTTCATGAATAAATACAGGTCCGGTTGTCAATCTGCAATCGAGGTAAGCTTCTATACTCCTCAACCTGTCGGAATCAAGACAGAGCTCCAGTCAAAGTTGTTCTCTTCACAGCCAATCTATCAACTCGTTGCCTACTTCGGACTCGCTTTTCCTTCCGACTCTCTTATTCCTACCTCCCTTTCACCCGAATTCCTCACGACGTAAGCATTCATTACTCTACCTTATCGGTCGCAGAAGTCGAATACTGAAGGGATTTCGGTCCACGGAGACCACTACGAAGAGCCAGAAAACGCTCTCGCCCTCGTCGATTTGTCTTTCGACCTCCCTCCCGACGCCAAAGCTCGACTCCTCCGTTTTGTTCGTACTTTCGATCTCGAGGTGGTAGAGCACAAGAACGACACATTCCGCTGTGTCGCACCACAAATTCAAACCAGTAGTCAAGGACTGAGGAGAATCAATACAGATTGTGGAAAAGTTGTACCTCGAGACCAAGTTAAACCTAGCTGGAAATTGTACATTTTCTCTTATGAGTATTAGTAGATCTTGATCAGGTGGAGGTCAAGGTGATAGGTTGTCTTTTTTGCAATGCTCGAAATTGGGCTTGTACAACAAATAATTTACTACTTTTTCGGTTACTCTTCTCTTATCGAATTTTCCCCTCGTTCGTAATCCAAAAACCCGATCGATTCTACCTAGAGTAAAAATTCTAAGTGTTGTTGAGAGAGAAGGGAGGGAGGTATTGAGTTTTCCTACTCGGGTTTTACTCTAGGTTTACTCAAATCTTCATCTGTAGGTTCCAAAGTCGATTCGTTGAAAAAGAATTCGTCTTCTGCAAAAGATGAGTAAGCTGGTCTAGTCGTTGTGGATTTGAGAGCTACTTGTTTATCGAATTCGATATCTTTGATCAAAGCGTCTAAAGAAAACGAAAAAACAAACGATTCAGTTCTTCTCGATTCGAGATAGAGAGAGAGAGAGAGAGAGAGAGAAGAAAGAGAGGGTACCCATTGATGTGTAGTTGTATTCTGGTCTGATGAATCCTAACATGATTATTCTCAACTCTTTTCCATAGAAATCTGAAGGGTAATCGTGTAGAATGTGAACTTCCTGATTAAATCGTCCCTCTCTCGAAACTCGAATCAGTCTGAAGTTTCAGATTCGAAGGAGCGACGAAAACGGTGTACTACTCACAGCAGTTCGAGTATCATTGTTGTAGAATGGGTTCCAACCTATCGACATGACCATAGGATGAACTTTATCGTGCTCATTCTTCTCTCCCCCTCCGAAAGCAGACTTTGTTGATTGTTTCGTAGCAGTTTCAGGTTCCATTACTCTTGCCCAACCGAAATAAACTCCAGTAGGTAAAGTATCGTAGTAAGGAGAGATTGAACTATCCGGCAAGTTGGCTGACTCAACCGACTAGTCGTTAACTCTCTCTCCCTCTCTCTCGCACGAACACGGGGTAAAGACAATGACTCACCAGTTGGACAACCTAAATCTTTCGAACCTCTACCGAACCCACGTGAAACCCATCCCGATAACTTTACTGGGAAAGGTGGAGATTCAGGACCTTGTTCAGGTCCACAAACTTGAGGTCTGACTAGATTCGGATCATGTTGTAAAGGTGCAGGTCTAGTAGTTGTTTGTGTCATTTCTGGGTGAGTCGAGATGATTAGAGAAAGGAGAGAGATCGCGCCAGATTGTTTGTTTCGGGGTGTTGATCATCAACTTGTCACTTTTCATCTTCCTCGAATAAGCATGAAATTCGGATTGGACACTAGATCTGGGGCATCTACATCAGATTCAGAAGGGGAAGAGATTCAAGATCCAGTAGTACCCCTCTCTCCATCTCCTCCCTCTCATCTCAAACGGTAATGTTCTCCCCCCTCTTCCCCTTTCCCGTGTACGAGCGTACACTGACCTTTCAAGACTCTCTTGAAAATAGCTCAGTCAAGAATCTACCTACACCTAGAACTAAACCGAGTAGTAGTAGTAGTAAACTCGCTTCTTTCGAACTACCGAACCTCAAGAACCGTTCCCACAGAAGGAGACGTTCATTAGTTCAGCTTTCAGATTCAGAAGAAGATTCAACTGGTAGTAGTCACAACAACGAAGATGTTCTAGATTTGAGTGCGAGTGATGATGAAGAATTCGATAGTGAAGAAGAAGCTTGGCCAGTTGGACCTAGAGGAAGTTATGGTTTGAGAGGTAAAGTCTCCGTAATAGATAGAAAAGGTAAAGGGTGAGTACAAAGAGACGCAAAACTCCCTTTCGAAAGAAATGAGAAAAAACTGACACTGTAGCTCTTCTCAAGGAAAGCGATTTCTTCAACTTTGATTCAACAGGTTGACGAAGTAGATCAATGGAATGATGAATCTCGTGCACAATCTTGGGTGGAGTCTCTCTTCCAAAACCTCTCGTAACGAACGAAGAGCAGTGACTGACCTTTTGAAAGAGGGGCTCGGGGGTTGTAGGCAAACGCGAATCGAACTTTTAGATTATCTCTAGCTCGATCAATCTCTGCTTCTCCAGCTCCTCAACGTCTTCGATCAACAAAAAGTGTAGACGTCTCTTCGATCGATTCTTTACTCTCCCAACTTCAACTAGAACAAACTAGAGAAACTCAATTACTAGTTTCAGCGTTTGAGAAACGAAACAAATCTTTATGGGAATCGATCGAATCTAGTATCAAACTGGCAGAAGAAGAACAGAAACAGTTGGAAGAGAAACGGTTGAAAGAAGAAGAACAAGAGAGGAAAGCTAAAGAGATGAGGGAATTGGAATTGAAACGACAAGAAGAAGAAAATAAGAAATTGCAAGAGCAGAAACGGAAACAAGAGGAAGAGAGGGAGAAAGAGAGAGAGAGACTCGAGAAGGAGAAGAAGGAGAGAGAGGAGAAGGAAGCAGAGTTGGAGAAGAAGAATAGTGCGATCAGTGGGAAGACTAGTGGTGAAGGTTCTCCGAAAGGTGAATTTGAGAAATGGACCAACAAGATGAACGTGAGTCTTCTCTTCCCTCATTCGTGTCGGGGTAATCTCTGACGTTCATCCTATACGACAGTACATCAAAGAGAAAGTTTTACCAATAGTTTCTCAAAATCCAACTTTACGAAAATCTTGTTTCCAAGCTAAACGTTCCATCACTCCGAAAATTGGTCAACTCACTTCATCCCTCTCTGCCATCACTCGAATCATTTCCCAATTAGACGAACTGTTACGATCTATTCAACCGAATTCTCAAGAAGCTTACGTTTGGACTTTGAACCATTTGAGTAAAAGTTTGATCAAACAAGCAGAGACGGAAGTTACTGCTAAACTAGGTACCGCTTACCCTCTAGGTAGAGTCGTTGTCGGGTTACTGTTGAGAGGTCATACGGAATTGGGAGAAGTTTTGATGGCTAGGTTGGTAAAGAAATGTTTTTGGATCACTGGTTATTGGCCGTCGAAACAACCTGTGAGTTAACCATATTGAGATATCTCTAATAACATGAAGATCAGTACTCATTCCGTCTTTGATTGATAGGGTCAATCTGAAGAATCTTATCAAAAGACTTTGGGACATTCTCTACCAAGTTCAGGAGGAGGAGAATCAATGGTACAATACGCTGAAAGAATGGCAGGATTAGTTTCTCTCTATTCCTCCATCATTCAATCTTCACCTCTCGAACCACCTCAAGCGTTACCTTCTTCGTCTCGAGAAACTTTATCTAGAATACCAACTTGGTTCCGTCCAAACGCAGGTTGGCGTTGGTTAATTTTGATCCTTAGACCTCCATTAGTATCTCTAGAACCTACTCCGTTACTCTTGAACCAATTCCTACAAATTTCAGGTCCAACTCTGTTGAAAGTTTACGGGAAACAGTTCAACAAGTTTTTAGAAGTTTTGTTGAGGCAAGGTTTGAGGGAGAAGAAAGCTGGTTTCAACGAAGAAAAGAGTAAAGCTAGTATCGTTAGGTTGGAACTTTGGTTGGAAGATTGGGAAAAGAGTGGAGGGAGGGAAATCAAAGTTGTCGAAGGTAGAGAATGTGATGAGTAAAATTGAAAGATTTCGTTTCTGAGCAATTTACACTCCCTGCTGACAAACTATCGACGAGACGTTGATTGTTCACGTCGAGAGCAACCCATAGTTGAGAGCATCAGGCTCAATCCTCGCAAAAAGGAGGAGACGGCCTCAGCCTTTTCCGTTCAATTTCTCTCGCTTGATCTGTCCAGTCGAGCCCTGAATGTGATTTGATGCTTTTTCCAATTCAAGAAAGAGAGACTGCGAAGGGTTTCTTTTTTTCCAAGATGAAAGGTTTGGAACTTTTTCGATAGGGGAAAGGAACTAAAATTCTGAATATGAGAGAGAGAGAGAGAGAGAGAGGGAGGAGAAGGAAGGCTAAGAAGTTTTGTTTTTTGCGAGTAGATGAAAGAAAAGTTGCGAGGGGTTTAGCGGTAAAGAAAATGAGTTTTAGTTCTGTAAGGAAAAAGAGAAAAGAGAAAGTGTTAGTTTTGCTTCGTTGGTTCGAAATGATTGAGAATCAGAGTGTGAGCTTACAACATCCTCGAGCTTGGTTGCCTACATCGAGAAAGAAAGTAAACGAGTTAGTCAGATGAACTCGGATAGAAGATTCAGAGAGAAAAAGGGTATTTACCTCTGATTCTTCTTGAGCGGCAGTGTTAGTCTCATCAGCCTCTACCAATTCCGGTACAGCTTCGTCTTCTTCTCCACCTGCACCTGCACCGGGCATACCAGGTAATCCACCACCTTGTTGGAGTTGCTCTGCCAATCGTTTCAATTGAGCCATAGCTTCGGGACCTAATTGACTCAAGATACCGTTGGGAACTAAGTCGGAAAGTTCTCGGGTCATCGCTTGACCGTAGATGGCGTAAGTGTTGGATCCGGTAGCGGCGTGAACTAGAAATCAGAGGCAGGAGAGGAATTCAGTTTTGTGATTTCGCGAGCGAGAGCTGAGAAAGGAGAGAGAGGGAATTTACCCTTGGGGTTTTGGAAGTGGATGACGCTCGAAGACTCTTCGAGGAACATGTTTACCTCCTCGACGTCTAGAGAGAGGGAGAGAGATGGTACAAAGTGGAGCGAGTGCGAGAGAGAGGGAGAGAGAGGGAGATTGATCAGTAAGCATCGGGTCTCTGAGAGTATTTAAACCTAGATAGGTAAGGTAGTAACTAACTTCCGATAGGTTGAACGTTCAGTTTCTTGAGAGCGAGTTGAACTTTCTTGTCATCTCCAGCTCCAAGAACGCTCTTGGGGATAGCTTTTCTTCGTACACCACCTTTGGCACCACCTACGAGTATTCATAAATTCGAAACGAGTGAGTTACTTTGTATCGTCGTGTGAGAGAGAGAGAGATGAGGTGGAGAGGAATGGAAGGGTTGGTGAGGAGAGACGAACCAGCAGAGAGTTTGGAAGCGCGAGCTTGAAGAGCTGCTAACTTGGCGGGATCGAAATCAGACATGGTTTGGAATGGAATGAAAGGTAGTTAAAGGGTTAGAGTGTAGAGACTTGTCAAGGTCGTCTCACAAAGATTCACGGTTTCCTGTTTCTCCATACATTCATTCACCTCTTTCTTCACCTTTCCGACCTACTATCCCCTTAGAATGATCGTACGGCATACAATATCGAATCTGAGATCGCCCGTTACCAATTCAGCTATTCCAGCTTGTTCAAGATTCTTCACTTGTTCACCTCGAATTCGCTCAACTTCCTCTTCTTCTAAATCCTCTACTCCTCTGACATTCCAAGACAAGTTGATCCTAGCTACGAACAAGGCTATAAAAGATGTTACAAAAGGTTTGACAGAAGGTGGGATCGAATGGCAAAAGAAACAATCTGAAGTAGAATCTCTACGCAAAGCTTTAACTAAACTTGAACAAGCTAACGAGGTACGTTATCAAAATCTTTTACTCTACTCGATTCTCGCCGATGAAAAGCGCTCGTGTTGCTTCCAGATCTGAGCTGACAAAGTTTTTCACGCTTCGCAACCCAAAATCTCCAATTTTTCCTTTTTTTTGTTTATTTATTACGGCATCCGACAGTTACTCCTGACGTTACAAGACCTTTCCACTTCTGAACCAGATCCTGAACTACGAGAACTAGCTCTACTAGACCTCGAACCGGCACTAGAATCCCTCCAATCGTTACGACAATCACTTCTCTCTCTCCTCCTACCTCCATCTCCGACTTATTCCCTCTCTGCACTAGTAGAATTGAAATCAGGAGTAGGAGGTTCAGAAGCTTCGTTATTCTTGGGCAACTTGTTGAAAATGTATCAAAAATTAGCTGCGAGGAAAGGTTGGAAAACAAATTTAATCGAAGCGGATAGAATTCAAGCTACCGGTTCAGGTTCAGGAGGAGATGCGTACAAAGAAGCTATTTTAGAAATCAGTGGTGAAGGGGCTTTTGGAGTTTTGAGGAGAGAAGCGGGAGTACATAGAGTTCAGAGAGTACCTCAAACTGAATCTCAAGGGAGAGTACATACTTCCACAGTTTCAGTCATCGTAAGCTCTTCCCTGACTCTTTCTCGCTGCAGAACGCAATACTCACCACCGTAATCGTCGTTTGTAATCAGGTTCTACCAACTGAAAGTGGGAATCAATCGAGTACGATAGACGATTCTGAATTGTTTGATCAAAAAGATGTCAAGGTTGAAACTATGAGATCGAGAGGTGCAGGAGGACAAGTAAAATCAAACCTTACTCCTTCTCTATCGATGAGCTCAACTGATCGAAAACTCTTATTCCTTTTTTTTCGTAGCACGTCAATCGAACTGAATCAGCTATCCGATTGACTCATGTTCCAACTGGGATAACAGTTTCAATGCAAGATTCTCGTTCTCAACACGAGGTGAGATATCTCTCCTTCTCCCTCCCTCTCTCTGTCTCTTCTCCTTTCTCTCTCTCCTGACTTACAACTACTGATTCTCAATCTTCTTTCTAATCTCGCCGAAACGGTCGAACGTTTAAATAGAACCGTACTAAAGCTTACAAAGTTTTAAGAGCTAGATTAATGGATCGTAAACTAGCACAAGAAGAAGCAGATAGAAGATCTGTTCGATTGAACCAAGTTAAAGGTGCTGATAGATCTGAAAAGATTAGGACTTATAATTATCCACAGGTTAGCCTTTCTCGTCTTTTTTTCTTATTCTCCAGTCGTCTCCGGATTTTGAGCTGACGATTTGAATGAATCCGATTACAAAATAGGGACGACTCACTGATCATAGAATACCGATTACGACTAGTGGATTGGAGGATGCAATGGAAGGAGGTGAAACTTTAGATATGGTTGCGAGGGAATTAGAGATCAGAGACGAGGAGGACGGTGTAGAAGCTATACTACTAGATCAATAGATGACGCTCTAGTCTACGATATGTTGAGGAAACGGATTTGACTCGCAGAGAAAGGTGTTCGCAAGAAAAGCTTTGTTCGAGCGCCATCCCGTCGTGTATCCCTCTCTCTCGCTCAGCTGAGACGACTGTAGTAAGCTCTCAACACTAAACCGATTGCAAAACTTTCCCTCTGTACTACAAAGGTCAACTCAAACTACCCCGAACGCAATGAATCGTTTCGTTGCTCTTTCGTCCTTCGCCCCGATCGTCCAACAGCTTGAATTGTTGTTGCTGACTGTGATTTGAGGAGCAGATTACGCACCTCATTACACAGTCAAGACAAGAACAGCTGCTGCCGATAGACGAACGGGTTGAACAACGAAGGATAACGACGAGACTCAATCCGTCAAGCTTGAAAGTCCAATCACCCTGGCTTCTTCGAGTACGCTCATTCACCAGGACTCTGATGAGGGAGCCTGCTCGGAGAAGCGCAGGCAAAAGTGAACTACAAGCTTGAGAGCAATTTCATGAAATTTCTTCAAAGCGCAATCGAGCTGATTCGGCGAAGGCGTTCCTTGCAGCCCGGGTGGCAGCAAATTTCACCACGTTCTCTGATGAAGAATCCAGTAAACGACTATCGTCGGCAGAACTCTCTCCTTCGAAGAACATGGGAAAACCTGCTGACCTCCGACTAGCAACGAACGACCTTACCGTATAAGCTGATTCCACTTCCCTACCGCTGATCTGCTGATTGAAAAGTAAAAGTCTAGATCGAGTCGAGAAAGGAGAGGGTTTAAGCCGGAAAATTTGAAAAGTGAGAAATCGAGAAGCAAGAAGCGAATTTCGTCTCAAGCCCTTTCTCCTACCTGTAGATTCCACCGCGGAGCTTGGAGCGGTACGTGGTCTCAGGAGACGGGGAGCGAGCGGCAGAGCACAGCTACGTTTCTCCTTCCCTCGCTTCGCACCCGAGCTCAGTGGGTCAGCTTGAATTTGTTTCTCTCAGTCACGACGGCGAGAGGTCTTTCTTTTGGTTCAACTGTCATGGAGCCAATTTTTATCTACACAAAGCCTGACAGATAGAGCGAAGACAAGTTCAACAAACGCAATGAATCCATTTGTTACTTCCTCACGAAACTTTGACGCGGGATCCGCAGGTTGAGCGGCTGTGAGAGCAGCTTCCCGAAGAGCAATGGATGCGCTTCCAGGACCTGCGCCAACAGCAGCTGCAAGCGGCGAAGAAGACGCAAGGTCCCGCTAGGAGGTAACGAATGAGATCCACTCCAATGAGCTACGAATTCCGACTAGCCTCTCTCCGCACAATTTGACGATTTCATCGAAGAGTTATCGATGAAGTGGCCGAACTGGAGGAGAGACGCAGAACGAAAGCGTAGCTCGAGCAAGGAAGAGGGACGAGCTTCTTCAGGAAGCGGAATGAGTTGACTAGGTCTTTCGAATCCGTGTCATTCGTTGGAGCCTGCATTTGTGCTGTTGCTCCGGAGGACAAATCAAACACCTGTATTGGTAGGCGGTCGATCTCTTCCTCCGAAGCAACCGCTGCAAGTACAAGACTCCACGAGGTTTACGAAAAGGAAGGACCTTGAAGGAACTCATTCCGCCTTGCTCCACTATCACCGCTGAACCAACAGATTCAAGTTGATCAAGATTGAAGTTGAAGAGGTTTGAGCGATAGTAGAGAAAAAAAGTGATGAATCAAGAACCAAGAATGGAAGTCGTCTCCCTCCTCCTTTTTGGGTACCTCCGAATTTCACCTCGGAGGGAACGAGCGTTTTGTGAAAGGGACTGAGCAAACCTTGAAACCCACTTTTGATCATCGTTCTTCTTCTGGCTCTCGTAAAAGCAGAGAGAGAAGAGTAGTCTGGAACTTCTTTGTGTGTTTACAAAACTTTCGAAAGAGAGAAAACGAAAAAAGGGGAGAACGAAACGAAAGGGTCGAAAAGTAGGATAGAGGGGAGAAAGAGAAGGAGGGAGAAATGATTCTGGAATCGAGGAGAATGTGAAGAGGTGTGGGAAGAGGAGTGGAGTAGCAAAAGCAACATGAAAAAGAGAAAAACTGTACTAGAAAGGTAGCCGGGTGGATAGACGATTGCGCTCGAAGAAGAAGAAGAGGAGAAGAGAAACGTGTAAGAGAGAGGGAGGGGAGGTGAAAAGTCGAGAAGCTGGAAAGACAAGATCTTTTACTCTTTTGAAAAGATTTTCCATCGAGGAGAGAGAGAAAGAGAAATCTAGCAGAGAGCTCCTCCGACCTATCCGAGCAGTCGTGAAGACGTATCAGTAAGCTGTCACTGAATCGAGAGAAAGAGAGAGGACTTTACAGCTTCTTGTGTAACATCGATAGTGATTTCCTCATCATCTTCGTCAATGTCGAGCTGTAAATGGACTCAGGTCAGCACTCGGTGGATCACTCCGAGGAGGAGAAGAGAATGCTCAGACTCACATCGCTCACGAGTTGATTAGGAGTCAATTTGACACCATCTGAGAGAAGCGAAAGGAGTGGCGGAAGGAATCAAATTCGAAATCAATCAATCAATCAACTCTTTCCAAAATAAACGCGCTACTAGATGAAGGGGAGTTGGGAGAACTTACCAACCATGAACCTAACTTCTGAAAGGTCTTTACCAGCTCTTTGACAGTAAGCGTTCATCATCTTTTCCAACCTAGTAGTCTTTTTAACTTTGATAACTAATTCTGGGAATCCACTACCTTGAATCTATATGAAGTAAATAACACGTTCAGTTTCCTCTACGCGTCGAGTTGAGTAGAGAGTTTGTAGTTTACTTTGAGAGAGATGTGAGTTGCTTGACCTTCAGGTTTAACTTCAGCTTCGGCTACAATTTGAGACACAGTGTTAGCTCGATCAGCCGTGTAAATATTGGATCCAGCTTACCAGACATGATTGCGAGATGAGTTTGAGGGGATGTGGGAGGTGGAAAAGGGGAGAGAAGTGATGTCGCTTCCTTTCCTTCCCTTCCCTTCTCTGAGTCCAAATCAAAGTCATGTCTACAACTCGAACAGATAGATCGAATCAGTCCCTGAGACCTCTAGCGATCAGTCAATCCCTCTTGTCTAGATCAGATGGTTCTTCTCAATTCTCTTTCGGTAACAACTCTTCTCCGTCTCTCCTAGATCTCTCTCAACCGAAGTAGCTGACACAATATCACTTATGTTCTAGGTAACGTAACTGTGTTGAGTAGTGTCACAGGACCAGTCGAAGTTAGGTTGAGAGAAGAATTAGTAGATAAATCAACTTTAGAATTCAACTTTTTACCTCTAATAGGTTTACCAGGTAAGCATTCTACCATTCTCACCTTTCTTGAGAGAACTATGCCTGACGAGACAGACGTTTTTGGGGGAGGAGAAAACAGGTCCGAAAATCAAATCATTAGAATCTACCGTTCGACAATTATTTTCACCTTTAATCCTCTCCTCCTTGTACCCTCGTTCCTTGATTCAAATCACTTGTCAAACCATTTCTTCCCCTACAACTTCCTTCTCTCAACCATTCTCAACTTCTCTACAAGTAGACGCCGATTCGATTCCTCAAAGGAAAAGAAGAAAATTATCCTCTCGAGGAGCTTCTGAACAAGCTGCAAGGATCAATTCAATCACTCTAGCGTTGATAGACTCAGGTGTACAATTGAAAGGTTTGTTGATAGCTGTAGCAATCGCTTTCCTACCTACGTCATCAGTGGAGGAAGATGCTCAACAAGAAGTAGGAGGAGAAGAAGAGATTATGGTTTTAGATCCAACTATTGAAGAAGAAGAAGCTTCGAACAGTACACATGTCATTACAGTTAGTTTCGGACAAGGGATTGGAGGTACAGGAGGTGAAATAGTTGGAATTGATTCAATTGGTAAATTCAATCAAAACCAAGTCAGTCTTTTCTGTCTCTTTCTCTGTCTCTATCGTCTGCAAAATTCAGAACTGACATCAGAGGGTCTTTTATCGGGATTTGACAGTTGTTTGAAGCAGAAGATTTAGGTTTGAAAGCATGTCAAACCATTTTAGGATTCGTTAGGAAATCTATCGAAGCTAAATACGGACTCGATCCTTCGTCTTCTACCTCTTCCATTTCGTCGACAACGACAACAACAGCAACAACAACAAAGGATTCCAAGAGAGAGATGAAAATGTGTGTGGCAGAAGATGGAGACGAAATGAGTGATTTAGAGGGAGATGATGATGATGATGATCAAGTAATGATTTGAAAATCAGATGATGCTGTAATTCTGCAGTAAATTACGTCGTCAAACCTAGAACGGAACTGCATAGTCAATGTTGAGTCAGAGAGACAAAGAAAGGGAGAGAGAAGAAAGAAAACAACAAATTCAAACTAGAAATTATAAATACAAAAAAAAAACTACCATAACTACTCTGTCCCTCTCTCACTCTCTCTCTCTCTTTTTCATGAACTACCACTTCTAAACAATTTCCACAAAACAAACAACATGACAAACCCACCAATGATTCCTAATTGAATCCTAGCGTTCCCTTTCCCAGATTGTACAGATCTCGCAAACCTCGTAGAAGTGTTCGTTAAGGAAGTTTTGAAAGAATCGAAAGAGTTGCCCTATATATGGAGGAGAATCAGATTCGTGCGAGAAAAAGGAAAAGCAGAAGGAGGAAA
Source organism: Sporobolomyces pararoseus (assembly GCA_010758995.1). Classification (NCBI taxonomy): domain Eukaryota; kingdom Fungi; phylum Basidiomycota; class Microbotryomycetes; order Sporidiobolales; family Sporidiobolaceae; genus Sporobolomyces; species Sporobolomyces pararoseus. Next base: position 2,245,176 of record RSDY01000003.1, on the reverse strand, counting down.
GGAAAGAAAAGGGAGAAGAGAAAGCTTACGGTTGAATCTAACAGAGAATTTTGACCTCTCGAATCATTGTAAATATCTGTTGTAACCTATCACTCGAATTGAAAATTATCAGTTCAAAGAACTCTCTCTCTCTCGAGGTTTCTGTCTTTCTTGTTGAATCAACCCGCCACGTTTTCTCCCCCTTCCTCCCTCCTCTGTCTCTCTCCCTCTTCTCCATGGACCCCGTTCTCTCTAACTAGAATGGAAAGGAGAACTTACACCTCTCAAAGCAGCTATTTTAGAATGTAATTGATCCAAATGTTGATCGTTTTGAGATTCTAAATCCCTTTCAGAAGATTCTCCTTGTTTAGACATTAAAGGTGTACCGCTAGAAGAGCTTGGTTTCGGCCATGAACTGGAAGATACGGTGGAGCGAAAAGGAGAGAGAGTGAACGATGATGAGGTTGGAGGTCGGAGGTGGAGAGAGAGATTCGAATGTAAGCCGGAACGCGACAGTGTGGGAATCAAGATAGGACACTCACGACATTCTAGGTTGTTTGTGGGATGCGTTCGAGAAAGTGGGAAAGCAGAAGCGAGTTGACGGAAATGCGGTGAATCTCAAACTTTCGAAAAGATAATCAGCTTTTTGTAATGCATTCAGATTAAGTTTCATTACTTTCGCAAATAAAAAGCATCTCAACGAGCATCTCTCTTGGATTCACACTTTTCTCTACCAGAAAGATCGAAGAGGAAAAAACCGATTATATGCTATGCTGAAATTGTTCTATTTAGTCAAAATTACCAACCTCTCTGTCAAATGTGCGAACCATTCAGTAGAATCTTCCAAAACTTGTCTCTTTCTCAATTCTTCCGTTACCCTCATCGCTCTGAACCTCATGACCAACTTCTCCTTGTTACTCAACTTGTTCCCAAACTCTTGAAGAATGAAATCTTCTCCCAATTTTTGTAAATGAGAGATTAAACGTTCGATTTGAGGACTAGTCGGAGGAGTTTTAGATCGAGACAAGATTGAAGATAGAACGCACAAGTGAGCGAATGAATCTGTGGAAGTAGTAGAAGGGGTATGTTGTCTAGCTAGGGTTAACAAGTCGTTCGAGATTGAGGGAAGAGGAGTTTGAGGTTTTGAGAATTTTTGGAATAAAGGGTAAAGTTGTTCAATGTCTGAGATCTCTACTCCGTATTTAGACCTATCCCCTAACACTTTGATCACTAGATCGTCTACTACTGCTTCACCCTCGACTGGTTCTGGTTGTTGTTGTGATAACCTTTTAATCAAAATGTTTACTGCTTGCTCAGATAACAAAGGTAACCTCTTCTTCCTCCATTGTTCGATAGTTTCGAGAGTTTTAGGAAGAGTTTCAGTAGTAGAATGAGTGAGGAGGGAGGTGATGAGGGAGGGTGAAGGTTGGTTCGAAGCGAGTCGGAAGAGAGGTTGAGAATTGACTCGTTCAACTTGAGCTAACGATGCAGAGTACCTCTGTTCTTTTCCTCCGACTCCTCCTCCAGAAGTTGATTGAGTAGACTCCGATTGTTCGAGAGTTGAATCGATATCGTCGAACTCGTCCTCTTGAAACTCTTCTTCAAGCTCGACTGCTTGTTGTTTGGATGATTTCTTAAAAGCTACATGATTGCTTACTTGTGATCAGCTCATTCATTCATCTGAGAGAAGAGGTAGAGAGACACAAAGAGTTGAATAACTTACCAGGATTCGAAGGAGTGAAAGCAGAGAATCCTCGAGAGCTAGGGAGAGCCACTACTCTAGCTGTAGTAGTACGAGCAGAGTGTGCTGCTCTTATACAACTTGAACAAGATCGAGCAAAGTTCATCTTTTGGGTGAAAAGTTAGGAAGAGGGAATTGTTTGAATTCTTGGGCGCGTCTCTCAAATCACCAGTTTCAAAATCAGATAGTTTTCTTTGCATCGACGTAAAACTCATCATGTGACACAACTTTGAAATACTACCGTCATCCCCCTTTCCTCCCTATCGCCTCCCTTCTCCGTTCTCGAGAGAAAGAAATAGAAAAGAGAAAATCCACTTTCTGAACCCGACTCTCTCTTTTTTTGACAATTCCTAATCTGTATCCTCAAAACCCCCTCTCCGACTTCTTCTCTTTTCCATCCTTTGTAGCCTCTCGTTCCTTCCTCCCCTTCAATTCGAATCTAGAATAACTCGCTCTAACCGAAAAACCCCCTCAAAAAAACCTTCCATCGAAAAAACTCGAACCCTCTCTTCCCCTCTGTGTGCACAGACTCTCTTTTCTCTGACTATCCAAGACTCTTAGGTCTCTTCTCTATCTCAAACTTCTGAAACCTCCTTTCTTCTTCATCCACCCAAGCTTGTCATCCCTCGTTCAATTTCCGTCGTTCTTTCTTTTCCTTCTGTGAAATCTCCCTCTAACTCTCTCTGAATCGAAAGAAACCTTTACCCTACTCTCTTCCCATAGTTCTCTGTATCTCCTTTATCCAAACCTCCTACGAAAACCAAGTGACTCGCATCCCCCCAATAGACCTCTCTCTCCTCTTCGAAACTCCGTTCAAACTCCTCCTCCTCTACCTTTCAATAAACATTCCCTCAAATTTCTCGATAACAGAAACTTTCCCCCCCAACAACAAAGCGAAGAAACCAGAAAGTACCTTCGATCGCCTTCTCTCTCCCTTTGATGATGAAGAAAAAGGAAGAAAAAGACTCACTCTGAGCCAGAAGAGAAAAACCCGAAAGAGAGAGAGGAGAACTTTGGAACGAGAAAAATGAGGAGAGGAAAAGAAAGGGGGGTACTAACGACCGAGCTCATGAGCGAGCGAATCAGAGAGGGGAAAGGCACGAGAGAGAGAGAGAGAGAAGATACGAAAAAAGAAAAGAAAAAACGAAGAAACAGATGAGAAAAAGGCGCATTCTCAAACCCCTTTTGATCAGGGTGAGAACACCTCCGTTTCTCAAAACCCTTCGAAAAGGTGAGAAGAGAAAGGAGCGGGAGCACAAATCCCTGTTAAATTGAGTATTCCCAAAGGATAATCTCAATAACCCTTTTTTTTTTTCGTCTTTCTTGTTTTTCGTAATTTCTCTTCTGCATCTTTCCCTCACTCATCCCACCTTTCCCTCCTCGAGCTCAAGCCCAAGCTCAAAAGATCGTTCATTCCCCCCAAAAATTTCTCCCCAAAATCCCATTTTTGTTTTTCTCATTCCTCCGTCCCCCTCTACCTTCCGTCAGAAGTAACTCTCCGACACAGAGTTTCCAGAATCTTCTTTTCCTTTTCTTCTGTGGGTAAACCTGAGAGAGAAGAGGAATTTTTGTAAGATCGAAAGTGTTTTTCTCCAGTCTTGCTTTGTAGTTCAATTCGGAGAGCATTCTGTTATTGTTTTGAAGAAAGAGAGAAAATGTCGAAGAGAAAGGAGGAGAGAGAGAGATAGAGTCGAAAAGAGTCGAAAAGTTTACTGAGAGAGAGAAGGTATTGAAAAAATTGGGGATTTGAAAAACTTGGGAGGAAGTTTGAAAGGAAGTGAAGATGTAAACAGGGAGGAAGAGAGTTCGGTGGGGAAAAGGTTGAGATCCTTGATTGGAGAGTGATCGAAGAGTCGAAGGAGGGAAAAGAAAAGACGTTTCGGAAATCGGAAACGAAGTCGAGCGAGAGGGGGGGAGAGAGAATCGAAGTAGAAGCGAGAAACGTGAGAAGAGATCGAGAATGGAATCCTTGAAAAAGAAGAGAGGTGGAAAGAGTGAAGAGGAGAGAGAGAGAGTCGAGTCGAGATCGAAAGAAAAAAAGGAAGTTTGAAGTTTTCCGGTCTTGTTGAGGAGAATCTGGACTCGAATAGTCGGAAAGGGGTGATACGAGAGAGATGAAGGCGAAGAAGTCGAGGAGAAGATTCTGAGAAAATCGAATAGAATTGTCGAGAGGGATTCCTTGCGAAAGCGATTTGAGAATTCTCTCCCCTTTCTCCTCTGTCGAACGAGAGAAAGACGAGAGAGAGAAGAAAACGAGAATCTAATAGTACCGAAAAAACAAAGTTGCGAGTAAGTTAAGTTCTTCTCGAATGCTCGTTGAAACACTTTCATCATCTTTTGAAGTTTTGAAAGACCAAAACCCTCCACACGACCTCGAATAGATTTCTCCCTCTGTGTTGTTCGTTCAGAAACTCGTCGACTCCGAAAATTGATCTCATTCACCATCCTCAGAAACGAACCTCTTCTCCCTCCTCCCTTTCCTCGAAAAAAAAATCACAATCCCTCTAGTTTGAAACTCTTCAGACCTCCTTTTTACACAAACTCTTTCACGAATAGAGAAAGAGAGAACCCCCTCGGCGTACCAAACCTTTTTTCAGTTTCATGACCTTTAGTCAAACCGATGAGAAAGAAAAAAGATTGAAAAAACAAACGATACCGGTTCTTTTCCTTCCTTCCTTTTAGGAATCCCCTTCTCGTAGGTTAAAGAAGCCATCGCTGGACATCCTCTGTGTGTATGGATGAGAAGGAAGAAGGAAAAGATGAGGAAAGGGTGGGGGCAGCGGGGAAAAGAAAAAAGGAAAGGAACGAAAACCTCAACCTCCAAACTGCGAAGTGAGACTCTTCCTACCACTCTAAGGATTACTCCCATTCCCTACTCCAGCTCAATCTTTGAAGGAAAACTCAAAGAGAAAGTTTCGACTCTGTTCTGTAAAAGTCTGTGGGCAAAAGAATGAAATGAGTAGAGAAAAAGAAGAAAAAACGATCCAGTGATCCCTTTCCTCCCGAACTTCATCACACATCTCCCTTCAAGAACTCAACCTCGATTCTCCTCTCTCGCCAACATTCACCTGAGATTTCATCCTTCCCGAGAGTCGAAAAAAATTCATCACGATCGAAATTCTTTCCCAAAAACCTATCCTCTCTCCCAAGGAATCAACAACCTCGAATATTCTTTCCACCTCTAGATCCACACTCCTCATCCTTCTCGATCCCATCGTCACCTCGGTCCGTCACTCCCAAGCTCGTTTCCCTTCAATACGAAAATCCTCTTCTCCTCCCTTTTCGCTCGCTCTCTCCCAAACTCAACTTCCTCTCTGAGGTTTGTTCCCTGTACCGGTAACAGTTCATACCTAACGAGGTACCCTATTGAACCATCACTAAGGAAGAACAAACCTCGAAGAAGAGAAAACAAGAGCAGGAGATTGAGACGAAACAAAGAAGAGAGTCGAAGAGAAAAATTTCGGTGGGAATTGAGAATTCGAAGGAGTCGACGAGATTTAGAACGAATGAGAGTAGTGAGAAGGAATAGAAGTAGTGGATCGTACCGGAGGGGAAAGAGTTGATTGCAAGGAAGGAGAGGAAAGGGTGAGAATGGGAAATTCATACGATTCAGAACTTGTTGTTTTCTCAAGTCCTTGGGACTGATCTATATAACTCCCGAGTCCGGAATCCCACAGTAGCGAGAGAGAGAGAAAGGATACACGAGGGACTCAACTGAAAGAGCGAAAGAATGAGTCGGTTCAAGAGGAAAATCAAGGAAAACTATCATCTCGTCTTTCTCTTTTTTCCCACCATTCTGAAGAATCCCTGTTTGAGTTTTCCCTTCATAGATCTTTCCTAGCTTCAGAGTAAGGTTAATAGAGAGTAGAATCCTTCATCGAGTCGATAGATCGAGCTTCTTCTTTGCGTTCTAAGAGAGTTGAATGACAGGTTTCCATTCTCTAATCTTTGATCCAAATTCCACAACTTCCACAGGTTGATTAACTTAGGGTTAGGATGCCATTCCGTGAAGAACGACTGGGGGCGACGCGACTGAAGGGGATGGAGGTCTGAAGAAGTTCCGGTTCGAGGTTTGTTGATTCGGAAAATGGACAGAGATGGAGGGAGACAAAAGGCGAGGTCCCTTCCTTAAGTGAGAGAGTTCTGTGAGAGTTGGGGAGCTGTAACTAGCAAGGCTGCTACATCGAGATCTGAACGTGATTGGGAGGGTCGTCTTTCGAGGTGTGCTAGTTCGAGGGTTAGGTGAAAGAGAAAGAGGAGGGAACGCGTCGACCTGAAATTCCATCATCGTCGTCTATTTTCCGTCACTTTTTGGTCTCGAGCCAGCTAAACATCGTGGCATGCATCAAATTACCGGAAAGTATAGAAGAGCTCGGCGTGGAAAAAAAGAAGAGAGTAGATACTATTATCTCCAAAGAGCACAAACAACAACGATATGAATCATAGTAGAAACGACATAAAGAGGGAGAGAGATAGTATATAAAGGCATGTGAACAATTGAGAGAAAGAAGGCAGGAGGAGTCATGATTTTGAAATCGAAGAAGAACCCAGTTTTTCCTCCTCTATCTTCGCAGACTTGTCTTTCGGAGGTCTACCCATCTTCTTCTTCGGTGGTTTATCCTTTCCTACGTCACCTCCTTTAGTTGTAGTAGAGGAAGAAGAAGCTAGTTCCTTGTTGTCAGAACTCGAGAGTTTATCTTTGGTTGACGATTTCTGTTTCGAAGCCGAAGAAGACGACTTCGGTAATTTATCTCCCTCATCCTTCTGTTTCTGTTTCTTCTTGCCTTTCTTGTCAGTTTCTCCTCCAACCTCCGTTCCTTTCTCTTGAGAAGAGTTTGTGACTTCAGATTTCCTCTTTCGAGGTTTCGAAGGTTTCCCATCCGATTTCCTAACCCTCTCTTTCCTTTCCTTCTTCTTCCTGGATTTCCCAGTCTCGTCAGTGTTACCGGTAGCTTCTTTCGTTGGAGATGAAGAGACGAGGTCAGAATCTGGAGGAGGTCGATCTTTAGCGCATTCGTCACAGTACCATTCTCCGGCTGGAGGTTTGGTCAAGCCGGTACATTCGAGATGAAACTATCAGCAGAGAGAGATCAACACGAAGAGTTTGTTCAGCTTCCGATTCGAGAACAAGAGTAGGGAAGAGGAGAAGAAAGAAGAAAAAGGAAAAGAGGAGAGCGAAACCTCACCCATTCTATCGGACAATCTTCGTTTTCGCAAGCCATCATCTATTGTCATGATTCTCGGATTGCGATCAGTTACGCGTCTCGCAGAACGTTGATGAGGCGCGGCTTACCTCTCCGAAAGAAACCCTGTTGCAATAGCAATACCGTGGTTCGTTCGGATCGACTACAGAGAATCGTCAAATTAGCTTGCTAGTCTTGAGCGTGAGAGAAAGAGAGAGCAAGAGAGTAAAGGCTCACCCGGCATTCCAATAATTCCCTCACTGGCAGCGCCAATCGATTGATCTTCTGAATTTTCTTTCTTCCCTTTTTGCTTCTTGGCCTGTTGTTGTTCCTTCTGGACAAACCCTTGTATCTTACTCCATTCTTTCTCGTGTTCTTTCTGAACAAATTCAGCTTCTCCTTCTGCGGTAGCGTTTCCAGATTTCCCATTCCCACTTCCTCCTCCAGCAGTTGCTCCGCCTTGTTGTTGATTCTGAGTATGGTGTAATTTAGAAGGAGCATCATTAGATGGTAAAGTACCTCTCCTGAGACCTATCAATAGTGAATCTTCGTAAACTGCTAAATCTGTATCTAACCTTTGAATGTGTCGATCAACCTATTTCTCAAAGTCGAGCGCGCGTGTCAGAAAGTTATCACGTCGGGACGTTGTTGCTAGAAAGAAAGAGGACTCACAGATTCATAAAGGGTGAGAGCTAGATTGATCTTGTCTTCACAAGCTCGAGTAGTCGAGAGATAATTCTTTTGGATCAATTCGAATTGACTGACTCTTGAAGCGTAGGTGGTAGAGGAAGATAGATTTTCAAGGTAGTTCGTCAAAGTCTTCTTCAGTGTAGATGTGTGAGCTAGTCCACAAGCGATTCCCTTGAAGATCAGCTACGAGGAGAAGGAGAGAACGAAAAAGAAAGTAGAAACTGACCTTGTTGTTCATCGTCCAATTCTTTCATGAGCATAAAAGTCCTCTGATAGTCCAAAGGTAACTCGGTGACGACTGTACACACGCGCATGTAACGATCAGCTTCACGTTCTCGACGGGTCTTAGCAGAGGGAAGGAAAGGGAACTTGCTGTCGTGATATTCCTCCGAGATCATCTCGTAGATCCTCCATTTCTCGTCCAATTCAGCTTGTGTCAACTCTCGAGATTCTGTATCTGCCGCAGTGCCTTCCCCTTGCTCGTCTTGAGGAGTTGAATCTTGATTGTTGTTGTTCGACGCGACTACCGCGTTTGCTTCAGGTTGAGGGAGAACAGAGGTAGAAGCTATAGGAGATGGCGACTTTGTACGTTGTCGTTTGTTAGGTCGCTCTTCAAGCGGTTCCGGAGGGTCTGACATGACTTGAGGATGAGGTCAAAAGATCAAAAGAGATCTTCGGAGCTGTTCCTCAACTACCGACTCCTCAATTCGATTTCTGTCAATATGATACGTACTACGAGCAAGCAACTACTACTTGCTACGCGAACTGCGACTCCTCGAGGTTTCATTAACACTTGTCGGATTTCATCATTTCGACTTCGAGTTACCTCTCCTCCCTCTCCCAGCTCTCCTTTCTTGACAAGATCGTTCCATGCATCTCGCTCGAGACTGTCACCTACCTATACAACGGGGTACGCAAACCTTCCTGCCTATCTTTTGCTCTTGTCGTCGCCTCATTGAGTTTAAACAATTTGCAGTCCTCTATCGGATCAAGACTATGCCAAAATCTCTGAAGCTACTATGGACTCTTTGACCGAGTACCTAGAATCTCATCTAGAAGCGCTTCCTCATCTAGATCCAGCTTCGATCGATATTGAATATTCCGTAAATCTCCCAATGTTCTTTCTCCCTGTCCTTTTATCTAGTTCAAGCTGACGTTTGGAGTAAGAGATCACAATGTGGAAAGAGTGGAGTTTTGACTTTGAAACTAGGTGAAGAGAAAGGTACTTATGTGATTAACAAACAACCTCCGAACAAACAAATCTGGTTATCTTCTCCTCTATCGTCAGTCTCTCACCCTTTCTCTCGCCTCCCTTGCTTTCTCTTGGTCAAGGTACTGACTTGACTGTCCCTTTCGACGACGATGATAATCTACAGGGGACCGAAACGATACGATTTTGACCCGAAAGAGAAAGTCTGGTTCTACGCAAGAGACGGTTCAACAATGAATGGCTTATTGAACGAAGAGTTGAGAAGTCTTCTGGAGGATGAGACCTTCGACGTAGAGCTGGATGTAGATGCCTAGGAAAACAGAATGTTACAGATTGAATCGCATCAGATATTCTTTGGAAAAATTAGGCGAGAGAATCGGAGGGACACAGGCTGTCCAGTCGTGGTCGACGGCGCAATCTGCTGGCGTCACTGCCTATAGACTCGGGAAGCTTCGAAAGCCGTGAGAGAAGATTGAAGGCGATCAGGTCATTACAAGCAGCAATCGTTTCATTTCCAGACTTTCTGCCTTTTCCCTCTTCCACAGCTCTCTCCATTCAATCCAAGCTCCTGTACAACCTCCTCAATTTCGCTTCCTCCGTTTCTCCACCATTTCCACCGTCCTCTTCATCCTTCTCGTCAATTCGATTCGCACCAAACCTAGACTTTCCTACTCGTGGCCTTGTAGTTCCCCTTCCTCGTCTTCCTCGAACTCCTGGCCCTCTAGTACTAGGTGACAAGTAGGTTGATTGAGGTTTGAAAGATCTCAAACAAGTTCCAAACGCAACTTTTTCGAATTTCGGTCCTACTCCTCCCCTTCCTCCTCTTCCGAGAGCATCATCAAATTCCAAGCTCTTTCCAAACAAATCATTTCCTCCATACCTCGGTCCGTGTACTCCTTCAGTCTCTCCCACATGCCTCGCTTGACTTCCGTACGCTTCAGGAGGAAAGTCAGAACTTTTCCTCTTCAAAGGTGAAGTGAAAGAACCCCCGACTCTTCCATCCCTTGCTTCATCTTGATCTTCCTCTAATCCTGAATCTGAGTAGCGGTTGTTTACAGGAACTAGTCCTTTCCTCTTTTGAAAAGATTCGATCGGTTCGAGTGGTAAGAAATTCATTCGCTGTTTTTTCGAGACGGAAGGTGCGATCGGTAGAGGGAGAGAGAATCTCGAGGTCATTGCCGTCGAAGTTGAAGCAGAAGGGAAGACGTTCCTGTGAGTCGAAGGAGGAGTGCGAGGGTTTGGGCTGAAGGATGAGAGAGAACGAGATCCGAAACGAGGAGGTTGAGCAATAGTCTGAGATGGACATTTTCGAGTCGGAGCGATGAGAACAGGAGAGGTGAGTTCTTTCTGAGGGATGTTTGACTGAGAGGGTTCGATTGACCGAGAAAGAGGAACGAAAGATTCAAGCTGCTGTTGTTGAGGATTTCTGAATTTTTCGAGTTTTGATCGAGTCGATTCTGTGAACTTGTATTCGGGTACTACTGACTTTTGCTCAGAAACAAAAGAGTCCGAGGCGGCGAGGAAAGGAGACGGCAAGCGTTCCTGGGTTCTGGGAGGAGGAACAGAAGAATTCAAGTTGATAACTCGCTCGGGATGAGGGAGTTGCTTCGGTTGCGTGAAGAGGGCAGGCGAAGGTATTCGAGTAATCGAGGTACGTGAAAGTCGAACGGGGGTCGGACGAATGACTTCCACTTGACGAGAGATCGGAGCTTGCGAAGGCGAAACTAATCCGTTCGCGACAGATCTGCTCGAAGTCTCTGAACTTTGAGGTTCCGGACGCCAAAGTTGGTGAAGAGGATCAGCTGAAGGAGGCGAAGAAGCGATGGTTGCTGGAGATTCTTGAGAATCGGCGTAGAATTCGAAAGTGTTGGGAGAAGAAGAGGGAGCGATGGTCGAAGAAGAACGAGGAGGAGCCTCGGCCATTTCAGGTGGGAGCTCTGAAGCCTCTGTTGTCAGCCTACCCCTACGACGAGTGCTGTCGAGGTTTGAGACAAGCTTACCTAGTTTCGAACCTTTGTCGAAGTTGTCGAATTCTTCTTCTGCCTCTTCATTAACCTTCTCGACGATTGCAGGAGTTCGGATCTTTGTCTTCGATGAATTTTTAAAGTTCGTCACGAGAGACTTCGAAGGTCGAGCGGTTGAGAGAGAAGCGTTGATTGAACTTTGAGCTCTTGATTGTGCAAGAGAAGGAGGAGTAGTAGCTTCTGGGGACTCAGATGGCTGATAGAAGACATCTTTGACAGCTTCAGGGGCTTTTATCGAGAGCTCTTCAGCTGACATCCGTCCCTCTTTGTGCAGACGAACTTGAGGAGTTTGGACAGGAGCGAGAGAGGTCGAGACAGTTTTCGTTTCATCGAGATCTGACGTTGTTTGAGGAGGTTCACCGGAGCTAGTAGACTTCGGAGTCGGTCGGTGAAAGACAGGAGCTGGTTTACGAGTAACTGAAGCAGCGGGAACAGATCGAGGAAGAGAGGGAGTTGTCTGCAACCGATTTAACGAGCTGATCATCAGTTTTCTGAATTGCTCGCTGCACTCAATCGATAAAGCATTACCTTCTTGGCGTTCTGAACAGCCTTTGAAGTCTCTGGAGTACCGAAAGATGCTTGTTTCGCTCCATTCCTTTTCGCAATCGTGAAAGGAGTCTCTTTGAAATTGATCTGCGGTTCCCAGACACTCCCTATATCCACTGGGTCGTATTTGTCTCCATCAGTACCCCATAGTGAGGTAGTATCGTTGGAGTCTTCGATTGTTGAAGGAGAAGTGACTTGAGGAGGCGGTGTAATAGAAGGAGAGCGAAGGGAGAAAGACCACGACATGCTGACAGGCTGAGGGTAGGCTTTGTTCTGTTTGTAACAGCTTGTCCTGAGCGAGATGTGGGTAGAGGTGAAAGGGAGGAGACAGAAAGAGGAATCGAAGAAACTTTCGGCTCTCGCCTCAACCAGTCACTCTTTTCAGCCTTCCTACCGCCTGAAGACAGCTTGCAAGATGCCTATCAAGCTCTTGCACCACAAATCATGGCACGTCTACTCTCAGGAGAACATCGCTCGAGTTAAACGAGATGAAGCCTTGGCAGCTGCACAACAAGATGAACAGAACCAGAGAACGATGTTGGCAGACTCGGAAGCTAGGATTGATCGTATGAAGCACAAGAAACGGAAACAGAAAGATCGAGATGACGAAGGAGAGAAGGAATTGGAACGACAACTCAAAGGGAAGAAGAAGGAGGAAGGAGATCGAGAGGATGGCAGGTCCCGAGATCAAGACAAGGGTAAAGGGAAAGCTCGAGCAGAAGAAGGGGACGATAAAATGATGTCTGGAGGTCATTTGAATTTCTGGGCTCATCTCGAATCAACCGTAAGGCGCTCTCCTCTTCCTCTAGTTGGGTCAAGCTAATTTGCCTGGTCTTCTCTCGTAGAACGGCGTAGGATCCTCGAACGTAGCTCTCGAGAAACGAATCGAAAAGGTTTCCGCAAAATCTACGAAAGAATCTGAAATCGACGCTCTCACCAAAGTTTACCTCGCAAAGAAAGGAGAAGGAGAACCGAAAGGATGGTACGCAAGTGAAGATGGTAAAACGGAAAGAGAACGAAAAGAGGGAGAAGAAGCTACTCTCGAAAGAGCGTAAGTCCTGAATTTCACTTTTTGCAGCTGCGCCGACGACAGGCGAGCGAAAGCTAACCTGGCTCCCGACAAATTCTAGTTATCGAGACAACGAAACGAAACGCCTCGTCGATCCGTTAGCTCTCATGACCTCTTACCTCAAGCGAAGGGAAGATATCAAGTCGGGCAACCTCGATTCACTCTCGACTCGTCGGCAACCTTCTTCTAGAGACCGCTACATCGAACCTATCACAGCTTCTTCCTCTCGATCATCTCACTACTCAGAGACACCTCGGAGCGGAAGCAGCAGTCGTTACAGGGGAGACGATCTCGAACCTGTCGTCGAAAAACTTTTGGGAGAACGAAGGAGACGAGGTGATCCTCTGCCGCCACCTCCACCTCCAACATCGAGGGCAACTCGTCCAGTAACAACACCTTCTACGACTATTCGGAATCCTCAAAGCGAAGCCGAACGACGAGTCTCAGCAGAGAGAGCAAGAACTGCAGCTTTACTCGCCGCGAAGCGCAAAGCTGCTCTATCTTCTTCCGCTTCAAGCGTCGCTTCTACTCCGAGAAGTGAGTACGGCGCTCAAGAAGGTGGATTCGGGATGTTCAATCGAGAAGAAGTAAGGGAAGCGAGACGAGAGAGGGCGAATGGTTGGGGAGAGCGAAAAGAAAGGAGAGGCGAGAGGGAGAGGGAAAGCAGAGAGGGATGGGGAAGGAGAGGGTGAAGAGATCAATTCGCTGTTGTACCGCATTTGTTTGCTATTCCCGTTGTCGTTGTTATTACCTTTTCACGAGTCTCGAATCTTGATTGTGTTCCTTCGAGCGTGAGAAATCTCGTGAGGATTTCGTAAAGCTATCATGCGATAAAGTCTACAACAAAGAAAACAAATAACGATGCGAGCGAGTATGAGAATCCTACAAATGAGCTGTCCGTAACCTGAGTGCGATCCAAGCGAAAATTCGCCAAATAACAACGAGGGCGATCAAGATGCCCAAGAATTTACCTAGCGACACGGCAGCCTCGTCAGTACAGAGTTCAAAAGTAGTGCACCAATGAGGTTTGACTCACCAGAACCAGAATATGGAATACTGAAAACGTCGAGAACTTGTTCTCCATTCGTCGCGATACAAGCTCCAGATTGAATTGAAGCTTGGTCGCAATTGAAGCGGAGATTGACAAACTCATTGATAGCGATCAACCAGGCTTGAGGTTTCATGGGAGCGATCTAGAAAGCGAGGTGACGAGTCAAGTCAGCTCGTTTGACAGCATTAAACGACAAACGAGAAAAATGAAAAAAGGCTCACCCAACCGATAACCTTGAGCCATTCCATGAGAGACGCCGAAATAACTCCGTTCAGTTGAGCGAGTAGAGTGATCCCTGCCGACACGAGAGACACCGCGAGACCTCCGTTAAAGTAGGCACAGAACATTATTCCGATCGATTCTCCGAACGAGATGAGGGCGTAAGAGCTGAACCAAAATTCGACAAAGATCCGACCTGATGACTGCATGTTCATGCCCCAGATGAAGATGACCGAGAAGAGCTGTTGAGAGATTCAGCGAGTTCGAGTCAGCTTTCTTCCAGCACGAGAGGAATTTCAAAGTCAGAACTGACGAAGGATGAAATGATGGAAACGACAGTCTCTTGAACAGTGTAGGCCAAGAGGAAGGTGAGAACAGAATGTCGAGCGCTACTCTTGTGTTCTATCGATGTAGAATATTCAAAATCAAGTCCAGTCAGCGTTGTTAGACTCGGGGGAGGACTATGAGAACGACTCACCGTGAAAGTAAAGATCACGCTCGAACGGGAAAATTGCGATACAGGAAAGCATGCCTGCGCGACAAAGCGAAGAATTCAGCTTGGAACGAAGTACAGAAACGAATGACAGAAGAGAGCACGTACCGACAAAGGGGAGAGCAGTTGTCTCTTGGAGCAATCCGATACGATCTTGCGCAGAAGAAGGGCCATAGCTCAATCGACCGAAGAAGAGCCAGAAGAGGAGAGCCATGAATGGCGGGTTCGCGATTCGAGCGACAAAGACGTCTTGCTGTCGTCGGAGATTCCTATAGAAGGTGTACAGAAGTGTAAGCCCTTGAACATGGCCACAAGAAAAAGATACGTAACTTACTTGAAACTGCGACCTAGAACGACAGGAAAAGCTCGCAAGAAGGAAGTGTTTCTCAGTTTCGCAGATTTGTTCGACGAGCGCTTCTCTTCTGCTTTTGGCGAGTGCTGCTCTGTTGCTGTATAATGGTTGAGTATCTTCTCTACTCGCCGCGTAGAACGTTCTTCTGCTTCGACTGAGCGATGATCGACCGAAACAACGTCGAGAATGAAATCGGCAGGGCTATACGAGGAGACACAGTCAATGAGTTGCGATACATGATGAGAATCAGTGAGAGGTGTCTGACTCACTTGAAGTTGGCAGGACAGGTCTCGCCAGCGTCTTCGAAAGCTTCGAGAATTTCCTTCGTTGGACCAGAAAACGCACTCTTCCCGCCCTTAACAAGTAACAGAACGTTGTCGAACATTTGCCAGATGTCGGAACGAGGTTGATGGACAGAGACGATAAGAGTGCGGCCGGAAGCTGCGAGATCCTTGAGAGTTTGCATAACGTTTCGAGCGACGAAGGCGTCTAGACCTGACAAAGGTTCGTCGGCTAGGAGGACTGGAGGATCCGATAAAAGTTGTACTGCGAGGGATAGTCGTCTCTTCTCTCCTCCAGAGATCCCCTTGACGAGTTCTCCTCCGACGAGATTGTCTGCACAATCTTTGAGACCGAGCATACGAAGTACCTCCTCCGCTCGAGCTTCGCATTGAGCTGCGGTCGAGTTCTTGAGACGTAAACGAGCGGCATAGCGAAGAGTTTCTCGGACTGTCAACGCAGGTAAATGATGGGTATCCTCCTGTTCGAGGTGAGCAACGACAATGGTCAGTTGAGGCTCGAGGAGATTGAGAAATTGGGAGAATCGAGGCTAACCTGTTCGACAAAGGCGACAAGAGAAGCGAGAGAAGCGTCGTAATCTTTCCCGTTGAGCTTGATCGTACCGGTCGAAGAGAAATCAGACATTGCTCCAGAACTGAGTCGACCGGCGAGCATTTGAAGTAGAGATGATTTTCCAGCCTAGTGAACAACAAGTCAGTAATCGAGCTGACGTACGAGACGAGGATCTAAAGCAACTCACTCCTGAAGGACCCATGATGACCGAGACTTGACCAGCTGGGAATCGAGCGTTGACTTTCTCGAGAATGACTTTCTCCACCTTCTCCCCTTTGCGAGCCAGACTCCTTTTCCTGACGACAAGTCTCAAATCGTCAACGACGACTTCCACCAATTCTTTCCTCGAATCAAGCTGAGAAGCATTCTTGTCCAGTTTCTTTTTCTCCAGTTTCTCGTTACCTTCCTCCGCCTCTAAAGTTGATTCAGATTCGCTCGAGGAGACTTGGGCGGCGTGCTTGACTCCTCCAGGATGGAAGTAGGCAAGTTGGAGAGCTGCCCAAACGTAGGTAACGACGATGAATCCGAGCAAACCGAGTGGGAAGACGTAGAGTGGAGTATTGAGGTTGAGTCTCATACCGGTGAGAACGTTCCTTCCCACGCATTGGTTGAGTGCTGGTCCCGTAACCCCCTCGCAAGCGAATTGACGATCCGAGAATTGCAGTCTTGCCATCCAATTGAAGCTGTAGAAATAAGGTGACAGCCATCTCGTCCAGGAGATCCAAACACCGAGATTGGTTATGATGTATCCTGAAGAGAGAACGAAGAGGATCGAGAATCCATTTGCGAGAAGAGAGGCTGAAGCGAAAGATCGATTTATCGATGCAGCGAGTAGAGCGTAACTCCAACTCGATTGTTGCAGCATGATAGCCTAGTGACGAATTGTCAGATTAGTTTGAAGTTTTCGGGGCCCAGGAGGAACGGTAACTTACGCAAGCGATCCAGGAGAGAACGTTCTTCGCCAGAGATTCTGTTCGAAGACCTGCCATGAAGTAGAGGATGACGGCGTAGAGGGTCGGAAATACGACATTCGCTGGCAAGTTTCCGATAATGAGAGCGATGACCCAAGGAACAGTACTGTAGCGAAAGAAATAGTCAGCGAAACCGAGAATGCTGAGCGCAGAGTCGAGATTTTGAATTTAAATTTACCCGTAGAGGTTGTCGTCTTGTTCTCGATCAAAGATGACGAGTTCTTGACACAGGTTGAATACGGCGATGACGATCGAGAGATAGAAGAAACCGGGAGCGAAAAAGTAAATGACCTGTTGAAACCAATGTTGTCAGACTTTTTCCGACGAAAGCGATAAGAATCGAGAGGTGCTTACTGTTTTGAGAGATTGAATACCACTAGGTGTCTCGGGTAGTCGAAGGAAACAGAGACCAATGCCAACTCCGATACTGCAAAGGAGATCAAGAGATGAGTGACAGACTGGGGCGAATTGAGAAGGGAAAACTTACATGACAGCTTGTAAGAATAAGCCAACGTTCATTCCATAGTTCCTAGAAGCGTTGAGCAAGTTCCTCCTCGTTAGGAGCACCGTCTGCTGCCAAAGATTCGCCCTCTTGCTATCTTTTCCCTCGAAACGCAACTTCCCACTCGAGCGACTCGAGATCCGATGAATTCCCTTCTCTGCGTCGTCTGCAGTATCCAATGGAGGACTCGCTTCTGATGAAGAAGAAGATGAAGCCCAAATAGCTGACTGTCCGTTCCTACTTTCGTACTCTCTCCAGGCGAGAACGAGCTTCCCAACTCGTTCTTTACTTTCTCTTTCCGCCTCATCGTCTCGATTGTCGACTGAACTGACATCGATGACAAAGTCGAGAGGGTTTGTTCTTTTCGGAGGGGACAAGCCGAGGGAAGAAAAGTGAGGGAGCAAATCGGTTCGAAGCCCAGAGTAGACGACGGAACCTTTCGAAAGGAGGGTGATCTTGTCGAAGAGTGGGAACGCGTCGGATCGAGGTTGATGGATGCTGAGAACGACGCAACGACCTCGTTTCGCGAGACGGCTGAGGGTACCGAGGAGGTGATAAGCCGTGAATGAATCGAGTCCAGAAGTTGGTTCGTCGAGAACTAGCACGCTCGGTAGCGTGACTAGAACGCATCCGATCGAGAGTCGTCTCTTCTCTCCTCCACTGATTCCTTTCCTCCCTGCACCTCCGACAATCACGTCCGCTGCATCTGCTAATCCTAGCTCCATAATTGTCTGCTCTACGATCTGGTTTCTCGTCTCCTCCGGAACTGATCGAGGGAGGCGTAGAGAGGCTGAGAACGTCAGAGTTTCTCGAACGGTGAGAAAGGGGAGGAGGTAATCATCTTGTCGAACGTATCCTATCACTTTCTTTGCCTTGAATGTCGTTTTATGATTCTTTGCAGGGGAAGAAGTCGGAGGAGAGGAAGAGGAGGAAGGTAAGAGAGGAGAGTAAGCGATTGAACCAGTCGATAAATCGAGGTTTCCAGCTCGATCCGCGATAGCGTTCAGCAGCGTCGCTTATCGGAGAGAGTAATGTCAGCTTTTCCTCGTCCATGTGTGAACGAAATGAGCTTACTTTTGCCAGATCCACTACCTCCGATTCTGAAATGAAACGGGATGATCAAATCGTCAAAGTCGATTCTACGCCAGCTCGCTCGGATCCAGGTCGAAGACCGCAAGATTCACTCACATAGCTAGAACTTCTCCCGCTTTGACTTCCAAGTTGACCCCTTTGACAATCTCCTTCGGAACCGCCTCACTTCCCTTTTGTACTCTTTGCTGAATCCAACGAGGCACTGTGATCGGGATCGCCATAGGAATCGTCCATTGAGGTATAGGAGCTGATATTGTCAAGTTTGAGACGCTACATTGAAACGGTTGAGGCTGAAGGGAAGCGAGAAGAGATGAAGAAGTTGGAGGATCGGATGGTGGAGAGGTGGAGGAAGAAGCAGGACTCGGCGGATCGGTCGAGTTTGAATCTTGCTCGGTTGTATAACCCATTAGTGTGATTGACGAGAGGAGGGGGGGAGACTTGGAAGAAAGAAACGTTCGAATTCATTTCCGGGAGAATCGTTCGACGGAAGCAATACCGGTTCCCGAGTCGACTCAGCTTCCTGCGCTTCGCGATAGCTCGAAACGAGCATAGTACGCTACTCGACCCGAAGATACCTTCGCGAGAGTGAGAGAAATGCGAGAGTGAGGAAGGAGCATTTTGAGCACAACTCGAGGTTTCGCAAAATCGTCGACGGCTGTCGATAAATAACCAAGCCAGCGTCACTAGTCATTCGCGCATAGACACTAGAGTGTACCGTGTAAGCATTGTCTATTTCGATACTGTTTTCGATTGACTGAAAAACCCTTTGAACCTTCCTCTTTGAAACCTTTTCAATACATGAACTCCAGTCTCTATAGTTCCGCTCGCTTGTTCTTACCAGCCAAAGCGTTGAATCCACGCTTGAGATATCCTCCGCCGGCAGCTTGTTTCGCATCAAGTTTGCGTTGAACTTCTTCTTCCAGTTCTTCGACATCGAGTTGTCCTCCGACCGCGTACTGTTCGTTCGTTCGTTCGTTCCGGCTCGTCAGTTCCTTTCATTCTGTAACAGAAAAGAACGAGCAGATAGCTTACCCAGACAACGGTCAACATTCCCAAGAGCGCGGTGATAACACATCCCGCCAAAGCTCCTTTAGCTTTAGGAGTCCTGTTCTCACGAAAGCAAGGTTTCGGTCAGTATCGATCTTGAGGAGGTTGGGTCAAGAGTAGCTCACCATCCAGTGATGTGCTCTTGATCGCGAGGTCCCTTGGGAGCTCCCGACAAGTCAGTAGTGCTCATCTTTCCAGCTGCGTTCTGCGGAAGAGAGAAACGACGACAAGCAAGTCAGTTAGAATCTTTTTCTCGATCAATGAAAGAGCGAAGATAAGACCCACTCCGGTAGAAGAGATACCGAGCTCGGCACATTGATCAACAATTTGTTGAGGCAGTGTCATAGTTCGTTGAGCTCCGAGAGGATCCTCCATGAACACGACGGCGAGCTGACGAGAGACGTGTACAGGTCAGCTCGGGCTCGGAAGACTTTCAAGGGAAGAGAGACGAGAAGAGCTTACTCCACTTTGCATGTGCCATTGAACTAGAAGAAACGAGAAGCGAAATCGATTGAAAATAGAGTCAGTTCAGTACGACATTGAAAACGAATCCAGATAAGAAAGCGTACTGTGACAGTGGCTGTATTGTAGATAATGCAACGTCAGTACTGGAGGTAGACGATGAAACAGGAGAAAGAAGAGACGTACAAGATCCAAGCACCTGGGTTATCTGCTCGGAAAGCGATGTTTACGGCACCTCCTGCGGGAACGATGATTGTATCCCTAGTCATAGGATTAGGGTTACCGAGAGTGTGAGGAGGGTTGAGTTCGGGGTCGTCGGAAGTAACGTCTTGAGCGACTGTTTCAGAAGAAGAGGGTTAATGAGACGAGCTCTCAAGCTAGGAAAACGTCGAGGAGACTTACCACGAGTGATTTGGAACTTGTGACCGTGAAGATGGAACGGGTGACCATTTCCATCAAAGTTGATGATCATCAAATCGATAACTTCGTGAGGTTGTAAAATTTGAGGAGCAGTTTGTCTTCCATACACGCTAGGAACGAGAGAATCTTCTCCCATACTCAACATACTCATGAGAGAAGGAGTCTTAGGGGGTACCCAAGTGATGTTGTCGAACATCGAAGCTCGGTTTGAACCGTCGTCGAACGTGTCAAAGTAAACGTCGAGTTCGATTGAACGAGTAGGAGCGAATTGTTCTTCTGCAGCGATCGGTACCATCAAGTGATCTTGCATGAGACCCAACTCGGATCGAGTCTCGGCAGGAGCCATCGGTAGGCCTTCTCCGTAAGAGACCGAGGAAGTGTAGTCTGCGAAGTAACAAAAAAGCAAAGTCAGTCTCATGACTCGCTCCTGGGTAAGGTAATCTGAAGACTCACTGACGACGAGACCTTCGGGAACAGTGTCGAACATGGTTTCGTCAAACATTGCGTGAATGAGGAAATTTGAAGAAGTATCGTTTCGAGCGGTGACGAGAACCGAATAACGTTGAGCGACCGAGAGAGTCAAGTGATCGACAGGGAATTCTTCAATATCAGTCTACATTCATACGGACGAGTTAGCCTGACAATGTCATAGAGTAGGAGAAAAAAGAGACACTCACACCGTCAGCTTCGATCACTCGCATTTCATGTCCATCGATCCAAAAGTAGTTCATCGAGAAGATACCAGCGCTACTCGTCGAAGTCGTATCAGTGACTGTATTTGTCAGGAGAAGGCGGGAAAACTCACTTGATGATACGAAGACGGTAAGTTTTACCAGCTTCGAAAGGAATCGAAAGATCGTCGTTGAATTTGACATTCTCGTTCGAAGGAAGGTAGGTATCTCCTTGAGCAGCATAGATCAACAACGAGTCGGGTACGGGTTCTGTTGTCACGATCGTCACCTGCGTAAGCTCGAGTCGAAGAAAGCAAAAAACTTAAAGGAAGAATCAAATTTACCTGCTCCGGTAGGGTTGTATTTACTCATGAATTTCTTGACCTCCTTCTCTGCACGTTGATGGTACCAATCCGATAAGATGATAACGTACTCCTCGTCGTACTTGTGAGGTTCTGTCGGTGCATGAATGATCAAAGGGGCTCGGAGTCCATCTTGGTAATGAGCTCCAGTGTGTGAGTGCCACCTAAACGATGCGCGAATTTTCCGTCAGTTCTTGCTTCGAGGTCTAGACAGTGAAGAATGGGAAGCGCAGAACGGACCAGTAGGTTCCCCATTGACGATCGACCGGAACGGTGTAATCGAGAGTTTGACCAGGAGGAATACCGCATTGAGTTACAGCAGGAGCTCCATCGTAGTAGTTCGTACCGTTGAAGTATAATCCCTGTTCGGAAAGGACACACTGATGAGCTTGCGAAACGAGAAAAGAGAGAGAGAGAGGAGAAAGGAGAACTCACGTGATGGTGAATCGAAGTAGGTCCATCTCCCAATCCATTGATCGCATGAACGACTACGGTATCGTTGTAGTTCACGTTGACGATAGGAGGCCTAATAGTCAACGAGCCGAGTGGAGTTCAGGAGTTGAGTCAGTCGAACGATGAGACAGCAACCGTCGAAGTGAAGAGAGCAACTCACGGCCAAGTACCGTTAACTCCAACACTGTATTCCTTCTCGAACTGTTTATCTGGATTCGTAGTCAGATAGGTAATGTTGTGCCTGGTAGTTGTGAGAGAGAGCAAGTCGTTATCGATCAGTCCTTTTTTTCTGAGTCGGGCAACTTTTCTCCCCGATTTCAAGAGGGGAAAGAGTGACTAACCAGTACTCGTGAGTAGCAGCTAGACCGCCTTGTACTAGTGCCAGTACTGCTAGTGTTGAAGTCGCCTTCATCCTCGGCCGGGTGGAGGAAGGAGAACGAGAAGAAGGGGGGGAGGGAAAGGAGAGAAGGATCAAAAATCTGGACCTAGATCAGATAAAATTGGATCGCGTAAAATCCCGCACATTCTTTTTACCTCGCTTCTACTCCTCGCTCTTCCATTCGCCATGCTTTCACCTACTTGATCTCTCCAATTTGTAACGGATTCTTGAAGCAAATTCGTCAAGCGATTGCCCTCTCGAAAGCGACAGACATCCAAGAATTCTATCGAATGCCGATTCGTTGCGTGAAGCTAGTAATAAAGGTAGAGAGACAAAGCGAAAAGAAGTAAAATGTACAGCACAAAAAAAACGAGAAAGCGAGAGAGCAAAAAAAAAGTATCCAGATACGAGAACTTCGAATCGAACAACGACAACACTTCTAGAATCCAGCCGGATTGGCAGCTTTTTGACCATGAGTATTTGTTCTCAAAGAATAATCATCTCCATGTTGGGTAATGTACCTGTATCCGAGAAATTGACAAAGTTGAAATCAGTTTCTCGCTGGAAATTCGATTCGAGGAGAGCGAAAGGGGAGTAGGTTTACCTGACCCAGGGTAGAGCTTGATATCCACTCTTCTCAACAATCTTCAAGTACCTGACTTGAATACCGGAAACTGTGAAATAAGGAATCTCGAATTTAACCGTGATGGGAGTTCGTTTATCCATCTCTTCTACTCAACCGAATCACGTCCGCAGTCAGCCAGCTGTGAGCACGAGAATGAGAGATATATTGGTGAGGACTAACCACCTCTGACAGAAGGCAAACCGAAATGAGCTCTCATGAGGTATTCTTTTCCTCCTCCCAATTGCTTGATTTTCCAAACGAACGCAGACTTCTCGGGTACGTAATGCACTGTTCCGACTGACGCCTATCAATGTAATAATCGAGGTATCAGTCGACGAAGTAGATGAGAGAAAGATCAAAGAGAGTTTCGGAATTACTCTGAATTTCGGTGAATCTGCATCGTCGGGAACGGGAATGTATAATTCAACATTGTTTGCTGTTGATCTCCTCTTGAATTGAGCTTTACACTATTTGCCGTAAGTAGAATTGATGAGTATTCGGGCTTAACTCTATCAAAGAGCGAGAGCTTACTTTTACAACGTATTCAATCCTACTTCCTGAATGTTGTTCAATCATAGCTTCTGCCCAGATCAAAGGCTTCACTTGAGTGTTCAACCGGTAACTCATCAATTCGAATTCTCCATCTGGAGGAATAAAACTGATGGTTCTGTCGTTTTCAAACCTAGATAATCGAACGCATTGATGGAATTTGACGTCCTCCATTTCAATCGCTTTACCTCGTGAAGCTACAGTACGATAAGACAAGAAGCGAAATTGAGTTCGAGATCAAGAAGGAGTAGAAAGTGGAGATGAGGAACTTACTTCGACCAGTCGATTCGAACATGACTTTATCGTTCAATCCCAACCTCAATTCTGGCATTCCTGAAAGGTAACATTTCATTTTCACTGCTCCCAAGATTTCACTTCTAACGACATTTCCATTCGCATTAACCTACAACAATACGAGAAAGTTAGCTCTTTTCCCGACGATTGCTCGGAGAAGAGTAGGATGACTGACAAGCAAGTTGACACTCTCGACGACATCTAAGAAGACTTCATTCTTTCGGTACCTAATACCTTCAGACCTCCAAGAAACTGCATTCGTCACTGCCATCGGTGGTCGAACTTGAACTTCTAATTTGTGAGATTCTTGTGTGATGTACCTGAATAGATTGAAGACACATGGGAGAAGGATCGATTCACTCGTACGATCGGATTGGAAGGTAGGAGAGAAAAGCTCACTCTTGTAAGATTTTAGATTCAGTAGTTTGAGGATAACCGAAATCCATCACTTCATCGAACAACTCGTAGCTGCGTCCATCGGAAAATCCCGATCGAATCAGCTCGATATCTTGCGTAGTGCAGAGGAAAGGGAAAGATAGCAAGACTCACATGATTACAAAGTTGTCCCGAATCGATTCTTCCTCTAATTCTTTGAAGTATTCAGTCAAAACCTATCGTTCCCCTTTCTCTGTCAACCAAGATCGCTCGGAATCGATTCAAGAGGAAACGAGGATGAACTCACAGCAACAAACTTGTGTAAGAAAGTTAAAATCTCTGCAGCATTCGAATTCTTTTTCGTCAAAGCTACCACTAAATTTGGGTTTTTCGCGTCAGCTCACTTTCTTCGATCGATTACGGAAGTACTTTGGCTCACAGTAGAGGTTGTTATGTCTGATATGAAGATAATTGATTCCTTGTGAAGTGAAACAAGGTGTAACGAATTGTCCTTCTTCTTCCTGTTCCAACACTAGAGGCAAGAATTTCTCGATGGCTGATGTTGGAATATCATCTCGGTAAGAACGTTGGATCAGAGACTAGAGTTGCGAGAGAGAGAGAGGTGTCAGTTGAAGCAATCTCGTGACGAGATCTAGTTTCATCTGAACGCGAATGAGAAGAGGAATGGGTAGACTCACTTTGCCCTTGAGATCCAGAATCGCTATCAGTGAACAACCGGGCATTGTAGAGAGAGGTGAGGGAGAGGTTCGGATGAGTTGAAGATGAGGTGGAAGGAGGAGAAGGGAAACGAGAGCGGGGTTTCTAGCTCCTCTGATCTGACTAGACGCGTATGTCTATTTCTGAGCTGATCTGCTTGCTTGTCTGTCCTTGATGAGTCTGAGAGTGGAGAGTTATGAAGTTGGCTACAACCCGAACCTTTAAATCATTACTTTCTAACTTACCATTGGTATTTTTCACTACTAAGAACGGAGATTCGATGCGTATAACCGGAATTGATTACTACTACAAACAATCACCGAATGGACTTCAAGAACGGAAAATAATAAAAAGATATGTGATACAGCAAAAAAAAATGAAAAACAAAATCCAATAACTCTCATGTCGAGCAGGTACTACAGTTTCTTCTCGACTTCCTCTTTCCTATCTCCCTCGTCCCTTTTCACTGGACTAGCCTTTGTGTTCAATCCAGGAACCGGACCGAGAGGAGCTAAATTCCGTTTGTGACTTTCTCTCCAATTTTCTCTGCCGAGAGATTCCATGAAAATGTGATGCAGCAGTGCTTGAACATAGACTGGTCCTCCAGGGTACTAATCACGAAGAATCGTAGCATCGGAATTCCGCGTCAGTAATCGAGAACAAGAAGAAGTAGCTACGAAAAAAGGGAGGAACTGACTTTGAGAGGATGAACCATTTGTTGACGACTCTGCCAACCTTCCCACATATCTCCGAAATCGAATTTAGGTATTCCCATATCGATCGAGACTTGATCTTGCATTTGTCGAATTTGATGAACTCTAACGTTTGTAAAGAAATTACTAAATTTCTCTTGTGAACCAGTGTCACTTTGTCCTGTATGTCTCCAATCATCTGTTTTCGCGATTCCTCGAGATCAGTCTCGAGTACTGTAGGGAAGGAGAAGAGAGAAGAACACTTACAAGAAGCACCACCGACTGGACCGACTCTGTGAAGTTTTCTCATCCAAATCGGCACTCCAGGCCAAGTTTGATTCACATGAGCTAGTAAAGCTCTCATACGATGTTGCCACCATTCTACTCGTGCATGAGTTAGAGGTTGTTCGGTCGAAGTATGTGAAACTCGATCTTGTCGACCAAAGAATGCGAGATCCCAAACTAGAAAGAAAAGAAAGAAGCACAGGGAACGAGTCAAACCTGAGACCACACAGAATAGGAAGGATGAATTTAGAAAGCGTAACTCACGACCAGAGTGTATCGAAATGAAAGAAGGAGGGAAAGGAAGTTGAGACGCGTGAGGGTAGAATAGCTGATCGATTCGATCTTCTGCTTTTCCAGGAGGATGCCAATCAGGTTGTTGTCGAAAGTTGTCTTCATCGTCCTGTGAGCGTTGGAAGGTTGAAGAAGCCGAGAGAAGGAGAGAGGAGTAGTTGAGAAAGACGACTTGTCAGTGAAAAGGTCTGAGAAACTGAGAGAATCTGGGTGCTTACGAGACCATACATGAATCCATTGGTGAAATAGGTATTCAACCAAGGAATCTCTACTACCCAAGGAATACCTCGTTCGTCCCAACCTGGAGGAACTACTCCTTTCTTACTGAAATCGTCGTAAGGAACGCAATACCTAGGTAAACCCATCATTTCCGCCATATGGTGCAATCCGTTCCTGTCTACTGAATCACCCAACACCAAGATTGTACGGTTTGCGAGCCAAGAAAGGGAGGATAGGTCTCGAGATTGAATCAAGGAAATCCAATCGGGAGCAGGTTCACAGCTGTCAGAGAATGGAATCCATCTCGTTGAGAGTGGAGAGGTATCGTCTACGTGCTGTTCGAGGTAGATCAACGAAAGGTGTGTCAGTAGAAGAACGAGAGAGGTTCGGGACTAGCCATTCGAAGTGGAGAGGGAAACTCAACTAGATAACCTGGTTCTGCGAATGGATCACATATCAGGTTCGTATCATCTTGTGCAGTCGTATACAGTCTGATCAGGCGGGAAAAGTCAGCTCGATCGAGAGAGAAACGAAGCGGTAGATGAGATGAGGAAACTCACGAATCATTCTGAGAGTTTGCTAGCCTCCACCACGTTAACAAGACTATTACGGCACATAAACCCGCCAAGGGTGCTACTGTCGGTCTTGCCATTCACTAGCGTGAGAACGAGCTGAGAGGATTGAGGTCAAATTGGAGTGAGTCTAGAACTCGCTTTCGAATGTCAGACCTCCGAAGGTTGTGGCTTGTTCACCAACTTCTCACTCAAATGGATCATCTATCAGCTAGGTTCAACGATGGTCACTACTACCTGAACTCTCTGCTGTGTCTCCCTTTCCCCTTCGTACTCTTCTCTTCCCTCCCTGCTTCAGTCGCGACTACTTCTACCACGACTCTCCTACTCTTGGCAGCACCAGTACTACTCTCCTTGTCAGTACTCTCGAGATCTAAATCAGACAGTCTAGGTAAGTGCTCGATTCCGACCTCAACGAAACCGATTCGTATCTGTCGTTCAACTTTCTTTCTTTTTTTCGTGTTAGCAACTCTGCAGAATCCCTACATGCTTCCTTGACTTTTCAACTACGATTGTTCAATCTTTTCGGATTCGTCCTCTCTAGGAATCAATTGAGAACTGGTAAATCTTGGGTTGTAGGATATTTTCTCGTTTGGTTAGGTCAGTCTTTTGGCCTCTTCGCCATCTCGTCAGGTGGGAACGGAAGCTGAGACTATTCTCCCTCGAGGACTCGCGTAGCAACTAGCTTCTTTTTCCCTCAACCACCATACCTCGGACCGAAAAAGATCCGTGAATTGAGTACAGACGTGAGTTTGTTCCCCCTTATCTCTCTCGCTTACTATCTAACCAGATCCCGTGACGATTCTTGTCAACAACAGGAGTTTGATACACAAATCTTATTACTTCCAACAGCTAAACAAGCAGCTCTAGATTTCGTTTCCGGTTCTAGTTCAACTCCGAAAATCGTCGAACTCTCGACCGAAGACGAGTCGAACAAGAACTCAGCCAAACCAATCAAAGTAACGAAAGAGTTGAGAGAACGTTGGAATTTAGTCTTGTTTCACGTTGAATGGTCAAAGAAATCTCGAGAGTTGGAATTAACTCTTTCGAGGTTATCCTATTTGTGAGCCTTTTCCCTCTCTCTATCTCTCTATCTCGCTCTATAGATAAGGACTCACTCTCCTTGATTTGTGAATGATAGGTACGACTCGCCTCAATTAAAGTTTTTCATTCTTTCTCCCGAAACGGCTCCCTCGACGTTCTACGATCTCTCCCTCTCTACCTCTCCAACCACAAGCGATCTACCCCTTCTGAGAATGTATAGAGGAGGGAAAGTTTCGGAGGAAGAACCTATGAGTGAGAAGCAAGCGAAACGCTTGAGTGCTCTCGATCGTAGAGATAGGAGGCAAGAAAGGAAAAGTGGGAAAAGGAGCGAGAGTGAGAGTGAGGACTTGAGTGGCGATGAGAGTGACGATGAGAGGATTATAGAGAGGACTAGGGCGACAGCTAGGTATAGATGGGATAGATCTGCGGTGAGTTTTGAAAAGCGATATACATTCTCGAGTTTATCGAAGAGAGAGGCTGATTCTCGTATCGTTCTCTTCATAGGCGACTACCGAGCGCAACTTCAAGCTCAAAGAGCGCTCTGGACTTGATCTATAATCTCATCGGTAGAGCACGATAAGTGGAATGTAAAACTTGGTCGCTCTAATTCCCAGATCTCGCAAGCTCGTAAAATCGTTACTGTCCAGGTCCCAATTCTCCCAATCTACAATACCACTATCAATCTACCCAGCAATGAGTGTACAATTTCCAGCTCGGTTTGACCTCATCGATCGGTACAACTTTTGCCGAATCTTGGTTGATTCCTCTCAATCCACCATCCTTGATTTGACGTTTCGGACCAACACAACGGAATGTGTCACTCTTGAATTGTACAACTTCGAGGTTGAAGGTGCGAATGAAACGGAGGAGTCGAGCGTTGGCGTCGGGAGGGAGGTCGAAAGATAAATCGACGAGGGAACGAGCTTCTTCCGAGTATTCGTCGGCTCCTTCGATCAAGATCTTCGAGTGATCTGATTCCTGTGAACGATACGGTATAGAGACGAAAGCTAGCTCCTCCAGATCGTCTGCTCCAGGTTCGAGGCCAATCAGCTCGTTGAGGGGATGTGCGAGTCCGAATGCAGCTAGGAGGTGTCTAATTGGCTGGGAGCACAAGGGATGCTTCAGCTTTGCGGTCTAGCTGCTCGGATTGAAGAGTGAGAACCCTACCTTGTAGCTAGCTGAATAACCGTGGGTGAAACCATCCCAAAAGTCCCGAAAAATCTCCACTTCAAAGAAGGGCCAGCAGTAATTACATCCATCCGGACCTTCTTTGAATAGCTTCCAACTGATGAATCTCTCCTTGTCGCCCACGAAAGTCTCATGGTCCTCGCAAGGGTACCAATACCTGGATAACAGTTCGTCTTCCCTGAGCTCTAGCTGTCTTGAGACCGTCCACATTCTGATCACTTCCCACACCTCTACCGGTACCTTACTAATGAGGCTTTTCACGTCTTCCTCCTCTCCGGTAGCTCGAAGGGTGCCATTTTGTTTGCGAAGAAGGAGTAAATCGAAGAATTTGAAGGTTTGTTCGATCGAAGGCCAGGCTGCTGCCGCGGTGATGAGTCCAGTAGCTCTCACCGTTACACCGTATCCAACTGCCGCTATTGAGTCCATATCGGTCGGCGAGAGGGGGCAGGTGATTTGGAGAGCGAGGGAGAGGCAAGAAGGAAAGAGGGATTTGAGAGAAGGAGTAGGCGAAGAAGGTGGCCTAGGTCTAAGGGAGTGTCAGAGTACTAGATACTGGACAGTGTAGATCCGAGGCACTGAGAGGTGGTGTCTGAGGACAAGAAGGAACAACAGATTCGAGAAAGGAATGTGCTTGAAACACGTCGACGAGGGGATCGAGCGTGCTTCGCTCTCATAGCCTCGAGCTTTGAGACGTAATCGGCGTCTCGTCGGACTCAGTAAGAGATGATAGAGTCGAGAGTGTCGAGCCTGACCGAGGGTCGTCAATGTTTCGCGCTGAGCTTTGGCAAAGAACCTCGGCGAGGCGCTTTGTCTCTCGAATGAGTGCACGAGAGGTAGCGAAAGGAAACCAAATTACACTAGTAAAGAAAACAGAGAGAGAGGGAGCGTGTAGTGTGTACAGTTCACATCGACTCTTTGGAGGGAATTTAATTCAATCAGAAAAGCTTTTTTGTCTAGTCTTACCATTCGTGAGCGGAGGAGTTGGTATAGCACGTAGTGTAGAGTTTCCACCTAGGTACAATTTCCTTCGTGCGCTCGTTTCGTACTCCAACAACATCGTCAAGCAAGTTCTCACGAGATTTCCTCGTTTGATTAGAGCGGAGTCTAGCTTTCGCAACTTCGTGAGGATCGGCGGGTTCGAGGGTTGAGATACTACTTTCGACGACGGGAAGGGAGAAGAGTTGAACGAAGCGGATGAAACGCAAATCGGCGTCGGGAGGAAGATTGAGGTTTACGTCGACCAGAGTGTGCTCGTCAGGTAATTCGACGTATCCAGCATTGGCCGTAATAGTGGTACGACCACGCTTCCCGGCAGGTAGCTGGAGAGGTAGAGCGACTAGGGCGATGTCTGCGAGGGCGTTCCACCTCCTTGCGGGATCGGTAATCGTTTGCGAGAGAGGATGAGCGAGACCGAAGTCTGCGACGAAGGTGTGGATAGGCTGTTGATGAGACACAATTGGTGTCAGCTAGACTACGAGAACAGAAATCGACCAGGAAACGAAAACTCACGTTGAAGAATTTAGGGTTGGCGAGGAAGAACTCGTCTTGAATACAATCGTGACCGCGGCTACACATGTCACATTCAACTCTAGCTTGCTCAATTGAATCCCATGACTCTACTCCTCTAGCAAGCTTGCAGCTTGAAATCGGACAACGTTCCCAATGTTTCATAAGGAACCTAGCTTCAGCTGCCTTCAGCTCTGAATCAATGACCATCTTCCTAATCCTCTCCCATACTTCTACCGGTAGTCTCGCAATCAATCCTCCTCCGGTTCCTCCTCCCAAACGAGTTGAAAGCTGATCTGAGAGAGTTCCGTTGCGACGACGAAGAAGAACGAGATCGAAGAATTTGAAAGATTTGACAAGGTCGGGCCAGGCTAGGGCAGCGGTGAGGAGGTAGACAGCTTGTACGGTGATTCCGTAAGCGAGAGTCGATACTGCAGTCATGTTTCGGTAGAGGGAACGGGAAGAGTTGATAAAGTGGGAAAGAACAAGGGGAAGAAGTGAATGGAAGAAGAACAAGGGGTTCCTTTCTCGGATCTCTTGAAGCGATCGGAGGCTCTTGCTACGTACTCGTGCAGCAGATACTAGAACGTGAGGAGCTGGCGAGGAGACGTTTGATGTGTTGAATCGAGGCGATGGAGATTCGTAGGATTCGCGAGCAATACTCTATCGAGGTAGAGAGCTCCGAAGGTATGTTTGCTGCTCCTCTTGACGTACGAGATGAGAGACGAGTGAGCGGTCGGAGGTCAAGAGCGAAAAAGCGAGAAATTCGAGATACGATTTCGCTCAAAGTAATTTGCGGGAGCGGTTTGACAGATTGATAAGGCTGTAGGCTGTATCATACGTTGCAACAGTACTGCCAGATTATTCGATACGCGGGATAAAAAAGGAAAATGAACTTTCAACCTTTGAAATCCTCAAATGCTCTCGAAGCTGTACCCCGCTCTCGCTGTCACGATCGATGATTCCACCTGACTCGTAGAACACGATATTCAATCTGAAGCTTTTCCATCCTATCCTCCACGCGTTGATAGATCCGCGTTTCCTCTTTTTCGTTTTTCCCGAGCTGAATAAGATCGAGCGGAAGTTGAATAGCTTGTCGATTTGGTGGAACTGGCGGTGAGGAGCGGCAGTCGTGCTGCTTAAGTATTGACGAGCTTGTCGTGGGCGAGCCTTCGTTCGAAACGTCGAGCGTCGCTTGAGGAGAAGTGCGAGAACAAGTCTTGGGTGATGCTCGGATTCCGGGCGTTCTCGGTCCTATTGGGATAAAAGGTAACCTGATATGACGTCTATCAATCAGAGGCTCGTAGGACGATTCGGAAGAAAGTGAAAACTAACGATTTGATGGAAACTTTCTCATCCCGAGCCATTTCATTCCCCAACGAGTTCTTTCCAAGCCTGATTCCTGCTCCAGCTTACTACTTGCCTTTCAGCCATTTCTTCTCCCTCAACCAACCCATCTCCTTCCTCCCATTTCATCAATTTTCCATTCTCGTCTAACCTCAACCTTTGCCTCCCTATGCTCAAATTTACTAGACTCAGAGGCCATCTACTTTCGACACTTCTGTTGATCGTTTGTGCCGAAAACCCATTCAAACTGACGAGAATCCCGAGCGGTAAAGGCCTGGTCGACG
This sequence comes from Sporobolomyces pararoseus, assembly GCA_010758995.1. Taxonomy (NCBI): domain Eukaryota; kingdom Fungi; phylum Basidiomycota; class Microbotryomycetes; order Sporidiobolales; family Sporidiobolaceae; genus Sporobolomyces; species Sporobolomyces pararoseus. Next base: position 2,213,420 of record RSDY01000003.1, on the reverse strand, counting down.
AATTCTGGTGAGATTGGTTTTGTAAGACACCTTCAAATTCTCGAAGTATCGAAGGTCGTAGAGAGGTTCTTTCTGCTTTGCATTGTACTATAACGTCCAAAGAGCGAGAGTTTGGAGGAGAAGGGGAGCCGAGAGAGGTGAGGGTTGAACGAGAGGTCGAGTTTGATAGTTCCCATCTGCCTCTGAGGTCGACTCCTTTGTCATTTGCACCTCCTACTCTGATCAAGTTCATATAGTACGGGTGAGTCGAGAGCAAGTCGAGAGTGACGAGTTCAAAAGCGGTACCGAGATGAGAAGTTGAAACTTTGAGAGGTGAAGCGACCGAGGGCTTGGCAGAGGAGGGGAAGATGATTCTCCGGAGTGGCATAGCGCTACTGTAGCCCTCTGAGCTGTCCGTGGCGGTGCTACAGTAGGAAGTATAGTGAGCTGAATGAAGGCAAAGATCAAAAAATAATTTCTTCCTTCTTGATCTCTACCTTTTCCTGCTCAACCCAAGATGGCGACTCTGGAAGAAAGTTGGAGCAAGATCCGACTTCAAGTCAACTCCGCGACTCCAGCAATCAAACGTCCAGCTGTAGTTCTTCAAGCGATCGAATCCACTCTTTCAACAACTTCTTCGCCATCAGCAATCGAACCTCCTGCCTACTTTGTAGCCCTCTTGTCCACTTTAGACCAACTCGTACGAGATCCTCAAGCGTCACAACCTAACAGTGAACAACGGCAATTGTTGGAAGCAACTCTCTACCTCCTCTCCGTTTTATCCCCTCACCTCGATCCCACTACCCTCAGATCCAAGCTATCTTCTACTCTAGCAACTTTAACCCCTCTCTACCAAGCTTTCTCCTCTTCAGCTCCTCCCCTCAAATCCCTCATTCAAATCAGTCAATGTCTCCTCTCCGCCGCTCCTCAGACTACTCTCGAGAAAGACTTGCAAGGTGCTAGATCTTGCTATGCAGCAATCTTGTCACTCTGTGCAGATTCGAGGCCGAAAGTTAGGAGAAGGGCTCAAGAAGCAGTTCAAGCAGTTCTCAAAAACCCTCCTCCTCCTGGCATCAAGCATCCTTACGCCGAAGAGAGTGCGGGATGGATCTGTGGAAAATTGGATGAAGCTATCCGAGGTGCCAAGCGAGGTGGAAAGAAAGATGGAGCGGCGAACACGAAGGAAGGTGAAACTGGTTCGGATGAAAGTCGTGCGATCGCACTTTTGACTTTTATCAAGAACATGGGCACTGCTTGGCCTCAATCTGTACGTACGATTGAATACCTTACTTGAAACTGACATCTCTAACAAGCTCTATCTGCTTCTTTCAGTCGACCTCTGAGCTTCTCCCTCTCCTCCTTTCTACTTTGACCCTCTCTTCCCCTCACCTCACCCTCTCTGCTCTCACTGTTCTCTCTCATCTCTTCTCAGCTTCTCACGCCGCAGAGTCGATGTCGGACGACCACGTCAAAGAAACTCTCGAAGCTCTCGTCAAAGCCAGGCCTAAAGCTGTAGAGAGCGAACAAGGAGAGAAGCTTCTCGCTGGTTGGGTCGAAGGTGTCGGAGAAGGAATGGTTGCCCTCGCAAGGTAAGCTGAACCGCACTTCTGACATTGGTAGTGATCCGAGACTGACCTAGCTCGTGCTTACAGAACCGACTCTGCTGCTGCTCTCGAACGCCTTTCGACTTTGTTCCCAACAATTCTCCCGCTCCTCACTACCGCCAACACTCCCGCTCTCCGCCAATCTGTTGAAACCACCTGCACTCTCATGGTCAAGCACTGTGTCACCGACGAAGAGATCACTTCAGCCGTTTCAGGAGCCGGAGGAGAAACTCTCAAATCCGTTATCGAGCAAGTCGAGAAAGCGATGACCTCTCCTCGTTACGCCGCTCTCTCTCAACCTCACGTTCTCGCTCTCGTCAAAGCGCTCTTCCTCCGCCTCCGCCTCCGAGTTCCCACTTCTTCCTCATCTTCCTCCTCTGCCGACCCTCGCGATCCTCCCGCCGCCTCGACCCTTCTCACGAAAGCTCTCGTGCTTCTCGCCAAGTCGAGGGAAGATTCTCGATTCGAATGGAAGAAGGAAGCAGATGCGGTACTCGACACGGTGGTCAAAGTCCTCGGACCTCAAGTCATCCTCTCCTACCTTCCTCTCAACCTCTCTCCCGAGGATGCAGCTCAATCGAAACACGCTCGAGCCTGGCTACTTCCTCTCCTCAAACCGGCGATCACCAATACTCGATTGAATCACTTCCGAGAGTCGTTCGTTCCCCTCTCTGCCGAATTCTTCAACAAGGCTGAAGAAGCGAGAAACGCCGATCCTCCTCGTGCCATGGAAGCCAAGGTATGGGAAACTCTCGTTGGACAAACTTGGAGTCTCCTTCCCGGCTACTGCGAATACCCCGTCGACCTCAAAGAAAGTTTCGATACCGAATTCGTTTCACTCCTCGCCAATGTCCTCTACACTCAACCAACCCTTCGACCTTCCATCTTCAAGTCTTTACAAACTCTCCTCTCGACTACTCTCGCTCTCGCCAACTCGACCTCTCCTCCTCAGATTCTTCAAGATCAATTCGGTTTGACTCCTGAACAAGGTCGAGCTTCTTTGGACCACCTCCGATCCCTAGCTCAAACTATCCTATCCGTCGCATTCAACGTTTACGGCAAGATGAACCGAGGAGAAGGAGGTTACGTACTCGAAACTGTCGGTTCTTGGATCTCGATTCTTCCCGCGACCGAGCTCGCTTCGACCTACTCGAAAATCTCTGCCCTCCTCCTTCAAGCACTCGATGCGCCTCTCCACCCAAAAGAAGATCCGACTATTCCTCCCACTCATGCTCTTCTCGATATCCTCATCTCAATCATTCCTCATTCAGCTCCCGTCGAACGTGAATTCTTCGATCTCGCCATGTCGGAGAAGCTACTCGGAAACGAGAAGGATCAAAGTGTTCAGAAGAAGGCTTACAGGATCGCCGCCAGGTTGTGTGAAGAACGAGGTGGAAACGTAGTCAAGGGTCGAGAGGGAGAAGTCGTCGAGAGAATCGTCGAAGCTGGAAACAAAGTTGCTAACGGCGCTAAACGAGTAAGCTCATTCCCCACTTCGATCAATCGTCTTTGGCGAATACTGATCGAGTCGTCATTCTCAGGATCGAGTTTCGCTTCTTTCAGCCCTAGTACCCGTTATTCCTTCAGACTCTCTTCACTTCATCCCCTCTCTCATTCCCGAAGCTGTCTTGTCAACGAAAGAATCCAACGGAGTCACCCGAGAAGCCGCTTACACTTTGATCGTTTCGATGGCAAACAAACTTGCAACTCCTGGAGCTACGATCAAGCGACACTTGATCAAAGGAATGGAAGATACCATGGAGGAGGAAGTTCCGGCTAGTGAAGAAGAGTTCATCACGATGGTTAGTGCTGGATTGGCAGCCACGAGTCCTCACATGATCGCTGCAACTGTCGGTGCTCTCGGTCGTCTGGTTTGGGAATTCCACGGTGAGTTTCAACTCGTTTCCGTTCCCGTTTCTTTTCAGCGCTGACAAGTATCCGAGTATCTTGCGAGTAGCCAAACTCGAAAACTCCTACCTTGCGGAACTAGTTGAAACCCTTGTCGTTTTCCTCACTTCTCCCAACCGAGAAATCGTCAAATCCGCAATCGGTTTCATCAAGGTCTCGATCGTTTCACTTCCCAACTCTGTCATCACTCCTTCTCTCCCTGCCCTCGTTCCTGCTTTGATCAACTGGTCTCACGAGCACTCGAATCACTTCAAGGTCAATATTCGACACCTTTTCGAACGAATGATCAGGAAGTACGGATACAACGAAGTTGAGAGGTACGTTCCCGAAGATGACAAGAAGTTGGTCTCGAGTATCAGGAAGCGACAAGCGAGAACCAAGAAGAAGAAGTTGGCTCAAATGGAGGTCGAGGAAGAAGAAGATGACGAGGTATGTTCATACTCTCTCTATCTGTACTTTGGCGAGATCACTCGAGACTCACTCGTGCTCTCGAATACAGGCTGCACCTAAACCTCAAGCCGCTGCTCGATCGGCTTATGACGAAGTCCTCTACGGTTCAGATTCAGACGTCTCTGTCGACGAAGATGCACCTCAAGACCCTGCACTCACTGCTCCGTCAGGAGTCAAGAACCGCAAATCGATGGCGAGGAAGAACAAGAAGGAGATGGAGGGAGCTTACATTCAAGAAGATGAGGATGAAGTTCTCGATCTGTTGGACGACCGAATGATGTCGAGGATTTCTGGTGAGCTTTTCTCCATACCTCTATGCGTGCTAGGGAGGTGTCGATATTGACGTACCTTCTTCTCTTTGCTAGCCGCTCGACCTGCTCTTACGAAGCAACAACCTCGCAAAGCTCTCGATTCTCACTTCAAGACTGACGCTTCTGGACGACTCGAGTTCAACGAGTCTGACGACGAAGACGACCGTGCTCCTGGACCTTCTCGACAACGCAAAATGGACGCTGATGATGTCGATAGCGGAATGGGAGCTTACCTCGAAGCGATGAGAGGAGAAGATGGTCACACCCGAGATTCGAAAGGTAGGATCAAGTTCAACAAGGGAGGAAAACGCAGTAGAATGGACGAAGCCGACGATGGAGAGGACGTTCCCGTCACTGAAGGTTTGAAAGAACTCGAAGTAGGAGGAAGCAAGAAGAGGAAGACGAAGAAGGAAACGGTTCAAGTCGGTGGAGAGTTCAAAGCCAAAGTGAGTCTCTTTTCAAGTCTCCTTCTCTTCTCCGCCGCTGTGTACTGATCCTTCTTCGTCGTCGATAGCGTGCTGGAGGAGATGTCAAAAAGAACGGAATGCAACCTTACGCTTTCGTTCCTCTGTCGACGGTCGGAGGAAAGAAGTCGAACCAGAAGGGCCCCAAGCTTGGTATCACTGGTCTCAAGAAGAGTTCGAAGAAATAGATTTCCATTCTCTACTCGAATCTCGACTTCCTCCTCTCGTTTTCGACGATTCGCCCCTCGTTTTCGCATTGCAACTTCGCTTCCTACCTCTACTCTTTCGTGTTCTCCTATCTACTGGATTGTGTAAATCTCAGTACTCTTTAGACAGACAGGCTGTGAGCGATATTTGAGTGCGAGAGAGATCGCAGAGACCTCGCTTCGAACGGTCGATCCGCTCTCTTGAACTCCTAGCGGAATCTCACTCAGTTCTTTTGTATCGCGTACGTCCCGGCTCGAGAACAGATTTGCCGATAGCTTGAAGTCGATTAAGGTGCACGTGATTTGGATGAATCCACAATTGCAACCTTTTCCTTTCTCTCTTCCATCGCTACCAACACACACGCCATCCTCGTAGTAGTTTGAACGCTACACAAGACCCCTGAAGGCCCACTCTAGACGACACACGAAGGCCGCTCAGCTGTTTCAACGCGACTTTTCGGCGCTTCATCTTCAACGCGTACCGATTCCTCTGGCTCTCGATCCAGCTATCTAGCGCTGCCTTCGAACCTTTCTTTAGACCTATAGAAGCTCAAAGACAAGCTCACTTAGTCTCTACTCTCCCGCCGAACACTGTGACAGCGGTTTCCTCATCAAGATGCCCGTAACTGAATCCATAGACGAGTCTTGCACTGTGAGTTACACCATTCTCTCAGGAGAGAACTGTGAATCAATTACATCGCTACAGGTCAAGCTCGACTGGACCTTCGATGAGGGGGAGATCTCGCAGCTTCGGGCGGAAGGAGAACGCTCAATTGTGAGTCGAGTCCTCTGTCCGGCGTCGTCTTCTGCTGCTGCTGACCCTTAGTATCTTGTAGAGTCAAACTTTTGGAGATGGGTGCTGGAGGCTAAAGTTGTGCATGGTCAGTTGATGCTCTCCACCATCTCACCTTCTAAATCGTAAAACTGACGAGAATCCCGTTGCAAGGACGACGACGAGCTCAAAGTCGAACCTATGATCGTGCTCAGCGCTATTCCACAATTGGAAGACATTCAACGCGCCACTGCGTACGCAGCATGGGTGCGAAAAGGTACCTTTCGCTGTAAAATTTGTGTGAGTTTACCTCGCCAATTCGTTGGGACTGAACTGATCGTTCATTCTTTGCCTCGAACGAACAGTCGATTGCTCCTTCTCCATCTTCCAAAGACCTCCAGAAATCGATAGAGTTCACAACAGGTTTCACAAGTGAGGAACCAGAGCGAGGAGGCAAAAGCCCTGCTTCTCTGAGCAAAATCCTCACGAGGGCTGGCCGGAAAGATGTAAGTTCGATGGTTCTGCCCCGTCTTTGAACTTTGCTCCGAGTATTAACAAAGTACTCTCGAAACAGGGGAAAGTTGGTCTTCGTTGCGAAATTTCTTCAAAGACTCGAGTTCAACCTACTCCTCTGTCATCGAAACAGCTGTTTAACTTTTTTGATAATTCTATCTCTGCCGATGTCGCTTTTGCTGTTCATGGGAAGGATGGTGACGTTTCTCACATTTTCGCTTCAAAATCTTTTTTGATATCAAGTTCATCCTATATGGAGAAGAGTGAGCACAGTTCCTCCTCTTACAAGCCATCTACAAACTGATTGATTTTCCTTCCTCAAGTATTCAACGGAGAAACCTCTCTTGAAGTTAAGCAGAAAGTGCTCGATCTCGAAGATCTCCAAAAACCTTCGCAAGATATCGACAGCCTCGCGCGGGAAGTCCTCGAGAGAGACTTCGCACCCTTCTGGACTCCAAGAACGTCTCAAGAACTCGCTCTGCAACAGGACCCGAACGTCAACGATCGGAATGTTTCGCTAACTACATTGCCCGATGAAGAAGAAAGGCCAGCCAAGAGGATCAAGGTGGAAGAAGGAGCAGATGTACCTCCGAAGAACGGAAAGCAGTTCACAGTTGTCGAGATTAAAGATGTCGAGTGAGCATTTTCATCCCTCTTCTCTAAATTTCGAGAAGGAACAAACAATCAGATCTTTCTTTCGATTTCTACAGTTACCGAACTTACAGGGCAATGATCGCTTATCTTCACTCAGGAGTCGCTCCCTTCTACTCAAACTCAGCAGACTATCTCGCATTCCCGGACGACGAAGAAGATCCAATCAAATGGTTGGAAGCCGAATTCCACGCGCGCAAGTCTCAAACTTATCACAAAGGAGTCTCACCAGTTTCAGTATACGCCACATATCGCTTAGCTGACGCGTATCAGCTCATTCGTTTGAGAGAAATGTGTTTGGGATATATTTTGGATAGTCTGACAATCGAAACTGTACGTATATTTCGAGTTCTTCGTTCGTTCACGAGGCGATGGTTCAGTTCTCGCTGACGCTTCCGAATTGACGGTAACGATACTCAGGCTGCCTACGAGCTGTTCAGCCCTCTCTCGCTCGAGTATCCCGCCGTACAAAATTCGCTGCTCAAGGCTGTTGTTAAAGACTGGGTGAGTCCGCCCCTCTCGCGATTGGGCTAAATGCGACTCTGGAAGCTGACGATAAGCACGAGTGCAACAGCAAGTGGTCAAAAAGACGGAATCGTTCAAGGTAGTTATTGAGAAATTCAGTGCCGGTGAGCTTTCCAAAGGGAAAGACTTGATGGGGAAGATGTTCGACTTGATGAACGCTTGAGATACTGTATGAGAAGAAGATTACACTCTACAATACCTCAGACTTCAGTTCGGAGAGAGAAAAGAGAACTGGAGGAGAGATAGAGAATGAAGCTCATAAAAGGAAAAAAAGCCGAATCTCTCTCTCTCTCTTCCGTCGGTCGGTCGCAGCGCCGTGTCGGTGTCTGATCTACGACCGATAAGACGAGTCGGAATCGAGAGCGAGACAATTCGACAAGCGTCACCGAAAACCTTGAAAGCAATCGACGTAACCTCGTATTTCTATCAATTTGTCGTTAACTAGATTTCAAGCCAAAAGTCAAGCAAACCGAGAGAGTCATAACTGCGAACGTTCTTCTCTTGACCTTGCATCACTCACTCTCCATCCACCAAGCGACAAACGGCAGCAAAGAGACAAGAGACGATGAAGACAGGCAAACGGAAAAGCGAAACTATTACTAGAAAACTCGAAAGCCTTCCCAATCTCAACTCGAGTTCGACGTTCCTGTTCTGCCTCTCGATCCTCTTGGTCGCCTCGACAGCTAGCGCTTTACCAACAAACGACCTATCACGGTTGACAAAGAGAGCAGAAGACGATGGTGGACTGTCAAAAGGTTCGAAACTCTCAGACCAACAAGTTTCTGGGATTGAACAGCTCTTGAACCGCACTGCTTCCTACTCGTAAGCTCTTTTGTTACACTCTCGAGGCTTGACAGAAATGACTGACGCTCGACGTGCTGAGGGGGTAGATGGGAGATTGGAACTCATATGGAATCGCTCGTCGAATTTTCTTTCCCCTCCCTTTCAGTCTATTCTTCCGACTATGACAAAGTTTCGCCTTCTACATCTCCCCTCCCGACACAAGTGATGAGTATGGTATCTTACCTCATCTCTCAGAACCCTCCCTCTACTTCGCAACTTCAAATCGTACGAGACGGTTCAGCAGCGGATCCCGTTTCAATTGCTCCTTTCTACGTTCTATCCAACTATACCCTCGAAGACGATCAAAATACACTACCGACGAACGATTCGAGGATTCAAGGAGCTAGGAAACCGACAATTGAAGAAGCCGTGAGGAATCAAGTTGAGGCGATTCTGCAGAAAACTCCTCGAACAAATGATGGTGCGATCAGTCACAGATCTGAGTCTACCGAGCTATGGAGCGACTTTGTCTGTGAGTGTCATTCCGACTATTCTGAGCCAAATCGATGACAATGAGTTCGAGACGCTGACTTTTCTTTTCCTCTTTTCCTCTTTTCCTCTTTTTCTCTTTTCCTCTACCGCGATTAGACATGGTTCCCCCTGTGAGCCTCTCCTCCCAAGGGTGAGACCCTTCGACATGATCCTATACTGACGGCGATACCTCGTTCCACACGACAGTTTCTCGCTTACTACGGAGCTTTGACCAAAAACACTTCACTTCTGGACGCCGCTTACGATCAGTGCAGACTGTATCGTCAGTACCTACTAGCTCCCAACATCGGATTGTGGAGACATATCGCTCTCGGTGATTCTCCCGATCCTGGACTTTGGTCAACTGGTGAGCTCTCTTTTTTCTTTTTCGAAAGTGTCGTCGCTACTCCCGTGACGAAAGCTGATTATAGACGATGATCGCGGTAGGTAACGGCTGGGCAGCGAATGGTATGCTGAGGGTCGTCGGAGCTTTGCAGAACTCGGATTACAAGGACCAGTACTCGAATCAGATTCGGGATTTAATGGTATGGACACAAGAAATTGTCGACGCAGCTTGGAAACAACCGATGGTGCGCCCACTCTCCCTTGTTCTCGAGCGATAGCTAACGTCATGCGATTCGACTCACGATACAGAGAAACGGCTTATTGTACAACTACCTCAACGAAACAAATTCTTTCGCAGAATGCGCCGGTACGGCAGCACTCTCTTCGGCAACCTTCCGACATTCTCAGCTCTCTTCAGACTATGCAAAAACCTCTTCGCTAACTGCGGCTGAATCAGCCTATCAGACCTTGCTCAACTCGCACCTTTCCTCTCCTCAAGGCGTTCTTTTTCCAGTTGTTAACCCGATGGACTACTCTAGCCAGCTCAACAACGTTAAAAATGACGGCTCTGGGAACGTGAGCCCCGAAGGAGAAGCTTTCGTGCTGTTGATGGAGAGTGCGAGGAGGGAATGGATTCAAGGAGGAGGAGATGCGGAGGGTTTGATGGCGATGGGCACAAGCTCCGGAGTTCGACTTGTTTCAACGCCATACTTTGTCATGTCGTTGATCGCCACTGTAGCAGCCTTGCTCCTCTTCATATGAGGCTGTCGTCAGAAACGAAAACCTTTAATTTATAGACTTTTTTATATCATGGCTTGTTCAGTATCTGTACCCTTCTCACGTCCTCCTTTGTCGTAACATGTTGACTCTGATCAGTTTTGAATCGGAATTATCTCTTGCGTGTCTCAAGCTCAGCATTTGATCAATCGCGAGCCTTTCGCACGGAAAGCTTTTTCCTTGTCCTCAAATGCTGCTTCCGGTGAAGCTAATGATCAGCTAGTCTTCTACGACACCTCACCGCTTCGACTCCTCTTATATGTGTCGGCGCCCGATTTGAGACTGGTCGAGCGGACCAAACGCGAATCGAATATGCCAGAAAAACTTTCGAAGAAAATCGTTTTCCTCCAACTTCCATCAGTCAGTGAACGACTGTGGTCTCGATACTTCTGTACCCAGTCAGCGGGTTATCTGAAGGAGTATCTCGCTCACGATTTCAGGAATTCGATTCTTTCAACATTTTTCGCCTCGCTCCAGGGCCAGAACTCCTTCAACTTCGACTGCTCACGCGACCTGACTTCTCTCTCACCGAATCTTACTCTTCAGCGCTACAGTAGGAGGCTTGCTGATGCCGTCGAGAGGGCTCAATAGATCTCAAGTCAGTTCCAACAGTTCCTTGTTTACCCCTCCTTTCGATCTCGATTCACTCATCACTCTCGATCGGCTCAGCAGGAAACGGCTTGGGAGCAATCACAAATGATGGAAGGATATTCTCCCGCGACTATCGCACTGCGCGAGGCCTGTACAAAGTGAGTCGATACCTCCTGCTCCTTTCTCCTTCTCTCCTCTTGAAGTCGTCCTTCTAACGCGTACTTTCGCTTCACAGCACGAAAAGTCCAAGGCTGTCAGCGTCTAGATCACCTACCTTACGACAAACTAAATCAGCTTTCCAACTTTCTTCTTCTTCTTCTTCCCCGCGAATCAACAGCAACAATTCCTCTTCCTCTTCCTCGGGTTTCTTTGGGTGGACTAGGTGGTACAGAGGTCTCGATACTGAGGAGGTGTTTGAAGCAGACGCGAAAGAAGGAGGACAAATCGAAGAAGTTATCGTTTCAGACGAAGTTACGAATATGTTCAAGGAAGCTCTCAGGAAGCGGAAGGAACTGCGTGGGCAAGACGAGGAGGAGGACTCGAATGCAGAGGGTCAGTACGATGAGTTCGAGTGGCCCGAACACTTCCCGATCAGCGGAGGAGGAGGAGGAGGAGAAGGTCCAAATGGAATCAACGAATCTAATCGAACGAGCGTATCGAGCAACAGCTGGAACCGAACGAGCCTACCCTCTCTCGATTTGGACGACTTCTCATCCTCTTTCGAATACTCTCCCCCTCGAAATCGTTCAGCCCTCACCGACTCAACTGTGACCTCGAATCTCCGATCGACCCAATCAAACGTGACTCTCAAAGCTCCTCAACTGCTTCGGAGAGTCTCTTCAAGCTCATCTATCCTCAACACATCCGTTCAACTACCTCCGCAGAATCCTCACTCTCCCTCCGCGAGTCCGACGCTCTCCTGCGACGATTTCACTCTCAGTCCTACCCTCCTCTCCTTCTCGACTTCGAGTCTCAGTTCCGAATCTACCTCCCGTTCATCTTCGACAATCACGAGTACTACCTCTGCCTCCTCTTCGATTTCGTCCTCGACTTCAGCCTCTGCGCAGTCCGACACCTCTTTCAGATCAAAATTCTCGAGTTTACGAAAAGCAGCTTCTTCTGCCGCTCTCAACTTCTTCAATCCGAAAGAAAGGGAAGATCTAATTCCGCCCGTTCCACCTTTACCCTCCGCTACCGCTTCAGTTCTACTTCGAGATGTTTTGCTCAAACACGATCAGTCCACTCCAGATTCCCCTTCTCCTCCTTTACCCTCCCATCCTTTCTACCAGTCTCGACCTCCTGCACAACAATTCGATCACTCTATCGATTCAGATTCGTACGATTTAGAATCCCCTTCTTCTGCATTCCCCCCTTTCGATCCTTTCACAACTTTCGATTCTCCGACTAAGTCAACTTCATTCCCGCCTACTCCTTTGTCCCCTCAACCTCGAGTATTGGCAAAGCAAAGATCGTTCATCGATCCCAAGACTCGGTCGTTGAGGACTGCTCCCTCTCTACTCTGCACTCCTCCGACCCCGGACAAAACAGATAGAGATGGAAACATCACCGGAACGGGGGAAGAAGGTTCATCTGCAGGTGACGACGACAGCGACGAGACGGGAATGGAGGGAAGATCTAAAGGAAGGTCGAGGAGGAAAAGAGGAAAGAGAAAATCTAGGTCTGCGAGAAATTTGAAGAACCAAGGTTACGAGACTTAGAACCACACGTTCTACCTTCTTTACGACTTCTCGGTGTTACCCGATAAACGACGATACCATTACCCTCCCTTTGCTCTCTGCCATCTCTCATTATTCCTTTTCGGCTTGTACACTCTTCTCTCTCGCTTTTTCTCTCTCTTTCTCGCGCTACCCCTCGTCTCAACCCCTTACGATATAGTTCTGATACCCCCACCTGATGATATCAACACTCACCGCCTACTTTTACCTTTCTCTCCACTCTAATTTTCCAAATCTTTCCACATTCCTCTTTTTGTTCGCGCAAAAAGCTCCCTGTCGTAATTGTAGCTCGATTCCCAACACCCATCCTCTCACGCACACTCCCAACTGAGCTGAGCGGTCCATGGGCGAGACGAAAAAAGCCGAGGTAGAAAAATGCAAGTTTGCGAAGACACCTAAAAAAAAGAAGACAGTTACAACCATTGTTCAAGCATATCTACCTTGACCTTTCCAAGGTAGTTTGGCGAACTCAGTTTCCGAAAATCTCAAGATGCTACTCGTACCATCACTAACTACTGCAACCAAGATATTCCTTCTACCAGTTTTCAGTCTAGGGTAAGGACTAGGACCTTTCTTTTCTCTTTGTTCTTGCTGTTGTCGCTTCTTCTTCTGATCAGGAGCCTCTACAAGAGATGGAAAATAAGTAGGGACGAGAGGAAGCTTGAGGAGGAGAGATTGGAAGCGGGTAGGAGTTTGAGGAGGTTTCGCATTAGGGTTTGGTGGACGAGGTTGTCGAGCGGGTTTTGCAGCGGGACCTGAACCTGGAGCTCTTTGAACAGGAGGGGGAGGAAGGAGAGTATTCTCGGTTGGGAAAGGGACCGAGGAGAACATATCGTTGAATTCGAAGAGGTTTGGCATCGGGGTCGTTGTGCCGCTGAAGAAGGTAACGCGAGAAGATCAGCACTATAAGCTAGACTTCTGACGAGATGAAAGAGACTCACTTGATGACGACTATTCTGAAATCTGGAGGAGGAGGACAAGATTTCTTGTATTTCGAGATTGGCTTGTACATGTGGAAGAAAGGTTGGTAAGGGAATTGTTCCAGATCTTGCAGGTCTCGCGGAGGCTCTGTCGAAGTCGCAAGGGGAGGCAGAGTGTGGGACGGTGTCGGACTGGGAACGAGAGGAGTGAGAACGCTGGGAGATTGAGGCAGAGTCGGTCGAGGTAGGGGTGAATCGTGACCAGTTGGAATGATTTGTAGTCGCGAGAACAATTGATCTGTTACAAGGGAGTGTGAGTTCGAGACTCTTGTTAAGCCGAGACTGAGAAAGGAAAGCGAAAACGAACCGTAATTGGCCCATCTTCGACCTGAAACAAGACTGGCGAATCTGCCTTCCCGACTACCTACTACGCGGGTAGCGACGAGCCTCACGTTGTTCGCGAGAGTGTTGCTAACGTACGTACGGAGGGAGTGAACGATTCGTAGTAAAGATTCTCGAATTTGGGCGAAATAGAGAGAAAGAGTATCTCGAACGGTGTAATAGAGTGAGAAGGGTCGATCAGGGGGAGGCCTTTCGGTTCCAGGAATCGGTCGGGCTCGGACGAGCGTGTAACCTAGTCGCTTGAGGAATGCATAGACCTGAACAAGATCGAAAGTGAGATTGCCGCTCGATTTTGCGTCGAAAGAGAGATACAAGAACTCACTTGATACCGCTCTGGGGTCAACTCGTCATGTCCTATCAGTTCCGCCCATGCCTGCTGCACGCTCATTGGAACTCTAGCTCCTTCTTCCGTTTCTTTCCACAATTCGATCGCTCCTCGTTCATTCATGTAAAGTGCTTCTTCCGGCAGAAGCTCGACTCGTTTCCTATCGACGTGAAAATGACCGATAGCTCCAAAGTGGATACCATAAGTAGCGATTCCGTTGTCGCACGTTGCTCTAGCGAGTTCAGGTCGCCAAGTGAACGAGTTGTGAGCTCTCGAAGAGTGTTGTCGGGATCCACTCGAGAGGGCCGAGTAGAGAGCATTCCTTGAAGTTTGCAAAGTATGTTGCTGATGGGCAGAGAGGGTAGCTTCTTTCGAAGAGGGAGGGAAAGCAGAGGAAGCTGGAAGAGGTTCGAAATCCTTCTCTCCTCGCTTCGGAATGAACGGTACCGCAGTCGTAGTTGGTCCTTTATCCCCATTCGTCCTATATCGCGTGACCGTCAGCTCCCCCGCTTGATACAGGAACGAGAGAGATCAAAAAGTTCACTCACTTTGCGAATTTGGCGAATTGAGTCCAATCTGGTAGCGCATCTTCCTCTGCTTCCTCCTGGTCTACATGAGATGTTGAAGGTCTGTCGTCCTCCATTCTAGCGGTAGTTTGTTGAAGTTCTGAATGAGCAGTTCTGGCGGAAACTTCATCTCAACTTTTTAACCTTCAACCATTCACGCGAACTGCCTCCCTGTTCCTTTGAGCAGCTCAAATATCCTCAAGAGCTATCCCTCTCATACAGGTTCAACCTTCAGCCGGTCTTGAAGCGCGGCATTCAATTACTGTCTCTCCCTGAGATCGCTTCAACCCTTCGGTTTACAAGTCCCTCGACCACGCGAACTAGACGACGCATGGTACTGAGACAAGCACAAAGACCAGTAGGGCCACTCTTTGACGGGCAAATCTAGAAGGGACGGGGATTGTGAGCTACAAGATCGACACTGCCAACTCGCTCTGTTCTTGTCTGAAGCCAATCGATCGTACTCAGGCTCCTCTCGGACTCGACTAGACTTTTCAAGCTTATTCGGAGAGTGTCGCCGATCAAAGAGACTGTCATTCTGTCTTGGCTTCAAGGTTCAGCAAGCGTTCGTCGTTCTCGCAAAGGCTCACCGACCCTCGTCCTCGCTTGAATCCTGTGCTTCGTTCGTCTCGCCATACGCTTGCTTCGGGTTGAGGGCATTCGACTCTCGACAGACGGCTATAAATTAGAGCTCATTTCGTTCTTCTTGCTTTCTCTTTTCCTCATTCCACTCAAGCTTTCTTCCCACATCTTCTACCTCGACTCGACCCCTTCTCCAACTCTCGTCACTCTCCACCATGCTCTTCACTCGCATCGCACTCCCTCTCCTTGGTCTCGTCGCCTCAGTCCTCGCTCAATCTTCTCCCGACTCCTCTTCCCACGACGCCGCTCTCGAGAAACGACACAACAAACCCTCTACTCCCAAGTGCGGCTGTGAAGCTAGCGTCGAATCGGCTATCAAGACCGCTACCAAGCAAATCAAGCACGCTGGAGTCTCGATCAAAACTGCTTGCGCTGCAAACAAGAAACGAGGTCACGGAGCGATCGTCGCTTCTGTCAAACCTCATATCCTTGTAGGTCTCCCTCTCATGCTCTTTTGCGACACTTTGAGCCATACTGACTTCATGCGATGGTAATGTAGGAAATCCAAACTTCTTTGAGATTGGTTTCTGGAGCGGTTCGAGTTCACAAAAACGATCTCCTTCGTGCTCACCTCGATGTTCACGGTCGTAAGCTTCCCAACCCTCTCTACCTTACGGTACTGAACTAATACCTAAATGTCTCGACACGCAATCGCCGTTCTCGTCGCTGGACTTCTCAACGCTTGTGTCACGGCTCTCCTCCCCCTTCACCTCCTCATCAAAGGTTCTCTCGGCCTTCGACTCCTCCTCTCCCCTCTCCTCAAACTTCTCAGTGTCGAACTTCTCTTCATCTGCAAAACCCTCTTCTCCGTCGCCGATGGTCTTCTCGAAATCGTTCTCACTCTCGTCAACGGATCCCTCTTTGTCGTCCTTCACTCTCTAGGAAACGTCTTTGCTGGACTTTTCGGTATCCTCGGATTCTCTCTCGGTCTCGGTTGCTTCTAGAGCCTCTCTCGCCTCATGTCAGACACTACTTTCGAAAGTCGTTCTCTCGTTTATTTTCTCGCATCGTTCGTCAAAGTAGTGTTAAGCCTCACTCGTTATTCTGAATAGACCCTCGTTTTAAGTACATCTTGAATACATTGCATTGCAACCTCAATGGTAACGCGCGAGATTTGAGCTCAAACTCCCTTGGCTTGACAACAAGCAGAGAGACGAGGTTTCTCCACACTCGGCGACGAGAAGTCGATTGACCGACATAATCTAAGAGACATCTCACGGACTCTGTAGTATCTGGTAATCTGAAAGAGGACTGCGACAAAGTGACATTACAATTTTCGAATCACAGTACACGACTACCGCCTCGTATCATAACCAACAGACGAGCTCGAAGAGTTCACAGTAGACGAAGAAAAAGTGAGCGACTCGCTCGATTCGAGAGAGTCTGTCGAATCGATGGAAGGGAAAGGGAAAGGGAAAGAACTCAGAACTGGAACTGCATCGATCGATCGCGGTGAAGTTTCAGGAGAGGAAGAAGAAGCGTCCTTGTCGGAAATACTCTCTCCGATAGATAGAGGAGGGGAAGGAGGAGGGGTGACGGAGGGAGGTACGATGTAGCCAGAGGAAGTATTTTGAGCTTGTGCCCCAGCGCGTGAACCTCGGAAGCGAGCGAGAGGGACTAGAGCCATGACTGATGAAGGAAGGAGAGATGACGAGGTCGTAGAGGGGAAAAGACGCCGGTGAGCTAGGGAGAGTAGTGCGACGAGGGAGAGTGAAGAGTAGAGATAGCTGGACCAAAGTTGAGTAGGTCCGAATCTACAAGCTCGAAAGTTGTCGTTAGCGTTAATGAGAGAGTAGAATAGTGCTTCCTAGTACTCACGCTTGGATAGGGGCAGTCCACCTTCGTCCCAAGACGTCAAGTGCGAGGATGTAATTCGAAAGTAGAGTGAAAAGGAATATTGAGCTAGTCAATGCGGCGACAGCCTGTTCCACCACATAGGAGAGTATCATTCCAGTCAGTCACGAGCTATGTGTTTCTTTCAAGGGAAAGAAGGGACTCACGAAAGCGCTTCGACGGATCTCATTGTGATTGTTCGACTCTTCCTCGATTTCGACGTTTTGAACTGGAGATTCCTCGACGACTTCGACAGGTAATTTAGAGATCGAGCTCGCTCTCTTGAATCGAATACGTTGAGGGAGGGTTCGTAGCGGTCGAACGAATCGAGGGAGATGAGAAGAAACGTTCGACAGCAAAAGTAGCGTAAACTACAGAAACAGCGACGAGCCTGTCAGCGAAAAAGGCAATCTTTGCTGCTGTGAGAATTAAGGGGGAGAACCTGTGGGCGCACCAGGATGATCAAAATTTGACTAGCGACTTGGGCCGAATCTCTGGCGATTTCACTCCATCTCAACCTCTGCAAATCTTTCTGCATCACTTCTATAGGTCCCGCCATCACTCTGATGATACTTGCGGTAGTTGCTTCTTCCGAAATTGAAGGGGAAGTTGCCAGGAGGAGAAGGTTGACTCGAGCTTTATGGAAAGAGTTACGGAGTGCGAAAGAGGAGAAAAGTTCGTAAAGCGAGACGGCCTGTTCCACCCACCACCAGTCAGGAAGAGAGTTACGTCTTATAATTGAGAGGATGTGTAGACTCACGGAGTCTAGTAGAAGAAGAGTGATTGACCCCAATAAAGAAAGATTCCTGAATCTCTTCCCTCTGAACCATTTCGAGCTCTCTCTTCCCATCTCTGCAATAGATTCTATTCGTTGACTCAGGTCTTTGGTACATGCGTAAGTGAGCGCGAGAGTTTGTACAAGAAGAGGAAAATTCCGGAAGGCGTGAGAAACAAGATTGATCGTCTATCGAAGTTGCGGGATGAAGGAGAGTTGTTAGCTTTCTTCATGGCAAGGAGTCAGTTGAGGGAGACTCACATGATGAGGATCTGGCAGATGGGAGAGGTAGAGGAGTTGAAAGATTGAGTTCAGGGAAGTGAACGCGAGGAAAAGATTCGTCGGAGTTAAGAGAGATGTCGTTTCCGTCTGAAGCAAAAGCAGTTTGGGTCAGTGATCCCCTCGGGCGTCAAAAAGAAGAGCTGTAAGACTTACAGTAGTAGACAATCTCACGCGACTCGACCTTTTAACGAAACAAATTGCGGAAACTCCGAAAACGAAAATGATTGTCCTACAACCTCAAACAAAGCTTTGCGCGCGTTTAGCCTTTCCGTTCCGAGATTCATTCGTTCTGGATGATGAGAGAGATAGAGAGACTTACAACCCAGAGAGACCTCTAGCTACTTTGATCCCTTCCGGAAAGACGAACGTTCCACTCTCCCTTTCGACCGCGACGACTGGGAAAAGTTCTTCTTCGAGGGCCCTCAACAGATTCAAATAAGGATTCCCGTCCTGGATAATCGTCGTCGTCGTCGTCGTCGTCGTCGTCGTAGTCATCTCGAGAGTCGTGTGCGGGAACGAAAGGAGGAGGAAGAGAGAGGTGGGGAGAATATGTAGAAAGTGTTGAAATTGGCCGCCGTCTCGCAATTTGACTTGCGGAAAAACTGCGTTTTGTACATAAAAGTGATCGAGGAAGATCCAGAACTTTGGGTCCTTTCGATCACTCTAATCCGAAAGTACTAGAAATAGCTTTCGTTTTGCGTACATTCAGCGTGAAAGAAAGGGGGAGAGGGCAGGGAGAAGGAGTTAGCAGGTAGGTCGAAATCTGCACGTGCGAAATTATTGATGGGACCACGATAGAAAGGGTCTTATTCCTCGCCGAACCATTCGCTGACGATATAGCTGTTCTCTAAGCATTGTCATGTGTGTAGACATGGATTCGTTTGGGCCAGAGTAAGAGGTACGAAGGAAAGAAAGTACTTACTCTGATCTTTCACTTCGACCACTCAACGCCTTGCCGGCCTATACAACTTTTGACGACCTGGGCGTATG
Source organism: Sporobolomyces pararoseus (assembly GCA_010758995.1). NCBI lineage: Eukaryota > Fungi > Basidiomycota > Microbotryomycetes > Sporidiobolales > Sporidiobolaceae > Sporobolomyces > Sporobolomyces pararoseus. The sequence continues at coordinate 2,194,539 of RSDY01000003.1, read as the reverse complement.
ACCTGTGAGCTCTCTGCTATGTCCTCCTTCTTATTATGAAAAGCCAGCTTGTTTACCACTTTCCCCCCCTCCCCGCTTTCGATTGACACAGCTTCCGAATCTTCAACGTTCCCAAGTGCGGCAGAATTAGTAGATAGAGTACCATTGATCAAGAACCCTGCTTTCTGGGTACCTCCCCCAGTGCGTTGGCTCCCCCTCTCTCTGACCACTCTCTGAGATCAACAGGCTGACGCTCGACTCTCTCTCTCTCTTTCGCTCTCTTTCGTATCTAACAGGTCGAAGTACCACTCGATATACACCCTCTACCAGAAGATGTTCACGCCTACGTACGTCTCTCCCTTCATCATCGAGCGATCTCGACTTTGAAGTCTAACGATTCTCTGTCTCTCTAGTTCGTTTATCCACACACTCTCGAATCTCACGTCCTCTCTACTCTACCGACCCAACTAGCACAACTCGAACAAACTAAATCCCAAAGGATAGCTTTGTTGGAGAGTTACGAAGAGTCTAAAGAACGAGCGAGGAAAGCTAAATTACAAGCTTTGGCACCTGGTTGGAATGAGGGCATGGGAGGGGTTATGCAACCGGTCAGGAAAGGTACAATGAAGGTGACGAATCAACAGAACGAAGAGAAGCAGAAGGAAGAGGAGGGACAAGATGAGTTACTTCAATCGAGTCCGGTCGAAATGGGAGAACAGACAATGGACAAGATGCAGAGGGATCAAATGAAAGATTGGCTCGACAAATGGGATGGCGGAGCAACAGGGAAGGACTCGGGAGGGGACCTGATTTGAGCTAGCAGCTAGAGGAATTCAAATTCGAAAACGAGAGTGAGGAAGAAAATGGATTATTTTCATCTATTCAAGCGTTCCGGCGGTCGATTTGCTTAGTGAATCTTGTTTATATTGTTGTCATTCATAGTAACTGATCTAGTCTAGCACAAGAAATGGAGGAAAAGAGATGATGCATCATTTCGGCTTGAGGAATCGAATATTGCGAAGCGAGTCCTCTCTGCTTCTTTCTCACCTCTTCAACTCGGGGAAGAGATGGCTGAATCAGCAGCACCACCACCACCACCATCTGAACCACCAAAGCAACAACCGACAGGACCTAGACCTCCTACACCAGGAGTCGGACCCGATTCTAAACTATCTCGATTCACTTCCTCTAGAACTTACCGAGCAGCTTCAGGAGCTTGGAGATGGAAAGGTGCAATCTTGACTGGTACTGCACTAACTTATGCACTTGTATCGTGCGTCTCTCTCTCTCTCTACTCCAGAAATTTCAGGAGTTAGTTGATCGATGACTTCCTCCCTTCTCAATCAGTTACACGACAGAGAGAGCTAGAGCCAAGAAACGTGATGCGATTCCAGAAAAAGCTTACTTGTATTGGAAGATTTACGATGGTGGTATCGTTGAAGCTAAATCATACGGTTCCAAGTGAGTGTAGTTGCTCTACACCGAGTCCAGAGCTCAGTCGAGTTGATCCGATCGATCGTATATGTAGCTTGAACTACTTGTTGTCTTCTTCACAAGGTGGTTCTCCTGAAGAACCTCCTAGAATCATGACACTTTTCGACGTTATTCGCACAATTAAATTTATCGAAGGAGATGACAGAATCGTAAGCTTTTATCGATCCCCTCGAGCTCTTTCCTTCGTAACTCTACTGTGACTGATCGTTTTCTGAATTGCGGGGAAAAAACAGAGAGGTATCATAGCAGATTTCAGTTCAACTTCAGTTCCTTCTGTACCTTCTTACAATCTAGGTTTAGCTCAATTAGAAGAGATTCAAGATGCAATGTTGGAACTGAGAAGGGTTAAAACTGAGAAATTCGGACAAGGCGGTAAAGAGGGTTGGAGAACGGTCGCTTGGACAGATACATTTTCAAGTCAAGGTCAATATTTACTCGCTAGTAGTTAGTTCTCTCTCTCTCACACTGTCCTTCCTTGTTTCTCGAATTATCTACTTGACTGATAGTTGCTCGGCTGTAGCTTTCGATGAGATTTATACTCAACCGACTGGAGAAGTACCTCTCGTAGGAATGGGTTAGTACTTTTCCCTCACGCGTTGTTTCCCGGAATAGCGACTGATGACTTCCTTTCTTACTGACATTACAGGATCTACTACACCATTCTTTGGGAGACTTGCGAAATGGCTAGGTATAGAAGTTCACGCCGAAGCTAGAAACGAATACAAATCTTTTGTTCAACCTGTACACATCACTTTACGATCTCTCTCTACTTTGAATACCATTACAGCTAACATCGATCTTTACTATTACAGTACATCGATGAGAAATTGACAGATCCTCAAAGAGAGAACCATCAAGAATTGATCTCTGAATTGAATGACAACCTTTTAACCTATATCGGTCGAAACCGATTCTCGACGTCTCACCCTTCTACCTCTACTGCCTTAGCTCACGTCAAATCTCTATCACAAGTTGGACCTTTCACAGCAGATCGTGCTACCGAAAACGGTTTAATCAACGGAGTTTGTTACCGACAAGACGTTTTAGATTCAATCTTGGATCCAGAATTCGGTGGAGACGAAGATAAAAAAATGATGGGTTTTTACCATTACGCCAAAGTGGTGGAGAAAGCTATGGAGAAGTATTTGAAAGAAGCTATAGATGTAGGAGTAGTTTATCTAATGGGAACTATTGGAGATCCAGGAGAGTGAGTCTCTCACCTTTCGCCTTTCCTATCGTATCTAGCTCTTCTGTTGTTTTTCCATTACTGACGTCAATCATTTTTGGAATGAAAAGATTCGGTACAGCGGCAGTAGTTAGAGGATTGAAAGAAGCGGGAGAAGATGAATCGATTGGAGCGGTTGTTTTAAGGATCGATTCAGGTGGAGGAGGTGTAGTCGACAGTGATACGATTTGGGGAGCAGTTAGAGATTTGAGAGAACGTAAAGGTAAAACCGTAGTAGCAAGTTTCGGAAACGCTAGTGCAAGTGGTGGATATTTAGTTTCAACTCACACTGATGCGATTTTCGCTGCTCGTAAAAACTTTTTCTCCCTCTCTCCTCTTTTCTTTTAATCGCTGGAGACTGATCTTTGAGACATTCTTTCTTTATTTAGCATCTACTGTAACTGGTTCAATAGGAGTTGCATCATTACGACCAACTTTTTTACAATCTTTCTTTGATAGGTTTCATATCACTTTAGAATCTTATTTCACCGGTTCGAGATCTCAAGATGTAACTCACAAACTTTCACCAGAAGAGTTGACGAGACATTCTCAAGCGGTTGATCACATGTATGAAGATTTCAAGAATCGAGTTTGTCAAGGTAGAGGAATCGACCCTGAATTGATTGAATCGATCGCAGGAGGTAGGGTAATGACTGGATTGAAAGCTTTTGGCTTGACAGCTCCTAAAGAGTTGATTAGACAGATCAAAGGGTTGGAACCAGTAGTCGAAATCGAGGGACAGCAGGGAGAAGGAGAGAAAGGAATCAAGTTGGGAGAAGAAAAGGAAGAAGAAAAGAAATCGGTCGAACTCGTCAACGGTGAAAGTTCAACGTCACCGTCATCGTCGACGGTAATCAAATCTCCTTTGGAAAAGAGTGAAGGTGGAGAAGAAGTCACTACTTTGAAGGAGGATCGAGGAGTTCAATTAGATAAAGATCAAGAAACTTCACCTTTCGCAATCGTAGAACAAAGTTCCACCACTACTACTACCACTGGTCCAACTTCTCCTGAAGCTCACGTTCAAGACGCTTTGAGAAGTTCTACTCCTGAAGAACAAATTCCCAATTCAGAACTTCAAAAGCAAAAGAAAACAACCAGCGCGATTAAATCTCGAACAACTACTACAGCAGGAGGAGCTAACAATGGAGTTGCTGGAGAGTTTGAATATGAATTAGGTCCATACGGAAGAGGATTAGTCGATGGTTTAGGTGGTTTGAGAGATGCTGCAGTTTATGCTTGTCAATTATTCGTAAGACAAACCCTCAACTTTTCTTTTTTTAACTTTTTCCCTTCTCTTTGAAAGCTGACTTTAAAATCTGTTTGGTTTCGTAGATTGCAAACGGTGTAGCTGGATACAAAGAAACTAATCCAGAAGTTTCAGATCAAGACGCGATTAAAGCTTTGATCCCTGATGCTAAATTTGCACAATCTCCAGATGGTGAAGTTGCTTTAGCAGTTGATGGTCAGTCCTACATTCATCTCTTTCTCTCGTACTCTCTTTCTCTCTTTCTCTGTCTCTCTATATCATACCGACAAAACTCAATTTCTTTTGATTGCGATTGAATTCTTTTTTTAGTTCGATTAAAACGTTTCCCAGTTCACAAATCTTTCTGGCAATCTCTATCCGAAGCTTCTCGACGAGGTGATTCAATGTCGGATTCAATCTCTACCGCTTTGGTACCTTCGTTCAGTACGATTAGTGAAGAGGTATCTAAATGGTTCTTCAGAGTGATGGCGGACAGAGTAGTCGAAAGAGTTGATAGTGAATTGAATGGATTAGGGTTAGGGATTGATGGAGGGAGGAGAAGTGGTAGTTATAGTAACGGTACACCGGGGTTGGGTAGTTCGAATAACAGATGGGCTGGAGTCAGGTGGGAGATGGGAAAGTGATTGCGAGAAAGGAAGAAAAATTTTGTAAACAAATAGCTTTCTCATGACTCTTCCTCGAATCAGTGACACGAAAAGAGCGAGAGGTATTCCCCTCGGGCCCGATCCGACTGAAACAATAGAAGGGGAGAAGGAGATGTTACAAAGAAGAAGTATCGAAAGAAAAAAAACGACAAGAGAAAAACAGTAAATTGTACTACAAAACCTAATAACTTAGTTGACTCGCCCACCGTTTGACCCAACTTTCTCTCACAACAAGTGTCTTTGATCACATCTCATCTTCATTGAGGAAGAGAGTCTACAGAAGCTTAATGATATTTCCCTTTGTAAGTAACTTTGCCATTTTTCCCAACTTGAGTAACGATTGGACTCGTTGCTGGTCTATATTTGTGTTCCGGACTGTATCTGTTTGATCGCTCGATAGGAACTCATTGTCAGGGCAAGACAACACGAGAACAAGAAGGAGAAAGCTCACCTCTCGACTCCTCTGAACGCAGGTCTGTGATGTAAAACTTTGTCATTCAAGTCGTATTTCTTGTGTACATAACTTTCCAACCAATTGTGAGGAGGTAGAGAGAACCTGATGGCCAAGAGTGCGTAAATCGCTGAAACGAAACAGAGGAGGAAAACTCTAAAGGGAGTCAAAGTAGTGATTGAACGTTGAGTACGTGGTCTGCGGAGATCGTTGGGCATAGTGTTGCTGGCTGAGTGCTGACAGTGAGTGAGCGAGAGAGAAAGAGTGGAGGAGAGATCTAGCTACGTCTCCTTCTTTTGCTTTGCTACTCATCACCGCAACCTTCAAGAAACTCGATAGAATCCCTGAGCACTCTCGAACAAATCGACAAGCTTGCAGACAGTCACGAAACTACTTTCAACCCGAGTAGTTCTCATCCTACCTTTCCTCATCTCTCTCTCTCTCTCTCTCTCTTTTTTCAAGAATGCCAGCGCTTCAATACTCGAAGGAGAAGAAGAAGGAATCCACTCCATCAGAACAAGATCTCTCCCTGGTAGCTTCCATTAGAAAACTTTCTCCAGTCAGTTTCCTCTCTTTCTATCTCTGTCCTCGCGTGGTGACGCGTTTTGCTAAGCCCTCTTCCTCTTCTCCAGCCTAGCGAAGGTACAATTCGGTTGTTCGATAGACAAGATTATTACCAAGCTTTTTCAACCTCTGCTCAATTCATCGCTACTCACCATTTCAAAACTCAAACCGTTTTGAAATATTTCGGGAAACCTTCTCCTTCAACTTTTGAACCTCTCGGATTACCTTCAGTCACTCTCTCTCATGCAGTTGCAACCTCTTTCTTGAGAGATGCATTGACGACGAGACAGTTGAGGGTTGAAATTTACATTCAAGAGAAAGGTTCTAGTTACAAATGGAAATTATCTAAAGAAGCTAGTCCTGGCAACCTCAGTCAAGTCGAAGATTTGTTGTTCAGTGGAGGAACGGATCTCTTGCAAGCTCCAGTCATCATGGCGATCAGGGTTAAACCTAGTGATAAATCTGGAACTACTGTAGGAATAGCTTTCGCAGATACTGCAGCTTTTGAATTGGGAGTTAGTGAATACAATGATACAGATTTATTCTCCAATACAGAAGTGAGTCTTTTTTTTGTTTTTCTCCCTCAAACTTCCCCTCGATTGTTTTCAAAACTAACTCTTTTCTTTTCTCGTTTGTTTCGTTTTTCAAGTCTCTGTTGATTCAATTGGGAGTTAAAGAAGTTCTGATCACTCCAGAAGACAAGTCAAACTCTTACGATCTACAAAAACTGAAACAACTAATCGAGAGGTGCAACATCGTTGTAACTGAACGTAAAAAGAGTCAGTTTTCTCAAAAGGGTTTATTCCGGGTTTTCCACCTTTCTCTAATGCTGATTCTTTCGATCCCCTTTTTCTTTCCTCCCCACTCATTCATGATTGTTTGAATAATAGGCGATTTCAACCATAAAGATGTCGAACAAGATTTGAATCGACTTTTGAGAGGAAACCTTCAAGCTTCAACTCTTCGTGAGTTCTCCCTCCCTCTCCCCCTCCCTCTCTCTCTGTCTCTCTCTTTTCTTGCTCTTCTCCTCACGGTCCCTCGCTCAAGAAAAGAACAAACTGACATCCTGTTACTTTTTTTTTCTTCTTTCTTTCTGCCTGTTAAAATAGCTGAATTTGATCAAACTCTAGCACTCTCTTCACTATCAGCTCTGATCTCTTACCTTTCACTCCTTTCTTCTCCTCACAATTTTGGGGCATTCTCTTTGAAGAATCATGATCTCTCAATGTTTATGAGACTTGATGCTTCTGCATTACGGGCTTTGAATCGTAAAGTTTCTTTTCGTCCTCGTTCTCTGTCTCTCTTCCTCTCTAAGAACCAATTTCGCTGACAAGTGCTTCCTTCGAAAATTCAATTGGGAATCTATGTATACAGTTATGCCAGATCCTAGTGGATTAAGTGGTTCAAACAAGAACAGTTCAGTATTCGGTTTATTAAACCGTTGTAAAACTGCTCAAGGTACTAGAACTTTATCAATCTGGTTGAAACAACCTTTGATCAACCGACACTTGATCTTGCAGAGACAAGAGTTGGTACATTGTTTAATCGAGAATCAAGAATTCCGTACGACTTTGTTGGACAGTTATTTGAAATCTTTCCCAGATTTTCATAGGATTAGTAAAAGGTTCCAAAAACAAAACGCTACTTTGGAAGACGTTGTGAGAGTTTATCAAGCTGTAGTACTTTTACCTGGAATGGTTACTTTGTTGGAGAACGGAGTAGTTGAAGGAGATGATGAAATTGAAATGCAAGAGGATGATAATAACGGTCAAGAGGGAGAGGTAGAAGAAGGTGGTGGAGGTGGAGGAGGGGTAGGAAAAAGTCAGAAAGAGAAATGGAAAGGATTGGTTGAAGAGTTGTGGTTAAACAAATTAAGGGTAAGCTCGATTTCTCGACTGGCGAACGAAACGGTTTTACCTGCTCTTCTTCGCTTACACGGTCCTTTTCGCGCGCGCTCTCTCTCTCACTCTCTCGATAGGAATTTGCAGAGGCATTATCAACTTATCAACAAATGGTAGAAACTACTATAGATTTATCCGAGCTCTCGAATCACAATTTCGTCATCAAACCTGAATTTGATGATTCCTTGGTCGAATTGAAAGATAAATTGGAATCAATCAGAGATGGGTTGGACCAAGTACATAAAGAAGTTGCAGAAGATTTAGGTTTTGAAACGGATGGTAAAACTTTACATTTCGAAGCGAATAGTTTGTTTGGTTACTGTTTCAGATTGACCAGAAAAGTCAGTTTCTCTCGCTCCCTCTATTTCTCTTTCTCTCCCCCGAGATACCATGACTGACATCGGTGGTGGGAATGATAGGAAGCAGCAGCGATCAAGAACAAGAAAAGATACATTGAATTGAAGAATCAAACTAATGGAGTTCATTTCACTACGAAACAACTGAAAGAATTGGTTGAAGAACATCGAGAAGTAACGAAAGAATATTCAAAGAAACAATCTAGTCTAGTCAAAGAAGTTATCGGTATCGCTTGTAAGGGAGCTCTTCTCGTCTTCTTTCTTTTTTGTCGAGAAATTTCGCGCTAATCATTTCGCGCAAACTTTTCAGCTTCTTACTGCGAGGTGCTTGAAACTCTCAATCACGTGATAGCACATATCGATGTTATCACTGCGTGAGTACCTTCTTTTTGCTCAGTCTACTTCCTGCTTCTCGAGTCCTTCCTTGTGCTAATCTTCTAAAATTCTCTCCTTTTTCAAAGTCTCGCAACTTCGAGTCTAGCTGCTCCTATCCCTTACATTAAACCTACTGTCTTCGAACAAGGGAAAGGCAGCCTCAATCTCGAAGAAGCTAGACACCCTTGTTTAGAAGTTCAAGAAGGAATCAATTTCATCAGTAACGATTGTAATCTCGAACGAGGTAACCTTTTCTCTCTCTCCCTCTCTCTCTTATCTTTTTATGCACACAAATCGAGATAAAAAGCTAATTTTGTTCGTGGGTGTCTCTTCACGTGTATCAAATAGACGTCAGTGAATTCTCAATCATTACTGGACCCAACGCCGGAGGAAAATCAGTTTTCATTCGTCAAACTGCATTGATCGCATTGCTGGCTCAAATAGGTTCTTTCGTACCTTGTACTTCTGCTTCTCTACCGATTTTCGATTCGATTTTGTGTCGAGTAGGAGCAGGGGACAGTCAATTGAAAGGGGTTAGTACTTTTATGAGTGAAATGTTGGAAACTAGTGCGATTTTGAAAAACGCTACGAAAGATAGTTTGGTAATCATTGATGAACTAGGTAGAGGTACTAGTACTTATGATGGATTTGGATTAGCTTGGGCAATTTCAGAGTGAGATTTTCCCCCCCTCCCCCTCTTTTCTTTCCTTTCTTCTCCCTTTCCACTTTCTGTTCTTATAGGAGGCTGACGGTCCAACTGATTTGTTCTGATTTTAGACATTTATCAACCGTTACTAGAGCATCAGTACTCTTCGCAACTCATTTCCATGAATTAACCTCTTTGAGTCAAACGGTACCTCACGTTGAAAACTTGCACGTAGTAGCTCACGTAGAAGCTAAACCTCAAACTCTAACTGGTAAAGAAATCACTTTGTTGTACAAAGTTGCAAAAGGGGTCTGTGATCAAAGTTTTGGAATCCATGTAGCTCAAATGGCCAATTTTCCTGAACAAGTTGTAAAAGTAAGCAAGCAAAGCTCCAGTTTTTTCTCTTTTCACGAACTGATCACCCCTTGTTGTATGTGTGTACCTAGCTCGCCCAACGCAAAGCCGACGATTTAGAAGATTTCGGAGAAGTTCAACAAGAAGAGGAAGAAGAAGGAGAAACAACTATGAAAACTTCTTCTCCTTCATCACTACCTTCAGAAGTGATTGCAGAAGGTACTCACTTGGTAGAACAATTCCTGTCTGATTGGTCAGCTCGTACTACTCAAGGGGAAACGCAAGGAGAAGGAGAAGAGGATGAACTGTTGGAACAAGAGTTGGAAAGTTTGAAGAAAGTTTATCAAGAATGGAAAGATAAATTGGAAGCTAGTCAATGGTGTAGAGAGGTTTTGAGCAAGACTGCCTAGGAAACCTTTTCGGGTGTCGCAAGTTGCAGTTGGTTAGATCGGATTGATTAGTTTCGCAGGATGGTGGTCTCGGAGCTTTCTACTCTAGTTTTGTTTTGTGTTTTTCAATTTCTGTTTGTTGATCAATCGTACCCTCGTTCGCACGTTTCCCTCCCTCCCTCGAACCGTGTTTTCAAGCTGCTGTATTGCGAGTTGCTCTCAAGACACCCCTCAGTGAACGATCTGAACAAAACTTTGCGATGATCTTGTTGCAATGTTGTGGTCCCCCCCTCCTTCCCTCAAATCACAACTGAGCATCGATAACTACATTATACATCTTCCCAAACTCACACAGCAGCGATTCTTCCTTCTCCTCAAACGATTAAACTAGCAATCTTCTTCTCAACTTCTTCAGCTGATGAAATTCCTTCGAGAGAAATCTGTTTCTCTACTCCTCGTTCTATACGTGTCAATGGTTGAGAGGGCATTAGTGATCGTCGTTCGGTTTATATGGAAAGATGGCCTTTGAATGATGGTATTCCTTCGAAAAAAGGAATCACTTTCACGAAGAATTGCGTTTCGCCTTAGATGTTAATGTATTGCCTGATCCCCCCCCCCCCCCTCTCTTCTATCAAACTTGAGTCTTTTTCTTCATTCCTCTAATTCTCTATACGTTTTAACGTCTTCGTCTCCCTTTCTCTCACTCTCTCTCTCGGGAAAAATACTCCCCAAACTTTCCTCGAAACCCGACTTTTTTCACCTTCTTTTCCCCTCCATCTTCTCGAGGGTGCACTCCTCCTATCCCGAAGAAGAATATGTAGTTCGAAATAGAGAGAGAAAGAGACAGACTTACCAAACCTAACGAACCCTCTAGCGGGAGTTCCAGAAGCTTCTCTGATCAAAATTGGTACATCCGGGTTCGCTTTCTTTACTTCTGGGTAACTAGATTTGATGAATTGACTGTATTTTTTTGTGTTTGAATTCGGAGGAAGAGTGTGTTCAGGAGAGAGAGAGAGAGAGAGAGAGGAGATTTAAGAACGGAGGGAGGAAGTTGAGGGTCGGGGTTAGGAGGCAGAATGATTTCAGATCATAAGAATAATATCGTCAAGGTAGTAAATGGTCGGTAGTCAACCGGGGGCAAGAGGGAGAGAGAGTTATGATGAGGATGGTTTCCGAAATTGTATCGAAAGAGAGAGAGAGAGAGAGGGGAATTGAGTGACGCGACGGGGTCAAGTTTAGTGAGGAAATGCACTAGCTGTCAGTACCTTACAACAAATCTATCGCGCTGTCGCGGTGACGGGAAGAGAATGGGGAGAACTAGGACCCGACAAACTTACCGAACTCCTTCTGAACCTGGACTTTGTTGACAACCAAACACTCGTAATTCTCTAACTGCTTGAGGGAAAGCTTTGCGTAAGGCAGACATTGTTGTTGTTGAGTTGGTGGTGAATGAATGAGGTGAGAGAGACGATACACAATCTCGCGTAAAGTGTCACAGCCTTCAACTCGAAGTTCTTGCGATTAATTTACATTCTACAGTGCACTATGTGGCGAATACGGACAAATCCTGGATCGCGTCCCGAGATATGCACTTTTGGAATTTGAGAGATGTTTCACGAATTTCTCACAGAAACGTTGAAGACATCGTTCCACTCGCTCGAGCGAACACCAGAGTCGCAGTGAAGGAAGAGATGAGTGAAAAGGATCTCTCGATTCTTTTTGGTTTGTTACGTATACACTACAAAGAAAAACACACATCTTCTAATTCGTTTTAGCTGATTGAATCAGAGTGATGTTCTCTCCTTTCAGTAATAGTCGACCTAGAAAGACGAACAAGAATGATCCGTCAGTATATTCGACTCGAAGAGGGAGAGAGAAGAGTAGGGTTCTTATTTACCGAGATGGTTTCTATCTCCAGCTTTTTTAGATTTGGTATCTTTAACCCAAACTTCTTCTACCTCGTCGAGTACTACGTTCATGAATTCATCGAAACCCTGTTTTTTGCAAGGAGCAGGTTCTTTGGTTAGCAGTCATTACGAGATTTGACAAACGAGGAGGATAGTGGTTTTCGAGATCCCCTTTCTGAGGAATTCTTCGAAAAATGCCCTGACACCACCTACCTCCCCCCGCTAACACATCCTACGATTGACCATTTTCACATTTCTTGAATATCCTTCGAGCTTCTTCCCATCACTTTCCTGTAACTCTCTTTGAAACGAGATTCTTCCCCAAGTTTGAATCCTCCTTGCGAGTTTTGAATTTCCTCCTCCTTCCTCCTCCTTTCTCCGACCAAGGTATACTTTCGACAGAAAAAAGAGAGAAACTTACAAGGATTTTACCTTCCAACCTTTGTTCCAAATTGTCATACAACCAAACTTGAACTTTGTTCCCACTTTGTAAGTGTTTGAAAATAACATTCTACAAATCACACAAGCGTACAGTGTAGAGAACCAGATCAGTTTGATCCAGCTCGGAAGGGTTGAGTGGGAGGGAGAGAGAGAGAAGTCCCGGAGGTGGAGTTGCGGTCATTTAGAGGGAGAAGAAGAGACTTACGATAGGTTGTACCATAACACGTTTAGAAGACATCTTTGAAATAGTTTTGTCCTAGCTGGAGAAGTTGTTGAGAGTGAGGGGAGGAGTAGTTGTTGATGAGATGAAACGAGTGAGGTTTATAGACTGAGTACCTATTATGAGATTGATCGCGTGAGTCTTTGGTTCTACTCTATGTGAAAAATTGTATGGGCGTACTGCGAGTGGTGAGAGGGTATCGAATTGCGAAGAGAGTGAGAGTTGATGTGTGAGAGAACTTCTTGTGAGCCACTTTTCGAGAAATTCGTAACTGACTTCGAAGGTCTACCTGGAGTCACTTTAGTATCGGTACGTTCAAGGAAGGCTCAAAAAATTTGCTACGAAATACACTTTGAAAAAAGAGAGGTTTCTCGAAGCTCCAAGTTCCCTCTCACTCTCTCTTCCTCTCCTCTTCCACTTCAGTCGTTCTTACTCGACGTGCAAGGTTTGTTCGACGACGCGATAGATTGCCACCGTCGACCAATCTAGAACATTACACAAGATGCAAGCTTCGCAGAGTGAGGACTCCAACGACGAAAAAACAATTCACCGAGAGAAGGGCGTCAAGCGCTGACAGTCATGACTTGTGGTTCACTCCCTCGCAGATACAGGAACGGTCGACAGCATGGAGGATTCCTCTGACCAGCAACAACGAGAGTCCAAAGGAAACCAGGAAGAAATCGAAGTTCAATCGATTTCACGATACCCAGAGGAGAGACTTGGTATGGCTAGATTTCAGGGGACGGTAGAAGATTGGATGAACTTCATCGAGCGTAGTTCCAAAGTGGGTACGGTACACTGTTCGAAAAGACCCAATCCGTTAACACAAGTGCTGAGGAAACCAATGACTTTTGCTTTTTAAACGTAGATATGGCACTGTTGGAACAACCGAAACTCAACGATGTAGACCCTGATCTCGAAGCAGCGTTCAGAAGTCAATGGGATCATCCGAGCAAGTTGGGTATCGTAACTCCCGGATCTCAGGCTCAAAACGATCTTTCGAAGGAGGCACAAAAATCGGACGCTAGTTTGCGAAACAATCTCGCAGGTTCTACAAACACTTCTCAATCGGTTGTATCGGAAGCTCGAGAGGAAGAAGAAGGGAGCAGAGGGAGTAAAAGGTAAGCCTTCGTTATTTTTGCCAACTCGAAAACCCCGAGCTGACTTTTTTTTTTATCGAAATCGTCGAATTTCTGTTCTCGCTTTTCCTGCTAGTGAGAAGGAACGAGTAGAAACCGGTACTTTCGCACTTTCGTAACAGACGAACCTCATCGCGGCTCTTCAAATTCAACAATTTTGAATTCATTTTGAAAAAGATCTTTTTTTTTCTTTTCGAAGATTTTGACATCGTAATTCCTACTTTCTTTTCGCAGAGAGAACAAAGCTCGCTCCACTGTTCGATCGTAGTAACGATGCTTTGAGATCTAGAAAAGTCTGAAACCTCTCTCTCGATGATCTCAAAATGACCGAACTTAGTTCGGCAAGAATAGATGTCAAAAAAAAAAACTGGAGAGACTTTTCTACTGACTTCTCTCTCTTCCTCCTCATTCTCTCAACTCACAGCAAGGATCAATGTCGACTAAGTACAGTGCACCCCGTCGAAGAAAGACTTTACCTTACCCTTCACCTCCTTCTTCAATCGATTCGGTTTCATCATGTTCTTCTTTCTCTTCTCAAGAATCTCTCTCAACCCCTAGTTCATCGCCGACCGAACCTACGTTCACAAAACACTTCTCTCATGAACCCGAGATCAAGAACGCATTAGATTACTCGATCCCTCCTCCTACGGCACAATTCTTTCATTCCGAACGAGTTTTGAAACCACCGAAGAAGTTTACAAAGAAGGAGGAGTGGAAGTTGTGGTACAGTGCAAACTTTGGCACAAACCTATTAGAACCTGTGAGTCTTGTTCCCTCCTCTTCGTAACGAGGGGAAAGGTGGCTGACTCCTCTTTTAATTCTTTCTCGAATAGTGGGAAAACATTTTACTTCGTCAGTTTCTCTTGCTCTCTCTCCCGCTCGCTTCGATCGGATCTGAGCTGACACACGACGATGTTGAACAGATCTACTATTCCTCTCTATACTCCTTTTAACCTACATCGCACTCTCTCGTTTCTTAAAACTCTCAACTCTCGCAAGAATCGGGTCTCGAATCCAATTTTACGCAACTGGTGCAGTAGGTGGAATCGTAGAGAAATCTACTTTACTCTAGAAGACCGAGGATTAGTAACGAAGATTGGAGAAAGTCTCGAAGCGGAGGGGGGAGGAGTTATGTACTCGGCAAGCTCAAGCGCGGGAACGAAAGTCGAACCTCGTTCTCTCTCTACGAACACCATGCTCGGCACCCTCTCTCTCTCGCTCTACAGCCACTTCCTCGCTTCCTACTGTTCTCTCGCTTCTCTTTCCCTCTTTCCTCGCCTCGTTTTCTCGACGTAACCTCTCGACCTTCTCAACTCTCATTCTCAATCTCTTTCCCCCTCGATCCCTCTCTCATTTCTTCTCTCCCCATCGTTCTCGCAACCGCAACTCGTTCTCTCATCGTACATAGTCTTTCCCTCACCCGCATTGTTGTTCCCAATTCTATTTCTACAATTAATCCATAATTTTTACTTTCGCATCTTTCATTGTTCATAACCACTTTTACTCGTACTTTGCTTTCGCTTTATTGTACTTTACTCGACAGACCTTTGTCAACAAGCTTGTTTCTACCCTTGCCCTGGTTCTCTTTGACTTCCAGAATTCTGCGAAAGCCGTGAGAAGGAGACCTCTCTGAATCGTTCTCTCGTCCCAAGTACAGCTGAAGCGTCAACCTGTTATCAACTGAGCTGTGATAATAGCAGTGAATTTTTCGGACGAAAGTCCGAGGAGCAAAGTGAGGGAAATCCATCTCAACATCTAGCTCTGACATTCTTCTCCTCCTCTACTTTCAAGGATGTGGTTGACAGATGCACAAAGTGAGTTAAATGAGCTACATCAACCTCGAACGAGCTAACGAGCTCTTCTTTCTCTCTGTAGAAATCGGAGTAAGAGTTGATCATCTCATGTCATCTCATCACTTTCCCCCCTTCATCTCTACCACGCTTCGACTCAACCACGCTTTCAAACAATTCGCCATCACTGAATCTCCAGCTCTCCTGCTGCACAATGAGAAACGCGATCAGAGGTTGAGAGAGAATGTTTAAACTGACGTGGTGTTTTGTAAATCTCTCAACTTATGAATCAGGTTGGATTGACTTCGTTCGGAGCATTGTTCATGATCTTAGGGGTGATCATGTTCTTTGATGGACCTCTGATCGCACTTGGAAATGTAAGAGAAAACGTCTCTCTCTCTCTCTCTCCACTTTCTTTCCCTTGTGATTCTTACTGTTACACAGAGCTGATTGTAAACTTGTTCTTTCACGCTGGTGTAGATCTTGTTCGTTAGTGGATTACCTCTGATTATAGGTCCTCGGAAAACTTTCTACTTTTTCGCTAGACGGAATAAACTGAGAGGATGTAAGTAACTTTTTCCGTTCTCTTGCTTGTCTGGTTCCAAAAAGAAGCTGACCAAGTCAAATGAGTTGTGCTCTTTTTTCAGCGATCTCTTTCTTGGGTGGAATCGTTTTGGTGTTTTTGAAATATCCATTCTTTGGAGTTTTGATTGAAACTTTTGGATTTTTGAATCTATTTGGGTGAGTAGTCTTCCCTCTCCCGCTCTCTGTATTGAAAGAGACCAACTGACAAACGTTGAATCGTGACGTTCAAAAGGGATTTCTTCCCGGTTGTATTAAGTTTCATGAGGCAATTGCCAGTGATTGGAAGTTTTTTAAGTATGCCAGGAGTTAGACAAGTAAGTTCATCCCCCCCCCCTCTACCTTTCCTTTGCTTGAGCCGAGCTGGGTCGAACTGACATCTGATCGTTTGATGATAGGTGACGGATCGGATATGTGGAGTTCGACAATCACCAGTTTGAAAGAAGAAAAAAAAGTGAAAAATCTCTTTTTCTTCATCGTGTCGATTTCGGGCAACAAAAAGAACTTCCTTCATATTCGCAAAACCCTCTCGTGTAGACTAGAACCCTCTCATCATACCATTTCCCTCTTTTTTACGTCTGGAAATCTAAAACTATAATTAGAATACACAATTTCCCAGATGCTATGCTAACATACGAACAGACCCTAATCTTCTTCCTCCTCTTCCTCCTCTTCGTCATCATCATCTTCGTCATCGTCTCTACTACTCATACTCATGCTTCTACGTTCTTCAAGTCCGTCTACGACCAAACTGACGTCTTTCCCCATTCCTTCGAAAGCTTCTCCCACTGTCAATACTCTCTCTTCTCCCTCGCCGCTCGTCGAATCCTCCAAACTGTCGAAAGAAGCAGCACCAACAGGAGAGGTTTCAAACATTGATCGAGGTAATTGAATCACTTGTCGAGGAAAAGTAGTCGCCAATTTGAATGCGAATTTTTGAACGTATCTTTTCGCCTCGTCATCTTCGAGACCTTCGATTCCTCCATCATCGTTATCTTCTTCATCTTCTTCTCTACCCAACTCGCATTCGACCCACTCGTAAACTTTTCCAACTCGATCATTTTTTCCAAACCTCCTCAAAACTCTTTTCCCATTTCCCAACCTAACTACTAATCTAATTCCCTCTTCTTCATCGTCGATAAGATTATAATCGAATTCCCTCCTCTTGATTTGCCTCCAATTCCTAGCCAACCTAGCTCTCCTAACTTTTTCTTCAAACGCTTTCTTCTCCCTTTCCAACCTCTCAATCCTGATCAATTCTTCCCTCTTTTTTAACTCTAAAGCTTTCCTGATTCCTAAAATTCTCTCTTCATCTTTCCTAGCGATTTCTTCAACTCTCTTCTCTCTAGCTTCCCTAGATCTCCTTTCAGATTCTCTACGTTCTTTTTCAAGTTTCAACCGAGAGAGGTAAGGAGAAGTTTTTGGGAGTACTGTAGAGTGTAGGTGAGTGTGGAGGTGTGATGCAGAGATGGTTGGGAGGGAAGGGGAGATGGGTTCTACTCGAGAGATGAGGGAGAGTCGAGGTGAAGAGGATGATACTGATGAAGTCGAAGAAGAAGAGGAAGAATTAGAGTTGGTAGGTTGTAAAGCTATGAACGCAACGAATGGTAGTGAAGTGTATGATAATGTACGACCAACTAAATATACAAAAAAGAGTCTCTGATCAGTTAAGGAGTCGAACAGAAAAATGAAAGAGGGAAAAGTTTTCACTTTACCTTGATAAGCATCTCTTTCCATTACATCTCCACCCCAAACCACCACATTCTCATCTTTCAAACTTTTGATCAGTTCGAAATCTGTCAAAACTTTTCTTTTAAACTCTTCATCTCTTTCATTCTCTTGACAAGTTAAAATCACCATTAAAATTTTAAATTCATCTCTAACTTTTCTCAACGCTTGTTCGTAACCTCCTATGAAAAACTCTGGTAATTCAATCTCACCACTAGCTACGTTTCGTCTTGACAAATTATTCCCTGTAGTGGAACTAGTTCCAACTTGAATTCCAGTCGATTCAACTAAAGGTGGTAAACTATTTTTAAAGTTTACTAACCTTTGTACAGATTCGACCCATTCTCGACTAGCTGCAGTTGGAGACAAAATAGTTCGAGGTCTTCGATTGCTACGGAAAAGATTGAATCCGTTTGAATTGACTCCTCCGCTAGGGGAAGTGGTTGATGAGAATGGGTTACGAGGGTGGAAAGTAGAGGTAGAAATCCTGAATCCCAACAGTCGAGCTGGTCCAAATTCAAGAGGGAGTCAATGTCGGAGAGAGGAGGAGAGAGAGCAAGAGAATGAAAGGTTTCATACCGATAAAACCTGAAACTACAATGCTTAGATTGTAAACTATACTCAAAGGCCAAGATAGTATATGTATAGGGACAGCGAGAGCCTAAAGATACGAACCAGGTGACATTGAGAGAGTCAGGAGAAGGGGAAGATAACAGAAAGACAAGGGAAGAAGCAAAAACTGACTTGTCTCAAATAATACAGTCCAACGACTCCAGTTCCCAATCCATTCGTAGAAGTCCTCCTCCTCCTCTGTGATGGACCGTCGAAAGATCCGTTCAAAGGAGTCGTTGAGGAAGGGAGTAATGCTTCGTCCATCGTTGCTGCCGGAGAAGAGGAAGAGGATTCAGGTGGATAAGAATTACTCGTTGATCCATCGTATACTTGAGAAATAGCACTCTGTGGCAGTACAATATATATAGGTTCCATCGTTAGCTTGCTACAGTATTCGGTACTCAACTCCAGGGCGCAAAACAAGGCCCCCCCCCCCCCTCCCCCCCCCCCCCCCCTCTTTTCGGCTCTTTCTCTCGGGAGAGACTCTTTTCTACTTACCTCCAAGTTCCATCCAACTCTATCTAATAGTTCTAAGCTAGATCTCTCATCGTTCCTAGCTGTGATCGATTCGAATTGGTTCAAAGTTTCTCGTTGACTGGGACTGAGGTAACTAGGTGGCATTTGGCGTGAAGTGTGTCCCTCGGTTCTTTTCCGACTACCTAGAGGTTCTACACTGTTCACTCCGGCTCCGGGTCGAGGTGAGAATGTAAAGGGTAGAGATGGGAAACAGAAGAAGCGGACAGTTGGAAATTGTCCCGGAGTGACGACACGTGTCAGATTTCCTTTTTCTCGTTTCACCTTTTCCTCGTTGCAGCTCCGTCTATAGTCAGGGTTATAGTCAAGAAGTGACGACTCTTTAAAAATTGCGACAAATGAAAGATTCGTTAAAACTCCCTTCTCGAGGAAATAATTCCGAATCATTGGAGAAATACTCGTCAAAGAAAACCTGGGAAAGTTGCGCGAGTTGAAAAGATCGCACTGAATAGTTTGCAACGCAGGATAGAAAGGAACCAAAGGTGGTCGCACTACTAAAACAGATTCACTTTTTTCCACACAACATTTTTTCTTTTCTTTTCTCAATTGATGTAACCTTCATCTTCTGTGTCACTGTTCGCTCCAGCTGAACGTGGTGGAAACCTCGAGTTGTTGAGTTGTCGATGAGGGTAGAAAGTAGAATACCTAGTACACACAAGAGATCGTGTCAAAAGTTCAGTCAGTCGGTTTCTCATGAAGAAAAAGAAAAGGAAAAGTCTCGTTTTCACCTAGAAGTAGGTTCCTCTTCCTCTTCTTCCTCGTCTTCGTCTTCATCGTCATCTTCATTTCCATGTCCATAACTACCTCTCAAATTTGTTGTTGTTGTTGGTGGTTCTTCACTAGTTCCCCTCCAAGCTCTAGAAGGATCCGCCTCACTACCTTCACTACTAGCCGTACTCCAACCTCTTCTAACTTTTCCTCTTCTATCAATGTGACCATCTTCTGAAGAAGCGTTTCCACCAGTTGCGTTTGCTAAACTCTTCTTCACCCCTCTTTTAAATTTCCTCCAACTTCTACCTAAATCAATCACTACTAAAGCATCTTTAACCGCTTGAGGTAATTCACCATTGACAGTAGTAGAAGACTCTTCTGGAGAAGGAGTTGGAGGTTGAGCAGGTAACCAAGGTTCAGGTAATTGACCAAACAATGCTGGATGTCCATAACGTTTGTTTGAAGAAGTTGATAAAACTCCTGGATAAGAATCTGATAAAGGTGGTTGAGAATAATCAGTGTAAACCGTCTAAAACCCATTTCCAAAGAACGATGATCAGTGTTTGGAAGAGAAGAAAAGAGACAGAGAGAGAGAATCGTTTTACTTTTGCAACTGCATAGATTCCATCACCTTTGTGACTATACCTTTCCTTGTTCAAATTCGTTTGACTAGTAGTTACCGGATGACCTTGTCTCAATTGTACTACTACATCTCCAGCAGATTTCCCATGACTTACTTCGGCAGCTTGACTCAAATTTATAAACTTTGACAAAGGTAAATAAACCAAACTCAGATAATACATTGTGTACATCGTCGACAACGACAGAGGTACCATTAGGAACGATAAAAGGAAAGCTTTACGAACTGTGAACAATCCAAACATGAAGATTTGAAAAATCAACAATGCTAATCCAACTCTGTTGAATGCTATCGGCCAAGCTTGTCCTCTAGATTCGTAAGGTCGATAGAAAACGAACAAGAACCGATACTTGTAACACAAGTAAGCCAAACCGAAATACAAAGTTGTAAAAGGTAAAATCACTGGCATGATGATCGAGTAAGTTAAACCCAAAGTCCAAATCAATAAAGCTTGAGGGTAAACTACTCCCAAGTTAACCATTGAAGGTGAATTCAGTTCTGCGTAATCTCGAGGAGTTTTAGTTAAAAAGATTTGGTAGAAATATCGAGGGATCACAGTTCCCAACTCTAGTAATTGTAAAGGCATCAAACCTAACCCTGAGAGCATGACATAAGCTACTGCGAAATTTCTAGTTTTAGGTAGAGTATCTGTCAACTTGTCTAGGAACTTTGCTGGACTTTGTGAAATATCTTGTAACAATTGATACGTCGATGCAGAGATCTAGAAAAAGCAGAGAGAAAGGATTCTCGAGGTCAAAACTGAGCCGAATCCTGTAAGATTGCGAAGAGAGAGAGAAAACAAGCTTACAGGAACGAGTAAAGTAGTCAAAACCAGTGAAACGTGATACTTCTTCAGTTGTGACAGTTCGATCCAACTCCTAGCTTGTAAACCTTGAAAGATTGATAAAGCTTCCAAGAAGAATGGTAACAAATTGTTGAAAATCACCAACGCTAAAGAAGGTAGAGTAGTTTGAACTACCCCACGAAGTCGAGGACTAGAAGATGACCACACAGTGAGATGTTTCAATTGACTATATTGGGAAAGGGGGAAAGAAGGAGAAAAGAGAAAGAGAGATGGAGACTGACCTTTTGTCTAAGAATTTAGCTAGTTTGGGAACCGTTTCTTTGACAGTGTTCCAACTCAACAGAGAAGCTAGAGCAGCTACAGGTACGGACCAAACTGATAGTAACAACAGCATGACTAGTACGACCAGAACTCTACGAATAAAAGTTGAAGAATTCGAAAGGTTCAAATTTCCCCAATTGATATCTCTAGGTTCGGGAGCTGCAAGCATGTACAAAGTTATTTAGTACTTCTCCTCAGAGACCGAAAAGAGTAGAGGAAAGAGAGTTCTCACCGAGTTCAGTTTTGAATTCTGTAGCTGAAGGATAATGAACTGTTTGAGCAGCGATTTGCTGGACAATCGATCGACAGATGCAGATCAGTCTCGAAAGCAAGAGACAAGAGAGGAGGAGGAGGAGGAAGATTTGCCCACTCACAGCCGAGGCTAAAGTTTGGAAAGTAACGAATGCGGTTCCAGTCGGTCTAAATTTTCCCATCCTTCGTTTCCTCACCGCTTCATCAGCTTTCCTAAACTGTTCAGCGTAATACTCTAGAGCGTCTACTTTTTTCGAAAACCAATGAGGTCTCAACGTAGGTCGTTTCTTCGAAGTGATGATTTTAGGAGAACTCGAAGCTGCGAAAGCTCTTGCTGATAAAATTGATTCGACTTCTGCTTCGTTCGTTCCAATTTGTCCTTGTTGTTCTTCTTCTCCACCTTCTGGTTCATCTAGATTTATTAACCTGGCTTCTCCATCAGCGTTTCTCAAGCCTTGCTCGATATCGTCTTGACCTCGAGAATCGTTGTTGTTCTCGCTTCCTTCCAAAATCCTCTCAACTTCGACATCTCGATCGTACCCAAACACTGCATTCTTTCCTTCAACTTTAACCGGATTCCCCAAATAATCAGTCCAAGCATTCTCCAAAGTTCTCAAACTTCTAGTTCTCCTCTCCAAAAAATCCTTCATAGAACCTATAGCTCTAGTAACTACAACACTTTCAACTGCTAACCCCGTCCCGTTTCCACCTTCTACTCCATCACTCAACCTGAGTCGTTCGAAATAATCTGATAAACTAGGTTCTGAACGTAAATGAGGAGGTAAATCTGTAATCATGACTGTACGAGCTGGGATCGAATGTGCCAATTCTAATGAAAACAATTGTCTCAATGGGATGTACCTCTTCCAATTGCGGTGTAAGAAAACCAATGCCAAAATTGTGAAGAAGTAAGCGAAAACTAGATGAGAAGTCAAGTAGAGAGTTGAACCGTGATTGACAGGTCGAGAAATTGAATGGATCCTACTGATGGTTCCTCCTCCTCCTGTATCGGTAGTATTTGAGGAAGGTGGTACTCCTTCTAGAGTACCATTTTCTCGATAATTGATTGGAACTAAAACTCCGAACGCTACGATAGTACAGGTCAAAAAGAAGATGAATCCCGTTCGAAGGAACGATAAAAGCTACACGTCTCTTTGCAGCGTCAGTACCTCATCATTGAGAGAGAAGAAGGAAGAAAAGGGAATTCACCACTGCAGCATCTAAACCGACTAGCTGTAGAACTACGAATTCTGAAGTTTTCAAAGTCGGTAGAACCCAACCGAAAAATGATTCGTGATCGTGTACTTCATGAGGTGAGAAACCTATCACGTGAAGATCACCTTGGATTAGCCTTCTTTCCCCAACAACGCTCTGGATAGTCAGAACAGGGTGTTTGTTACCTTTGAGAAGAGTTCTAGGTTTGTACAAAACTTTGAACTTTTCCCTCCTCCTCAAGAGACAGAACAACAAAAACGAGAACAATCCGATTGTCAAGGATAAAGTCAGTTGGGTGCTGAACCAAGGTCCGTTCCTGTTGCAGAAAGAGATTCTGTCAGTGACGTCTCTTCGAAACTCCTCCTCCTCCTCCTTCTCCTCCTCGATACACGCGAGAGAGAGAGAGACCTTACGCGTATTTCTTCCATTGATCACCAGGAATACCTGAATCATGGCAAACTCGTTAGTGTTAATTGAGAGAGATCGGTTTGCGGTGGGGAGTGATCGTTGATCAAACTATATAGACAGAGTTCAGCTGTACCTGGTTGTTCATCCCCGTCGTCTACGAATGTCGATAGGTAGCTATCCATAGCGCGTGGGTGTCGAGAGTTCCGACAGAGGTGGTTTTGAGGAGGGAACCAATGGATTTTGAAGATCAATGATGATGAAGTGTTCTTTTCAGACTCTGTGCGACAAAAGTGATACTACTCTACTCGTGTCAAGCTCTTACAACGTACTAGAAGTAGGCTGTCGAGCGTGGTGTAGATTAAAAAAGAAGAATTCCCAAATGGAATTCTTGTCCGCGGATCAAAAAGTCAAGCGTTCTTCGCAAACGATCAAACTCTCTCTGTTTCCATTCTCTCCTTCTCTCTCCAACTGACTAACCAAAACAAGACGTACTGATACTGATTGTCAAACATTGTTGAATAGAGAAAACAAAAACGAGACTTATTCATAGTCAGGGATCCGAGTCACCTTCATTCTCTTTAAAGTTTAGAACCTTTATCATTCTTGAACAACGCAACTCCACCTCCTAAACAAACTTTACCACTCCCTTTAATCTTTTGAACGAAATCTACCCTAGTACCACCAGTTTTAGAATCTTTTGAAACCCACATGGAAGTTTCGAGCTATATAATGAGAAGAAGAAGAAAAAACAGGTTCAGTCAGCCTCTTGTTTGTAGATCCTCTTCAGAAAAAGAGAGAAAAGAAAAGATGTACCTCATCACCAGGTAAAACTGGAGAAGTGAATCTACCCGACATGTATTTCAAACTCGAAGCATCCCCTTTAGCTACGTTGAGGACTAGAGCTCTCGCGGCGTGACCGTAAGAACATAAACCGTGAAGGATTACACCTGGGAAGTTCATCCCCTTCCCAACTACTGGATCAATGTGAAGTGGGTTGTAATCACTGTTTCAGAAGAGAAAGACCAGTTCATCAGTTTTTTTTTGTTTTCGTTTTTTTGCTTCTGCCCCCCCCCCCCCCCCTGAGAAGGGAGAAAGTACTCACCCAGATAGACGATAAACGATAGCTTGTTCAGGAGTCGTCTTTTCAGAGAAAACGTAATCAGGGTTACGTTCTGGAAGTTTTGATTGAGCTTGAACTGGTTTAGGTTCTCCAACCGATTTCATAAAACCTTTAGGTTCAAACTTTCCAAAGCAACTACACAATCACTCTCTTTCGATATCAGTAAGACTGTCTCCGACTATAGTGAGAGAGAGAGAGAGAGAGAAAGAGAAACTCACTATCCTGAACTAACCATTCTATAAACTACTTTACCTTGAGGATTTAATAATTCCACAGCATCATCTATAATCAACCCTTTACCAGTCTCTTTAATCCCTACCAACTTCTTCTGCAACTTCCATCCTTCTCCAGACTCTTTAGGTAACTCTCCCAAGATTTCGATGGATTGTTCTGCGTGAACTAATTTTTTAGGATCCAAAACTGGTAAACCAGGAGTTGGAGAAGAACCTTCTCTCGCTTTGGCAAAGTTTGCGATTGATGGGTTATCACCTTTCAATCCTAAAACTAGAGGGTAAGTAGGGAATCTGGGTAAAAGAAAGCAAGCGCAAGAGTTTTCATTTTTTCAGCTTTCGAATATGAGGGAAGGGGAAGGGCGCTCAGGAAGGAAGGGGAAAGGGGAAGATAGAGGGACTCACGGTTGCCAGTTTGGATCTTCTTCATAAGTGAAAGAAAGTTCATCTTTCTTTGCTCCAATCTAATCGTTATTATCGTTATTTAAGAAAGCGAAAGTCAGAAAATGGTCAGCTTTCTCTTTTTCTAATTTCGTTCTATACCGACTTTCTTATGCTCGGAGAGGCGTCAGACTTACACCGACAGCACTAGAAAAGGTTATGAATGACAGGGCGTCAACCGCTTTGGAATACTCAACGAAGGAACAAGAAGGAGAGGACTCACTAAAGTAAGAGATCACGTTGGTTCCAGGCGACAGGGATAGGTTTAGAAGCGTGTCCTGTTCGAATTACACAGAGCCAGTCAGCCTCTTCACTGGGGCGAAGGAAAGAAAGTAGTGAAATGTGGGGAGAAGAGAGAGAAGAGGAGGGAAAGGGAGGAAGAGCAGGAGAACGTACCGATAGCTTGGTTGAGGTCGTAGGAAGGCATGTTCGTTCGTTTCGGTTTGATGGGTAGTATGGAGGGAGCAAGAGGGAGAAATCGAGGAAGTGGTGGAGAAAGCGAAGAGAAACCGGTTCCAAACTTGAGCCGAACATTGGTTTACCCGGTGGAGTATTCGCTTATGTAGCAAATTCCTTGCGCAAAGTGGGTACAATGTGCCTAACCATTTTCTGTCTATCACGTGCGGTCCTCACCGGCTCAAGTTAGAAAATCTGAGACTCGAACAAAAAACTCGAAGTTGAGTTAGAGGTCTCATCTTGCCTTACTACCACTCACATCTTCTCTCGAAATGTTCCGTAAACCACCCTTGAAAGAACCTTCACCTTCTACGAAACTAGTTCAACAACTGTACTCTTTCGGCGTCGACCCTTCAGAGGGAGAAGATCAAAAACAACCTTCATCTCTATCGACCACTTTACCATCTCAACCTCAAGCTAGTACTTCAACTTTAGCACCTCCAATCACCACAGCTCTCTCTAACCTATCCTTGGCCCCTCCAGTTCCTACTTCCTCGAACTCGAATAACAAGAAGTCAAAGAAAGATCCCAAACTCTCATCCTTACGTAAATTACTCAAATCTACTGATCATGTTATAAAACTACCATCGACTATTAAAGAGAATGGAGAGGTGGAAAAGATAGAGGAAAGAGTTTTAACTAGTTGGAAAATGGCAGATTACGCTTACAAACGTGAACCTTGTCCTTTCCCAACTAGAGCTAGAGGTTTATTCACTGAGAAATCAAAACTACAACAAGAGGAAGGAGGACAAGAAGAAGAAGAAGAGTATAGAATAGTTGCTAGAGGTTATGATAAATTTTTCAATGTTGGAGAAGTTTCTTGGACTCAGGTAAAAAAGCACACACACTCTCTCTCTGTCTCTCTCTCCCATGTTCTACCCATCTTTGTACTGAACTGGACTCTCTCTGTGGAAAAATAGTGGGAAAAGATTTCAGAATTTTCTACTGGACCTTACGAATTAACTTTGAAATCAAACGGTTGTATAATCTTAATCGCTTCATTAACTCGCACTCATTTGATAGTTACTTCGAAACATTCAATAGGCAAGAACTCGAACTTGTCTACAGAAGGTTCGATCAGTCATTCAGAGAGAGGAGAGTATTGGTTAGACAGACATTTGGAAAAAGTTGGGAAAACTAGGAAAGAGTTGGCGAATGACTTGTGGGACCAGAATTTGACTGCAGTTGCTGAAGTAAGTAGTTTTCAATTTCCTCTTTTTTTCACTTTGCATTTTTCGTCAAAAACTAAGCAAACTTATCTCTCTCTCTCTTTCTCTCTCTCTGTGTGTGTAGTTATGTGACGATTCATTTGAAGAACACGTTTTACCTTACCCAACTGAACAAACCGGTTTACATTTACACGGTCTCAATTATAACCAGCCGACATTATCAACTCTCCCTTCTTCAAAAGTTACAGAATTCGCTAGAAAATACGGTTTCATTGAAACTAAATATTTCATTTTCCCTTCTGTAGTCGCCGTTAAAACTTATTGCGAAACTGTTCAACTTCAAGGTGGAATAGATTTCAACGATGACGATGGTAGAAATATTATTACACCGGTTGAAGGTTTCGTAGTTAGAGGTAAAAGGAGAGGTGGAGAAGATGGAGAAGCGTTTTTTTGGAAAGTTAAATACGATGAACCTTACCTAATGTATAGAGAATGGAGGGAATTAACTAGGAAATCTTTAAACGCTTACAACCCAATCACTAAAAAAGTTGAAGGAATAGATCACAAAAAGATTAAGAATCCAGATAGTAGGTTGTACCTTTGGTGGGTTAAACAACAAATTGAACAAGATTACGAGAGTTTTGAAAGTTGGAAATTTGGGAAAGGAATGATTAAAACTAGGGAAAATTTCTTGAATTGGGAGAAAACTGTCCAAGGTAGACAGAGTAGGAGAGAATTGGGAGAGATTGTGGAATTGGATGAGAGAGAGAAAGAGTTACGTAAATTTGATAAAACTATCGTAGTACCCATAGCTATTCAAGGTTGTGGTAAAACTGCTTTGGGTTTAGAACTTTCAAAATTGTTCAAAGGTTGGGGTCACGTTCAAAGTGATGATTTTTTGGTAAAGAAACCTGCACCTCATTTCATCAGAAAGATTAAAGAACTTTTGAAAGATCACGATGTAGTTTACGCCGACAAGTTGAGTTCATTCCTTCTCTCTACTCTCTCTCTCTCTCTCTCTCTCTCTTCTCGACTGACTTGACTTGATTTCTAGGAATAATCATCAAATCAAACACCGTAAAGATTTAGTAGACCTAAGTCAATCCCTCTCTTCCCAATACCGTATTCGTTTAATCGCTCTAGTCTACCCAATCGATTCCGAAACTCTCCCTCGAGATAAATTCCATTCCTTAATGTCTTCTAGAATCGTAGGAAGAGGTTCAAACCATCAAAGTTTGAGAGCAGGAGAATTACACGAATCAGTAATTTGGCAGTTCTTGGGTCAACATGAAAAGTTTGATCAAGTTGGGAACGAATTGGTTGATGGTAAATTTGATTACCATTTCGAGGTTAAACCTGAATGGGATAGATTACAAGCTTTGAAGTTCGTAGTTGATCAATTGAAAGGGATTGATGGGTTGGGAATAGAGGAAGGAGAGATGATTGGGGAAGACAAGTTGAAAGAAGCAGTTGAATCGGCTAAGAATTATAAAGTTGAAATCAAGAAATCAATTCCAGAAGATTCAACTACTGCAATCAAGAAACGTCAACAACAACAATCAGGATCTGTCAAACCACGTTATTACGGTTTACTAGTAGATATAGATTTGAAAGAATTAGTAGAAAACCATTTACCTTTGGAAATGAAACAAGATGAAACTTCAATTTGGAACCAATTGAAAAAAGCTTCAAGAGTTGAACTGAAACCTCACGTTACTTTGGTACATCAATTTGAACTACAGTCATCACAAGATCCAGTGTTTCAACAAGAGAAACAATCATTATGGAACCGTTATGAAAATTTAGTAGAAAAAGCTGAGAAGGAAAATAGAACAGAAGAATTGTTAACGGTTGAGATTGTTTTAGGTCCTAGATTAGTTTGGAACGATAGAGTTATTTCTATAGAAGTTTCTGCTCTTCATCAACGAGATGATGCTGTTCAGGAGGATAGTGAAAAGATTTCATTAGTTTCAGATAGATCAGCGCATATTACTGTAGGTACTAGATCTTCAGATATCAGACCTGTAGAAGGTAAATTCTTGATGGAGAGAGCTCTCAAAGGAGGAACTGGAGGAGAAGTGGATGGAGAAGAAGATCAGGTTCGGGAAATTAGAATTGGTGAAACAAAGGTTAAAGCTAGGTTAGCTGGATTATCCTAAGCGTCTGACTCCTTGGTTTTTGAAAGCATACTCGCAACTTTTGCAAATACTTTTTGTCGTTCACTGACTCGAAATGAAGAGGAGAGCCTTTGAGAGAGCGAACAGAATTACATATCTTTACAGAACAAAAGAACAATACTTCATACTAGTAATATAGAAAAGCAGGACAGGGGTATGTAGTAGGTGTTCACACACACAGAGAGAGAGAGAGAGACAGACCAGAAAAGGCAACAAATATGAAAGAAAAAAACTGAAAGACTCAGTCAAGCTCTACAAGAATGTAAATTCAACCCACAGGCTGAAGCTACCAGTAGATAGAACAATAGCTGATAGAGACGAGTCATTATTTTGAGAGTCAATACACCACAGCGTCTCGAGAAGAAAGAGAAAGGAGGCAAAGAGTTTTTTTTTTTTTTTGACTTACGATTCCCGAAAATCCAATAGCTATTAAAACTTTAACGTTTTTCCACCACATTTTACGTCTGTTTCCTCTCTCTCCAATCTTGCTTCATCAGTCTCTCGCTCTTCTTCAAGGACAAAGGAGAAGAACAAGTTGGGGGAACTCACCTTAGAACTGTACTTCGTTTCCTAAAAGCTCTAGCTTGTTGAGACATTTCATCAGTTCTATCTACCAAGATTTCAATCCTTTCACCTCTTGATAAAACTGCATCGATAGATTTAACCATTACATCTTTCGTAGCTGCCAATTCCGCTTGAGCTTGTTTGATAGCATCTTGAGGTGGATTCTCTTCGTATTGTTCTATTTCCAGAACATTTCACCCCGCCCCCTCTTCGTCAGCTGCTAGATGTTCTCGTTCAGAGAAACAGACAGAGAGAGAGAGAAGCTTTTACTCATTAATTTCTGAATCTCTTTTTCAAAACTGTTTGCACCGAAAGCAGGTAAATCTTGATTGTTTGGGAAACTATTTATAAACTAATATCTCATACGAACCAACCGTATTGTATTTGTCAACTCGACAACTCTCTCAGCAGAGAGAAAGAGAGGTAGAACTCAACTTGTCGATGTAGAGAAGCCAAAAAACCGAATGGCATTCTTCTACCTGCAGAATCTTGTGCAACTACCATTGAAATGATTCCATTCGTTTTTTGATAATGAATTAAAATCTCATCAGCTGAGAAAAACACGCACAAGAGAGGAGAAAGGGAGAGTCCGTTAGATTAATGTGGTGCCAAACAAGAGAAAGAGAGAGAGAGAGAGAGAGGGATTAACTCACCTGCATAAGTTAGTTTAGAATCGTTTGGTGGAATCTTTGATAACAAGGTTTGAGTTACTAATCGCAACGTGAGAGGGAGAGAGGTGAGTACAACTCAAGACAATTATTGATGATGATGATGATGAGGGAAGGACGAACCATTAGAGTATTGAGAGGAACCTGATGCATCATGTTCTACCAAGATTGTAGTACCTCTAGCTATCAGCGCGTGTAATAAACTCATTGGGGCTCGGTGATTGGGAACAAGTTAACAGGTTGATCTTGAAGAATGAAGTCAGCGGCAGAACTCCTCTATCCGCCCGAACAACCTGGTACGCTTTTGCTTCCGAAATAATACGCAACAAGATCACTGACTGTATATGAGAGAGTTTCTCCTCGCCGCTCCCTTTTCCTCAAGAAGAAATACACACACAACTCGAAAAGAAAAGAAGAAAAAAGAAAAGGCTCACTTCCGAATCTCCTGCAGGCAGGTAAAGCTCAATCAGGCTAGATTGTATTGACAACAAGGTAAATGATACGGTGATTGATATCAAATCGAAAGAAGGGGAAGCTGGTAGGAAATGAAACAACGAAACTCAAAACGAGAATCTCGTTTTTTCCCGATTCTAAAACAACAAGAGAAGAGCGAGAGAAATAGACGGAGGGGTGTGTAAGTATAACGACAAACGAAACAGCGAGATGCGGGTATGTGATGAAACAGTACAGAGAGAGAGAGAGAGAGAGCGAGGAAAGATGGAGTAAGTGATTGTTTACATTTCTCTAGGTGGTTGATTCGATTCGAAATAAGGTCTCGCAGGTAATCCAGCTTTCGATATATCAATCTCCTTGTTCTTCGTCGTCGTCGTTGTTCTTGTTCCCGTCGACGACGCTTGAGGTTCAGAGGTAGGATTTGGGAGTAGATCATTCAAAAATTCATCCGCTCCTGTTGTACTTGAAGTTGGTTTAGGAGTTGAAGAACCAGAACCACTAGGTGATGGGGATACTGCACTATCTTTCTTATTCCCTTTCATTAAAGCTAACTTAGCTTCCAATGCTGCAATCTTTCGATTCGTTGGACTAAACAAATTGAGGTGTTTCTTTCTCCCTTCGTCAGTTTTATTTCCTCCCTACGAGTTGAAAGTGAAAGAGAGAGAGAAAGACAACGTACACGTGAGCTACTCCTTGACCTTTCAAAAGAGAGATTGTAGTAGGTCTATTAACTTCTGATTGAGCAACAGATTTCCTTTTCTTATTTCCTCCTCCTCCTGCCAAAGCTGAACTATCTTTCGAATCCTAAAAAACAAAGCAGTAGAATCGACGACCATTTTTGATTAGCTCATCCCACAATCTGTTGAGAAAGAAGATAGAAAGAGAGAGATATATTTTTTACTTGTTCAGAAGCTAAAGAAACTATTAATTTCCTACCTCTCAAAACTTTATCATGTAAAGTGTTCATAGCTTTCAAACTTTCTTCTTTAGTACTGTATTCTATGAATGCGTAACCTCTCGGTTTACCTTTTTGAGGACCCGATTTGTGAAAGAGGTAATCTAGTTTTGAAATTTTACCATATTTCGAACAGATTTGCATTAATGAATACCTAGGAATGACATTCCCTCCTCTCTATGTGAGTATTCTGCTCTGTGAAGAGAAGGGGAGCGGAGAGGAAAGACGAGGAGTAGAGAGAGAGAGGGGGAGAGAGAGAGACTCACTCATCGACTGAAGTGGAGAGGTTCCCTATGTATAAACGTTTCTCGGACAAACCTAACGAAGAAGGTGATGCCATCTAGAGTTTCCTAAAGAGATGGAGGTGGATTGGAAGAGAGGAGGAGAGCTCGAGAGTTTCTTTGAACTCGAACCATTCACTTTCCCGCATCAAAACTGGAATCCGACGGACAGGGTTGATCCATATAGAGGCTTAGAAGCTACAATATAGAATAGACAAGGTACGCTACCACTCTCTGTCGGGTGTTCGAGTTGATTCTCATTCTCATCTCTGTTTGTCGAGCTAAACTCTGTCTCTCTGTGTGACAAAACTCCAGATGATATTGACCAGTAGTAGTAGAAGGTTGATAAAGTTACCCATAGAGATCAAACATTGTATCATATCCCATCTTCCTCGAACTCGAATAATCTCTCCTACTCTACCTCGTTTCAACTCTTCTTCTTCTTCTTCTTCCAACTCCTTGTCACCTCATCTGACTATTTCGACTCACTCGGGTGCAACTTCAAACTATGACCTCTCAGAAGAACAACAATCAGTAGTAGTTGAATCTATTTTCGAATCCCCTTCCTCACCAGAATATATTTCAATTCCACCTTCAACTCTAGATCATCATCCTACTACTACTTCACGTTCACCCACTGAATCACTCTTGAACTTGTTATCTTCAAAACAATTCAAAACTGCCAAAACTTTGTTACAGGAATTGAAAGAACAAGGAATCTCAATCGAGAAAGATTATAGATTCGCAATTTTAGGGGTTGAACAAATTATTAGAGAAGAAGGGATCATTGGTGATGATTGGTTGAAATGGTTAGATTTGGTACCTGAACCTTTTGAACTTGTCATCATGAAACAAGCAGCAGGAGCAGGAGGGAGAAGGCAAGAAACAAACGTTGAATTGAGAAAATTGGATTCAAATTTTTTGAACCTAGTTTCAAAGGTTTCAAAAAAGTTTCTCAAGAATTTAAGAGAAACTTTATTGATTACAGAGGAGAAAGAGGGATTGACGGAGGAGATTGAGGAGGAAGGGAAGAGAATTGAAATTATCGTTCAACAGATGAAAGAGTTTGGTAAAGTTTTAAATAGGAAAGGTCAATCTAGGGTCGTTGCGGAAGAGCTGATCACAGAGATTGCTTTACAGGGTAAAGATGTAGAAGGAGCTTTGGAACTATGGGAACATTCTCTAGATCAAGTGATTCGGCAAACGAATAGTTTGAAAGAAACTGAATCAGAACAGGAGGAGGGAAAGTCATCAGACCAGAGAGGAATGGAAAGATGGTTAAAGAGTAAGAATCAACAAAGTTTCAAACCGTTGATCAGAGCAAGGGAAAGGATAATTCAAGCTTTGACGAATTTAGGTAGAGTAGAAGAATCAATTCCAATCTTGCTCTCTTCGACTCGTTACCCTTCCCTCTCGGATGACCAAGCACTCAAACTTTCAAAGAATCTCTACTTGAAAATCTTATCCCAGTTGGCTAGTCAAGATAGGTTTGAACTGTTTCAACAAGTTTACGAACAATTCACTACAGAGTTGGGCAACAAATTGGTTAGGATTGAGAATGAGAATTTGAGGATCAGGAGTCCTTACTTGGCAAGGAAATCAGATTACGAAGGAGGAGAGAGTCCTTCAGCTCAAGAAGCTTTCACTACTTTCAGAGATCAACATGCAGTTAGTTCGATCGAAGAAGGTCCTGTACAAGAAGAGATTACCCTCTTGAGCAATACCACGTCGAGTCAGGAGGCAGAGAAGGAAGAAGAAATAGACCGTTTCAAAGAGTTTTCTTCAGTCGTCGGACAAGATTTCGAACATTACGGTAGAACCACTTCTCAATCTCAATCTCTCAAACTTGTCACTCTGGTAGAATCTTCTCGACTAGATTTGGCATTAGACCTTTTAACTTCTTTACTGATCAGAGGTCCACTACCTTCAGCTCAATCAGTTTCAACTTTGATCGATTCAATCTCTTTACATTCAAACGGTCAAGAGATTTTAGAAATGATTGAAGAACAGGTAGAAAGTAGTTATTGGAGGAGAAGTTTTTGGGCAACTTGTAGAATGTTGAACGATTTACAGAGAGGTGAACCTAGATTGGTAGTTAGAAGGTTTAGAGACTATTTCAATTTGATTGGGTTACCTCCTTCTTCAATAGCTGCTATCAAAGGTGTAACTTTGACAACTCCTTCTACCAGAATTACTAGGACTAGTGATAGTAGTAGTAGTAGTAGTAGTAGTAGTAGTACGAAGAGGAGGATTGAAGCTTCAACTTCAAACAGTTACACCCTTTCGATTCTTTACCAAGCTTTGGTACCTTTACTTTCAAATTCTCATCCAACTTCTGGAGGTACGAAACATTTGAAAAACATTTTCTTATCCTTGTTCAATCCGAACGGGTTTGATATTATTCCTTGTTACAAGAACAAATCGAACCATGTTTTCCCTCTTCATCCTATTCCTTCTTCTACTACTTCTTCTGAGGAGAAAGTATCACCTCTAGACCCTTACTCTTTCATTCCTTTCTTACTCCTCACTTTAGAACGAAGGTTCCCTCTATCTCCTTCTCCCAACAACCAACACCACCACGACAATTTTACTCAAACTCGAGAACGAAAACCTCAAGAACAAGTTGTAGAAGAATTGTTAGAAATTTTGATCGGGATGCACAAAATCGGAGTTATGCCTCAATTACCTCACGTTGCATTATTGTTGTCTAGTTTGGCATCGAACGTTGCAAAAACTACTGGAGGTAGAGGTACAGGTTTGAGAGAATTCAAATACTTGTTGAACGTTTTACAAAGAGGTGGTAAAAGTTCTTTACATGACGAAGAGATTACAGGTTTATCTACGAATTTGGTTAGGTTTGTAGAAATACAATTCCCAAATACTTTAGTAAAAGTTGGAGATAGAAAAGAAGAAGAGTTTGGAGAATTTTCACCAAAACTTTATACTACATTGTTGAAATCTTTAAGGTTGGCACCTCGTTCTACTAGGTACGATCAAGAATTGAACCAGAGGAATAAAAGGTTGGTAAAGAAGGAAGCGGTGAAAATTTTGACAAACTTGATGGAAAAAATCGGAGTTGAAGGGTTGAGGGAAATGTTGAATAGTAAAGATGGAGAAGGGTTGAGGAGTGAAGTTGCGAGGCTGGGTGTGGTCAGTGAAGAGTGATTTGAGCAGTCGTAGGTGAGGGGAAACCAAGAAAAAGTCCCTCGTTGCGTTGTTGTTGTCAATTTATCTATCAATCGAAAGAAGCTAATAACATACCAAGGGATATTTCGAGTATTTGTCAGTATCTGCTGTCTTATACCTCGAGCGGGAATCATGATCGATTTGAAAGCTAGGCTACTTGGAGAAGGTTCGCATCTTCTTTACTTTCGTTTCTCTGTTACTCTCTGCGCGCTGACTCGACGCCCAGAAACAAGGTCAACGCCCGACTGGCGCTCGAGGATTCGCGTGTATGCAGACGGAGACGAAACCGTCGTTCGCACGACGCTCGGGCCTCTCGAACGCCCCCTCGTTCAAAAAAGTTGAATCACGCGCACCTTGACCGAACAAACGCCTCTCCCTCTTCCAACGTACGAACAACACTCTCAACGGGCATTCTCTTCCAACGGCAGTGCCGATAATCGACTCTCTTCTCGACTCTCACACTCGTTTCAACAAACTCACACTCGTTTTCTTTTCACCAACTACCCCAACATGCTTCTTTCGAACCTCTTTCCCCTTCTTCTCTTGACTCTCACTACTACTCTAGTCTCGGTGAAAGGACGTACATTCACAGTCAAAAACAATTGTAAATCAACGATCTGGCCTGCGATTTTTGCGTCTTCTGGAACTGCACCTAGTTTTTCAACTGGTTGGAAAGCAAAGAAGAATAGTCAAGTCAAGTTCAAAGTTTGTGAGTAATCAAGAGACACTTCTTCAAAGTTATTTGTGGGTAACGGTCAGCTGACTTTGTGACACGGGCGCCGCGGTGTTTTTTCAGCTGAGAATTGGAGTGGAAGAATTTGTCAGTAATTATTAGGAGTCTCTCTCTCGAGACGGCTTCGAGGTGAGCTCGAATGACTGATTTATGTTTCGTGTGTGAGTGTGTAGGGGCTCGCACTGGTTGCAATTTCAAAAAAGGGGAAACTTTTCCAACTTCTTGCGAAACTGGAGGAGTGAGTCTCTTTCGCTTTTCTGCCGTACTTTTTTCTGCTGATTACCCCCCCTCCCCTCATCATCGACAGTGTAACGGAGGTTTGAAGTGTGACAAGTAAGTTCTGAGATACCTGGCTCTATAACCCTCTGAGCGCTCGGTAAATCGAAAACGAATTTCTGAGCTCGGAACTCGTTTCGCCAAAAAAAAATTGTCCAGATCAAGTGGTACAGGGGTACCTCCTGCAACTCTAGCCGAATTCACTTTGACTCCTACTCAAGATTGGTACGATATTAGTAACGTAGACGGTTCAAACCTTCCAATCTCGATTACAAACAACAAGAATTGTCCTTCTCCAGCTTGCAAACGAGATCTCAACAAGTGATGTCCTGCAGCTCATACGTTCCACCTCTTCAACTCAATTCCGAACAGTTGAGTCGGAGAGAACTGAAATGGGAGCACCATCGTTGGAGTTGTGTAGTATCGAAATTCAACAAGAATGGTACCCAGGTCGTAGGATGTTTGACTTCTTGCGCCGCAAACTTGGATGGAAACCCTTCAAACTCTAGAAATTGTTGTTCAGGAAGTTACGATCGTCCTGAGACTTGTCCAGTTTCGAAAGTAGCTCATTACAACGTTTTGTGAGCTAAACAATTTTTCGTTTCTTTCCTTTCTCGAGTTGGAGCTAACTCGAGCGTTCGTCTGATTCGAGTTTTGATAGCAAGAACGCTTGTCCTGATGCGTACGCTTACGCGTACGATGAAGCGAGTAACTCAGCTTTGTGGACTTGTCCAGCTTCAAAGAAAGCAGATTACACGATTACTTTCTGTAAGCTTTTTTCCTCCTCTTTCTCTTTCTTCCTCCACTATTTACTCCTTGCGACGACTGACTTGAATCTTGCAAACGGTTGTACAGGTCCATAAGCTATTTGCGTTACCCGTCATCTCCATCGTGTTCATATCTCTTTTCCCTTTTCGACTTTTCGTGATTCTTTGCAGAGCTGGCTCCTCTCGAACTGTACCTTGATTGCACTCCTACCAGATCCTTACTCGGCTCGACAGTATTCAACGCCCATTCTCTCCACGATTGCACAGATGAGAGAAAGAGAGAAAGAAGCGAGAGAAGAGAAGAAGCTTTGCAGTTGCAGAGGATATAACACAGAACTTGAGAGGAAATAATGAAACGATCTGAACATCGTGGTAACGTGAAAAGATAGAGAAAGATGGGGGTATAGGTTGAACGAAAAATGGTAAACTTGAAAAACGAGCGATAAAGATTTTTGCGAAAAGATCCGACTTGTAACTAACGATGAAAGTAAATGAAAAGTTTTTGAGGATGCCTACTTTTGTTCCTCGGTACGAGCTACGCGACCGACAACTCTTTCCGCCACCTCTTCCTCCTTCTTTGTGTTCCCTGCTGTCAAAGAGGGAACCAACTCGACTTCTTTCCTTTTTGGAGACGATTCTTCCCTCCTCAATCGTTCCTTCTCTTCCCTCTTCTCGACTTGGTTGCGATCGTCCGACTTATCGCCCTCGATCAATACTTGAGATCCCTCATCTCTCCGAGGTAGAGGAACCGCTTTGACTATCCTATCTCCTCCGAACTCTTGACTGTAATCCTTCTTACACAACAACTCCCTCGCGTCGTACTTGAGTCTAGGATGATCGAGTACCAAATAATCTGGTAAAGTTTTACTACAAGATCCGATTTGTCTAGTAGTTTGCCAACCTCTTTCCAACAATTCTTCTTTCGAACTCAAACTACCCCACAAATCCATCACTGGTAAACTATTCCAATTTGGTAACTTGCCTCCGTGTGGTAAACTATCTACTAGAGAACCATCCAAGTCTAAGAGAGGTACTTCGAATAAAACTTTTTTCTTTTCTTCAACTTGACTAGTTTTCACATGAGTACCTTTCTCCAAATGGTTAGTCGAGAAAGATTCGAAATTTGGATAATTAGGATAAAGCATGGTGTAACCTCGTAAGTAAACCAATTCTATGAAATATTTTTTCCAACTTTTCGGCCAACGGTTCGAACGAATTTGTGGTACGATGGGTTCAGAGATTGGTAAAGCCAATTCCGACAACCTCAACGACAAGTAAGAATGAAACTCTTTCCAATGTTCGGGGAAGTAAGCTGCACCCCAAGAACAAGGGATTTGAGATAAATAAGGTATAGAGTTTGGTTTGATTTGTAATTGATCGAATAATTTGTGAGCGTCGAAAGGTTGTCTACCTTCAGGTTTCAATTCTATATTCTTTTGTTGGTACAAACTGATTCCAAACAACCTTCGAGAGGATAACCTTCCAGATAAAGTGTAACGGTATTTTAAAATCGTAAATTTTAACCACGAGTAGAAGAGAGGTGAAACTTCTACGTCGTCTTCTAGTAAAACTCCATAAGTGTCGTTAGAAGTTGGATACCAAGATTCGACTATTGCTGGCATCAATCCTCCTTGTAAAATTCGGTGTCGAAGTTGTAAAGGTCCTTGATTCCAACGGAAATCGTCTACCAACCTGTGGGTCAGCTTGTCGGCAGTTTGTTCGAGGTTGATAGACAAAGAAACGTCATCTCCAAAGTAATGAGCTGAACGAAGCGAGACGAGTAGTCGATGAAGTGAAACTGGTCGATCGTTTGTAATTACTGAAATGTCGATCTTGGGAGTGTGCCAATCTATATAGAGGGGGCGAGGTCAGGCTCCTGTCCATACGAGTCGAGAGAAGGGTTACACTTACGTCTGAGAGCTTCGATAGGTAGAGCACCTATCCATTCCGCTCTCTTCAATTCTTCACTATCGATCCCGATCACCGTCGTTCTACCTGTCGTATCTCCTCCGCCACCAGTACCAACCAGTTCCCTTTCCATCCTCAATCTGCTCAACCTTTCACCTCCTTTCTTCACTCCAAACATTCCACCTATCCATTTCAAAACCTCTTCAAACTCTCTAGCTCTCGAGCCATCGTTCAAATAAATCACTACTCCAGGTCCAGGATTTAATTTATGTGAATCCAACAAATCTATCAAAGGTAAAGAGATTGAAGTTTCACTACTAGTTGTCGCCGTTGTCGATGTTGATGAAAAAGTTGAAGAAGGTAAAAGAGGAATGATTTCTAAATGACACAATTCATCTTCTCCATCTTCCCAAACTTTATCTCTCCTCTCATCCCAATCTGCTACTACGATTCTCAACTCTCTATCCTCTCTTCCTAACTCCTCATCATCCTCGTCACCTTCGTCTGCAGTTCCTTCCCCTCCGGTAGTAAATCCAAATCTACAAGCTAATTTTTTAACAAAATCTAATTCTTCTTTCCCACTCAATAATAAAACTAAACTACCTTTTCTCATTTCTCTAGCTCTCTCTAAAGCACTCAATGAAATCCCTCCTCCAGTTCCAATTCCAGAAGAAGAAAGATGAGATACTACTCCACCTTTCTTTTTATCACCTTTGATCTTTCTCAATCCATCTCCAGCTCTTTTATTTTCTTTGAATCCACTTCTAACGAATTTAATCATTTCCGAGTCTTTAGTTCCTTTGCCTCTCTCAGCAGCATCTTGATCACCAAGCTCTAGACTCCTTTTCAAATTTTCACAAACCCATCCATCTAACTTTCCTCTAGAAACCTCACCCTTCTCTTCCTCCTTCTCAGTAGTTGGTAGTAAAGGTATAGGTAAAGCGAAACAAGGTATCCCATTTTTCAACCACAAACTTAAACTCAAACCCAATTCGATCGATAATTGATTCAATTTTGGTATACCTTGAAAAATCGTTGGAGAATGAATCGAAATCTCCTCTCTTTCTTCTTCTTGCCCAGATGCTGAGGATGTTTGAGAACGAGATCGAGAGGGAAGTAACCAAGAAGTTTGTAATAAGAATGGAGTTGAAGGGATTGAGATTTTACTACTAGTCAAAGATCCTTTCTTAGTTCCCGAATCTGACAGGAACGGGTGATTAGGATATAAACATTTATCTCCTCCTTGATTTCCTCCTACTGAGGAAGAAACTGAAAGGGATAATCCACCTGAAGATAATAAACTAGTTCCAAACTCTTTAGTTCCGAAAGCATGTAACAATACCTTGACATATTCTTTACTCAATCCTCCTAGAGGAGTTGTAAAAGGGAAATGTCCATCAATGATCAAAAGGTGTTCGGTAGAGATTCCTTGATGGAGGATAGAGGTTGAGATTGTTAAAAGTGGTGAAGAAGAAGATGGATCATAACTCAGGATTGAAACGATTGAACTGCCGAAAGAATGTAAAACTGAAGGTAAAGGTTCCATTCCCGATGGACAAAGGAGAATTATTGAACTAGGAGTTAGAGGGGATTGAGAGGTTAGAGAAGATACGAGTGGTTGAAGGTGAGAAGCGACGAGTTGTGAAGGAGAAGTCAGGTGAATCAAAGCGGTGTAGTTCGTTGAAGATGGAGAAAAAGTTGAAGGAAGTTTGAGAATTTGTGAAAGGGTTAAACCTTGTGAAGGAGAGATGAGAGGCGGAGGGGGTTTTGTCGGTGGTGGTCTAGATACGATAGTAGGTTTCGGTAAAAGAGCTGATAAATCCTCTATTAGGAAAAAAATCAATCAGGAGTGTCAGCTCACACAAAAACGTAAAAATGAAATGGAGATAGTCTTTATTTCTACCTGGATCTAATTGTTCTTCTGGAATTTCCCACCATCTCTCTGTCAATTTCTTCCTAGGTGTTTGATCACTATGCAAGATATACGTTTTAGCAACCCAATACACCAACAAGATTCCACATAACAATCCGATTAATTTTGAACATTTCCTTCTTCTTCCTCCTCCTCCACCTGAAAGAAAACCACCTATCGTGGATGATTGATTATTACTACTACCTCGCTTTGTCAATAAAGGTCTACTACTACTACTACTATTACTAGAAGAAGAAGAGAAACCACCTCCTATGAATGGAATTTCGCTTGTTGTTGTTGTGTTCCTTA